>CM032449.1:169530284-169741843 GCA_019049505.1 Pachyrhynchus sulphureomaculatus | reverse complement strand
TTTTAAAAAATCAAAACAGATTCTCATATGCCAAACATATAATTGAAGAGAACGCAATGTATTTTGATAAAAAATTTCCATATTTTCCACGTTTCAGGAAACCAATCCTTATAAATTAAAGTTATTTGAGAGACCCTCCAGATCAATAAAAGAAAAGAACTACAAACACTCTGTTAAATGACCAACTGGACCTCGGAAATTCCCCACTGGTGAATTTATTTTAATGAATAGATAATTTGTATAATTATTGAGTTTAGTTGTTATCTTTTAGTTACAAACCTACCTGTAAGAAAATATTTACTTATAAAATCATCGAAAAATGTTTATTTCATTCCATACCCATACTTTTGATAAAGCTACTGTTTTTAAGCGAAACACGTATCAAGTATAAAAATCAATAAAAGTGGAAAATTTTACTAAAAATTTAGTATTTTATTCTCATTGAATTATATTTCATCTTTTGACTTCTATTCATGTTCTGGAAGTTGTCCAATTTAAATGAAAATAAATTAAATTTAAAACCGAGTGCAACTCTGACAATTACGGTACATTCCTCAATGCGTTCTAAAAGTATTGCCTCATTCTCCAACTACCTCAGCTAACAAGTATAGCCCCAAAAGTTTGAAAAAGCATAATAGAGATAACGTCGAACCATTGACTTAAGTAGATTTTCTCAATTTTGCAATAGTATAAGTGTATTACCAAATGGAAGCTAATTGTGAAAGAAAATTACTAGCATAATAAATGGAGGGTACTAACGGAAATGCAAATACTTTACTTTTTCGTGTCTGAATCCTACTTAAATTTTGTCAGCATAATACCGGGTCATGTCCGTAGCGTTGGGTGTGGCGAGTCATAAATCTTGAAATGTGCAGGAATTTGGGCAGTTCTTGTAGGATAGGAGGTGCTTTATCGTTTGTGTTTCCCCCATCACATCTTTTGTTTGCTCCCTCTGTTATACCCCTTTTTGACAGGTTCACCTTAGATCCCATTCGGAGACTGTTGAGGGCTCTCCATGGACAATGCAAATAAAAATGGCGATCGATATTATGGAACATAGTTAGGTTAGACTACCGGATAGTGGTACTGCCGTATTTTCATTTATAATTTCGTTATGTACATCTCCAGAATTTAAAACTATAGTGTGGATCTTGTAACGAAGAGAGAGAGGTCTTTTTTTAGGTTATTTTGTGAAAAATACCGATGGTAATATGGATACGGTTTGGTGGGGGAGAGCAGTGACGCTAAAGCTAGACAACTAGATTTCACCAAGGCTGAAGCTGCCGAATGGTACTCGGGCGAAATTAAGGAAAATATTGGAAGATCCCGGTTGTAGATGGTTTTAAGTTTAGATGCTGGTGAAACTAATTATGTTGCACAGGTAAAATTAACTTTGTAATTTAATCTGTTTTAATATTTGGAATTAATAAAGTTAAAAAACGAAAATAAATAAAACAATATTGTAGCCAGCAGTGTACGAAAACGAGGATCCTGAATTAGTGCCAAACATTTTTACTCAGGAGATATATCCATACCGTTGCACAATTTGGTGATTTGATTGAAGCCAGATCTGCATTTAGGTAATAATTGGTGTCCATTATTACAAGCTCTAGTAAATTCAAATATTTGTACTTTTTAGGACCTCAAAATTACACATTTTTACTCAGAATGATTGATAAAGACTCAGTGTGGGGTCTCGATGATGGATTTAAAATCATTTGATTACGACTCTTTTGCAGCTTAATATGGTTGGATACAGTTTGAAGTAATATCATTTTTACCGTTTTAATGGATAAAATTATGGATCTGTTGCTACAGATAGTAAAAATAAAGATAATACTGTTAGAAATTTTAGAGATTTCGTTATCATATTTGGCTTTCCCATAAAACACTAAATTTATTAGTAAAATAATTTGTTTGATACACCAAATAGGAAAAAAGTAAATTGAGCAAAGCCAGTTAAAAAGTTTAAAATTCAGTTCAATAACTTAAATGCCCTGTATATTATCGGCTACGACCAACAAATAAATATCAAGTGTAATATATATTTTTGTAAACAGACTAAAAAATATCATTTAATGGTGTGCTCATATATAGAGGGAGCCATTTGAAAAACTCCTAGTTGGCTTTGTAATATGTCAAATTTCTTGTTATCATTTTTAGCGTCCTCATAAAAAAAATTAAATTTAGTACGGAAAGAATTTTCTTGGTATGCAAAATAGAAAAATAGCAAATTAGGTCTTCTTTTTACTTCGCCGTCTCCTCACGAAAGTTGCTCGAAAAATATTACTCGAAGCACACCCAAAACCTCTCATGTCCTTTAGTCGTATAATTCGTACTTTGGGTCCCTCATTACATGTCCGAACTATTGAGTTTCTCTTATTTTTATGGTTGTATGTATGTCTTCATTTTGTTCATTCTTTCCAGTACTTCTGTTTTTTATTTTCTGTACCCAGGAGGTGCAAAGAAGGCGTCTATAAATGTATATTTCAGAAGATTCCAGTCGCTTCTCTGAGCCAGGGTCCAGCACTCACATCCATAATACAATAGCACAGATAATACATACACTCTTACCATTCTCATTCGGAGGAATATATTTCCTTTCTTGGGTCCCAATTGTCATTTATACTGGTTTTCAAATATTTAATTGTCGATACTTGTTTTACGGTGTTGTCCCTGATTTCGAAATATTCTAGTTAAAACTCGATTGATCAGTTGCTGGAGATCTTTTTGATATTATTTGCTAATAGAACAGTATCATCAGCATACAAGCGCCCGTATGTTTATTCAATATACTCCATTAACTGTTATTCCTTTGATGGATTCATAGATGCCCTCATTAAACACAGCATCAGAATGAAGATTAAAAAAAAGTGGTAGAGAGAACGCATCTCTGTCTTACATCTTGGATTATTTTTATGTTTTTCGGACTTTTCCAGCTCCAGCAAATTAGGGTAAGATACTTAAAAAATAACCCTGCCTAACCTGTGGAGATATCGGTGAGGATATCTTATTCGGCATAGACGTTCATCATTCTGAAGCATTTGATATATTTCAGTAACCATATTTTACAGAAAGTCAATCACAGACGTTTCTTTAAAACTCATTTTTCGACAGTTTTTCAAAATATGCTGTCACTCTTACCGCTAGGTATTTGATAAAACAAATAGCTAATACAAGAAAAATGAAGGTTCCATCTTTCAATAAAAAAAAAACAAGATCAGTTTCTATTGATGACATAGGATGTAAATAAAATATGAATTTTTTAAAACGGACTTATTTTTAGTGTTCCATATGGACCACTTATAAAGATCACTTCGGTGTCTGTCTGTCTGTCTGTCGTCTGTCTGTCTGTCACATCACACCGATTTTCTCCGAAACTATTTGTCATAGAATTGATGGCCTCATCAAAGCCGTGTAGTTTTGAAAGTCAAATTTTTTTGACTTAAGGGGTTAGTTTTGGGGGGGTGAAATCGAAAGTGAAAAAAAAATTTTTTTAGTAGGTCATCGAGTGTGGTGTCAAATGAAAGCTTGTGAAAACACGAGTAAAATATATATATATATATATATATTATATATATATATATATATATATATATATATATATATATATATATATATATATATATATATATATATATATGTATATATATATATATATATATATATATATATATATAATATATATATATAATGTAATACTTGCGCACACTTTTCTTCGTATTATTTTTAAAAAATCGCGAAAAAATGAAAAATCGCCCCCACCTTATGTGATCAAAAAATTTTGAAAAAATTCTGGAATATTCTCCGGAGGGTGTAGATTAAATGAAAATTATCACGAGTGCATTACCTTTAATAATTTATCTGGTATATAAAAAAACAAAAAATTTCAAGGTCATCAGTTTTCGGTAAAGATTGGAAACAAACTTTCTTGAAAACTCATTTGGGGTGTGTTTTGTTAAGCCACTGATCATTTTATACCACCGTGACAACATTTTTTATTTTAAAAGCAATCAACGTACGCAACACTAACTATGCAGTTTAACTTGCACTTGACCGGTTTTTTTTTTTATTTTACTTTTTCAATTTTAGTGTTCTTCCTGATATGATTGGTGGTAATGGATATAGAGCTCAACCAGACTTGGAACTTCTTATAAGATGGACTCAAGCAACTGTTTTTATGCCTTCAATGCAATTTAGTTATCTTCCGTGGGACTTTCCAAATGATAACGAAGTAAGCTCTCGCTTACAAAAGTCAATCTTATAAAATCTATATTGCCTTGATATATTAGGTTATTGCAAAAGATCGTGCCGTGGTGGAAACCAAATTAAATACAACACATTTTCATGAAAAATAATATTTATTAATCAATAATGTACTCTCTATCATTTTCTATAACTGTCTCCGATCGTTTTACAAGTTTTTGAATTCCTTCTTTGTAGAAACTGCGTGGTTTCTCTTCAAAGAAAGTCGTAAGGTAGTTTTTGACTTCTTCCACAGAAACAAATTTTTTGCCAGAAACGAAACAGATGGAAATCTGAAGGGGCAAGATCAGGGGAGTACGGCGAATGCTGGAGAATTTCCCATTTTTAACCCCCTAAGTTTTTGCAGTGTCTGTTAAATGACATGTAGTCTAGCGTTGTCATGGTGAAAGATGATGCCTTCTCGATTGACCAAATTTGAACGTTTTGCTTGGATTTCAACAATGAATTCGGTGAATTGCTCATAGTACTTCTCTGCAGTATGGCCACGTGGAAGAAGCTTGTAAAATATTATTCCTTTGCAATCCCACCAGATATATAACAACAATTTCATTGGATGCAATTCAGCCTTTGCCATAGATTCTGCTCTTTCACTTCCATGCTTCCAGTTTCTTTTTCTTATTATGTGTTATATACAACCCATTTTGTATCTCCAGTTATAACTTGATCCAAGAAAAGTTGATTTTGTTGACGACCGAGGAGAGAACTGGCTATGGAAACATGGTTCAGTTTGGTCAGTTCTGTCAAAACGTGCGGAACTCATATATTGAGTTTCGAAGTGTATCTAAGTTGCTTTAAATGATAAAATACAGTCGAACTGTCAACATTTAGTCTCTCAGCAATCTCTTCAATGGTAATCAGTAGATTATTATTCACTAAGTCACGGATAAAGTTATTATCAATGCCGGGAGATTGCCCAGAACGAAGTTTATCGCTTAGATTGAAGTTACAATTTCGAAATCGACCAAACCACTTTTTAACTGTCCTAAGAGCAGGAGCACGATCCAAATGAATGTCTTAAATACTTTTTGTTGCAGTTCCAACACTCACTCCGTTTTAAAATCCATAACATGACAAAAATGTAGCTTTTCATTTTCCATTTTGAATATTAACCTTGCACACAAATTAATTTAAATAAACTTTTTTTAAGGTCATATTAACTCACGACGCATTTAGATAACTGTCAGTTAATAATATGACTATAAAAGAAACATCAGCACAGTCAAAAGTGCTTCTGTCATCTATGAATATCGGGAACGCACTTTTGCAACCACCCAATATAAGGTGTACAAGTATGAAATGCGGTTTTTTTTTTCTAAAAAAAAAAAACAGGTTAAATTCAGAAGAATGATAAAAAGTGCTTTATTCAAAGTATGCTCCATTGCTTGTTATACATTTTTCCCATCATTCGGGCAATTTGTGAATACCACGCCAGTAAAAATCTTCCCGTTTTGCTGCGAACCATTCATCGAGCCCATGGGGTAGAACTTCCCCAGTGAGTGCTTCCAATGTGTCGCGAACTTTGTGTTGCCTCTTTCGGTATTCTGGCCTTTTCTTAAGCAGCGAACAGTTCGAATCGGTCAATTGTTGTTGGTAACGTTTAGTATTAACCATTTCCCCAAGTTTTAACAGCTCATAATAGACCACGCCTCTCTGGTCCCACCAAACAGAGAGCATAGTCTTTCTGCCAAAGCGATTCGGTCTTGCGGTCGATGTGGATGGTGCGCCTGGGTCTATCCATTTTTTTTTTGCGCTTGGGATTCTCAAAATAAATCCACTTTTCATCTCCTGTAACTATACAATGCAAAAACGACTTCCTTTTGTATCGAGCGAGCACAATTTCACACGTGTTTTTGCGCTTTTCCATTTGCCTGTCATTCAACTCATATGGTACCCATCTACCGGTCTTCTGAATCTTTCCCATCTCTCGTAGCCGATTGGAAACAGCTTGTTGACTAACGCCCAATTGCTCGGCGAGTTGTTTTTGTGTTTGCGAATCATCTTCGTCCAACGATGCTTGCAATTCCACATTTTTGTATTTCTTTGGGGTTTTCCACGTTCCTTGTCTGCAATATCGAAATCACCAGTTTTGAAACACCGAAACCATCGTTCACACGTATCTTGCGATGGAGCATGTTCACCATAAGCTTCTCGAAGTAATCGGTATGATTCAACAGCAGTTTTCTTCAAATGAAAACAAAAAATTAATGCTGTCCGCGAATACTCTTTGTCCGGTATAAATTTCGACATATTGAACACAACAACACAACACTATGCACATACTTTTCCAGTTTATTACTCGCGAGCATCTGACACTTGTTGCTGACACAACAAACTGGCGCAATGTCAAATCTTTATAGCACAAACTGCATTGGTGCACCATCTGTTGTCTGAAATCCGCATTTCATACTGGTACACCTGTATTTACAGGGTTACGTAGTGAACTTTTATTAAAATCGAACCGGTCTCTGGCTTCCAACAACTGTAAAAATAGAACTTTCAGATTTATTTTTTTTAACTTTATTTATCAATTTTTTTAGCTAAATGGAACCGAAGTTATTAGAACGATGATAAAACTACACGAAAAATATAGTGATACTATTAAAGAAGCTATGCAGGCGACTATTACCAATCAAGTCCCTACCAATGCTCCAATCTGGTGGATCGCACCCACAGATGAAGTTGCTCTTCAAAATAATGATGGTATAACATAATAACAGAGAACTAATTACTAGATGGGGTGAAAACTCCCGAGACTTTTGAAGAAAAATCAATGTTTTTGTCAAAAATCGATTTTATTCTTCAACATAGTTTCTTTCAAGAGCGATATAGTACGATTTGTCTAGCTCCTAAAATAAACCTCCATTTCCCATTCGACGTCTTCATTTGACCGAAATCTCTTTCCCTGGAGCCACTTTTTCAAATTTGGAAAGAGGTAATAATCGCTGGGCACCAGATCTGGTAAATAAAATGAAGGAGGAAGAAATTGGTAGCCCAATTGGGACAATTTCACCATCGATTTTATGGAGTTGTGAGCTGGTGCATTATCTTGGTGAAACAACACTTATTTCTTCACTAAATACAGCCTTTTTTCTTGATTTTACTACTCAAATGGTCCAACAAACAACGTAGTAGTCTTCGCTAATTGTTCGCCCCTTTCCAAGATAGTCGATCAGTATTATTCCATGCGCATTCCAAAAAATACTTGCTGAAACCTTTCCAGCTGATATGTGTGTAGCGGTGGATCCATGTTTCATCCGTTATTACGAATCGATACAAAAACTACTTTGGATTAGGCCGAAACAGTACCAAATAGTATTCTGTATCTTCTCACGACCAAACGTGAGAATGCGCGGCACCCCTCGTGCACATAGCTTTTTCATATGCAAATATTAATGCAAAATATGCCTCACGCGTTCTGTTGATATTTTTTTCGCGATGTCAGCTATCTCTCTCACTTTCACTTTCCGATCGATAAGAAGTATGTGGTAGGTTTTTTTGTGTTTTTTGGAAAGACTGCCTCATTTGGACGTCCGGACGTGGTGTATCATCGATGCTTGTACGAACATATTTAAATTCACTAAACTATCGACATATAGTTGCTTGCGACGGAGCAGATATACCATAACATTTTTGAAATCATTCTCAGGTTCTAGGTGTATTTTTTCTCATCAAAAAGCAATGATTAATCAACACACGAAATTCCCTTTCTGCTGTAACTCGCAAACAAATTGATAAAATGTCATGAAAATTTTACACGAATCATCTAAGAGTTGACACTAACTGAAAATCATATGGTTTTTTTTTTGTTTGTGTTGTCTTCCCTCGGAAAGTCTCGACTTTTCACCCCATGTAAGTATAGTAAATTTAAAAATATATTAACGTAAAAAAATCTGTTGTTCAATTACTAGAAGTTCTTAACAAGCATGGGTAATTATTACGATAATATGATAAAATGACATCATTTTTATTATATGACACTCATTTTCGACCACACAATAATCCAAAACTCACCTATCAAGGCATGTTTCTTTTTTAAAGAATTTATCTTCTACTTATTCATTTCAGAATATCTTCTTGGAGAAAGTATCCTGGTAGCCCCCGTCTTGGAACAAGGAGCTACCTCCAGATCAATTTATCTTCCAAATGGATTATGGCAAGATGGAAATGATGAAACAAAAGAGTACACTGGACCTCTGACTATAGATTCATATAACGCCCCCATAAGTGTTCTGCCGTACTTTATTAGACAAGACAATTAATTTTTGTTATATAAATATGAATCTAATAAAAATTGATCAATAAATATTAACTTTTATTTTACAACTTTTCACTTGTGTTACATAAAAGATTCTCTACGACCGAGTGGAAGTGTTAAGGAAATTATTTCATAAATAATTATAGATCATGTCAAAAACATGTTCCTAAAGTTTCAAAGCAAAATCGAATTCCCGCCAAAGTTATAGCTCCCTAAAGTGAGTCGCCTCTGCTCGGTTTCGGAACGCGCCGCAGTTACAATGGAACGCTCAGGTAGGGACGCTTGCCATTTATTATTCCTTCCTCTAAAATGCCCTGTAGATGTGTCTATGTGTTTACCTAACCTTATAGTTGTATATTCTGACTGTTTCCACTCGAGTAATATGGAGCAACGCGTCAGTTCGGTTTTAGTTGTCATTTAGAAAGTTTTGGTGAGAAAATTCGAGTATCACGACCGCACAAGCGCAAACCTCCTAATAATAAGAAGAATGAAAAAGAAAATGAAAGAATAGAGCAGAGTGTAAGTGCAGAGAAATTACTTTATGCAAGTGTTAACTATATGAGTTGGAGCCCTTTACATAGTTACGGTATTATTGAATTCTTTACAGTTTTTACTACTTTGTCAGATATTTTAGTATGCGGACAGTGCAAGAAAAGTGTTAAATTAGAAGAGAGTGGTTCTCGATGCCTTAGTTTCAAAATTGTTGTGATTTTCAGCTGTGGTCATAGATATATCAATTCAGGACCTTTAATAAACACTGGTTTTGAAGTCAATCGAGAATGGTATTCGTCATGCATCTTTTAGGCATTGCTAGAGATGGGATAAATTTATTTTGTAACCTAATGAAGCTGCTTACAATAAAATTATCGAGCATATTTATCCGGTTACGAAATCTACATTTGACTTTTGTACAAAAAAAGCAGTTAAAGAAGAGAAAAAGGAAAATGAAAAACATAAAAGGCCAATCTTAAATTTGAAAGTATCTGGAGTTGGATCCTGGAAAAAACGCGGCTTCAAATCGTTGTTTGGGGTAACAAGGCTTATTCGTTATTACTCTGATAAGGATCACCTTGTCACTTATAATCATATCAATCAGATATGGTTATAAAAAGCAGTTACTTTCAAGATCGGAAGGAAGTTTGATGTACGACATGGGAATTATATAAGGGATGGAGATTCTAAGACTTTCAAAGCGATTAAAAGTGAGTGCATCGATCACATCGAAAAACGAATGGGCCCCCGATTGCGAAGTGTTAAAAACAATATAAGCTTGGCGGTGAAGCAAATTTAACTGAATCGTTAATAAAAAAAGCTCACGTCTTACTATGGCTTGGCTATTCGTAGAAATATTAATAATGTACAAAATATGAAACGAGAAATTTTAGTGACCTATTACCACATATGCTCAACAGGCGAAAATCCTAATCATGAGTATTGTCCACTTGGTGCTGAGAGTTGGTGCAAGTGCACGCTAAAGCTACTGGAGCTGATTTGAAGTTGTCGAAGTTCGCAGCATATAATAAAGATACCGGCAGTTAAGTTGCAAATAAGAGAGAGCCTGGCCACTTTTTCGTTTATTACTCGAATAATGCCAGTCGTGCCATCTACGAGGGTTGAGCTGCATAACTAATAAAGAATATAAAACATATTTTAATTTATTAACTTTATCTAGTTTTAAAGATTAGCTACATCTTGAAGCCAAATTTAAAATTGTCAATTCAGTCAGTTTAAGTGTATTAAATGACGGAGAGATTATTTAACATGAAAACGTCATTTATCATGACATGCAAAAAGTTTCTACAGGGCGCAAAAAAATGCGATCATGTACAGTGGGGCAATTAATTTTTCGCTCATACAATTTTTTGTAGTTTTCTCTTTTTCATTTAATTCATTACGGTTATAAGTCAATGCACATTTACAAAAATTATAATGAATAAAAAGCATTTTGTGGGATTGCCTGCGAAGCATGCTTCGACACTTTTTAAGTGATCTCTATGATTTGAAGTAAGCTTTTTTATACACGTCATTTTAATTTCACACATAACGTCTATGGTATAAGAAGCGACGAAACGGATATCCGACTTGCAAGCAAAATCACGCTGCTCCTGAGGTTTACTCGGTAAAAGACTGGGGCATATACCTTGAGATAATAAATTCGATCCTTACTAGCCCCGAAAGATTTTTTTTTAAATGAAATGCTATTGTGGTTTGTTTTCATTTTCAAATATCTCCTGTTTGTTCATGGTTATCTTTTTTCAACCTTACATATAATATATATATATATATATATATATATATATATATATATATATATATATATATATATATATATATATATATATATATATTAGCTGTCAGCATTTACTGTATGGAAAAACCCTCGTTTCGGACCTGGTTGAAAAGAATTAGGATAGGCCGAAAGATGCAATATGAGAAGGAAAATATTATTTATTGATAATTGTTTTCAGGCAAACTGGCTTGTTTACATTACATAGATTAAATTATACTTAAGTTACTGTGATTGACATGTCTAAAATTCCCAAACCATTAACTTTATTTTATATGACAGATATGGTCATATCTCACTAAAAATGTGTTTATGTAATCGTAATGACGTTTAGGTAACAGAGATATTTTGGTGCGCACTAGGGAATTGTAGTTTAAAGAACCGAAGAAAACAAGAAGACGGCCAGCTTTGTTAGATGTCTGAACGCAATTGTTAATAAAAGTTATTGTTATCGAAATTGCCCAAAAGTGTTTAATTTTTAAATAAAAGCTAACATAGCATAGATATATATATATATATATATATATATATATATATATATATATATATATATATATATATATATATATATATATATATATATGTATATATATATATATATATATATATATATATATATATATATATATATATATATATATATATATATATATATATATATATATATATATATATATAGATATAGATATAGATATATATATATATATATATATATATATAAATATATATATATATATATATATATATATATATATATATATATATACGAGGTACGACAGTAAAGTAATGAGACTGGTTTTTTTAAGCGAACGTGGCAACCCTGCAGGCTTAATAAACATTCCATCTTTGACCTTAATCCTCACGCCACTAATAGTCCAAGGGGCACATCCGTGCAACCTTTCAGTCTTCAGTAGCGGTATAATAAGTGAACACGTGTTCTTGTCTTTCGTCACGGAAATGGAATCGCGAACAATTGTCAATATAATCAATATTTCTACAAAGAAATTCTAGAAAGATTTCGAAAACGAGTCTTCCGTGTCCGTTCAAACATTGCTGATACGTGGATTCTTCATCACGATAATGCGCCATGTCATTCTACATTATCTGTACAGCTATTTCTAACCTCAAAACGAATTCCAGTACTACCAGAACCACCTTATTCACCGGATCTCGCCTCGTGTGACTTTTTTTTATTTCGAAAGTCAAACTGGCAGTCAAGGGACACCATTTTCAAAGAACAAAAGATGTCCAAAATGCTGTGACAAGGGTCTTAGACAACATTCCAGAAGAAGAGTTCCAGAAAAGTTGATATCCCACATGTCGCCAGTTATTTATGGGACGCATTTTTTCATGAATTTTAATTATTACAACTATGTTATGCTGACATAAAATTTTTGTTTTGATTTTATTCAGAGTTTAATCTTTTTTATAAGAAATATTTCCAACAATATCTATAAGAAAATAACTTTTGTCACAATGGTCTGATTTAACTTTAACGGTTTTGTTGTTTTGTACTTGAAAACCCGATTGTCACGTCACGAAACGATATTTTAAGTAAATAGTTACAAAACACTTATTTTTGAGGGCCACTTAATTTTAAGTTCATAATTATTTTTATGATAAAATGATAATATTTCCTTAAGTAATAGTAGGTTTTGCCGGTGCAACATTAGTGTTGAAAAATGTGGCCAAACGGTAAGTATTAATAGTACTCTATTTAAAAAAATATTAAAATGCGGTACGAAGTTTTTAACAATTTTTATCATTGCTTCAAAGTGTATTGCTACATTTAAATTCCCATTGCAAAATGATGGTCTGTTACCTTATTATTCAATTTACTTCAAAATCGTACAATTTTACTAAACAGCTTCATAGTACATTGGTAAAACTTAAAGTGGGTGACGTTTCGGTAAAGTATTTTGAAGTCTGTACTATTTTACTACTCAGTATATATCACCACTACACCAAACACCTTTTTTTTTTTTGCACTCGACGCGCGTTTCGCTAACCATGTTAGCTTCATCAGGAGCAATGATTGACTGGAGTAGTCAATCATCGCTCCTGATGAAGCTAACATGGTTAGCGAAACGCGCGTCGAGTGCAAAAATAAAGTGTTTGGTGTAGTGGTGATATATACTGAGTAGTATCATTGTGCCAAAGATTCCACATTCCCAACTTAGTCTGTACTATTCAGTCAAAACCTTCAACACTTCTAGAATCTTCGGGATTTCATAAAATCAAAACAAAAATACTAAATATGCTTTTTTATTTATAGTAAGGTACCTTAAAAATGAAAAAGTGTTTTCATTTCTTCCTTCTCATAGTTTTCTCATCTTCGTGTTGTACTTTTTTAGTGTTCCGTATGAAACACTTATGGATTCACTTCGATGTCTGTCCGTTTGTCTGTCACACCCGATTTTCTCAGAAAGTATTTGACGTAGAAAGTTGAAATTTGGCGCAAATATAGGAATTGATAGCCTAATCAGAGCCACATAGTTTTGAAAGTTAAATTTTGACTTAAGGGGTTAGTTTTACGGAGTAAAATCGGAAGTAAAAAAAAAATACCTTGTCATCGAGTGAGGTGTCAAATGAAAGCTTGTGAAAACGTGAGTTCGAAAATATATATAATGTAATACTTGCGCACACTTTTTTTTTGTATTATTTAAAAAAAAAATGGCCAAAACCCCTGTTCACTAACCCTATTTCGAAAAGTACTGATCAAAAAATTTTGAAAATGTATAAAGTACAACTTCTTATTTATCGTACTATCAAAAAAAAAAAACGGCCAAGTGCAAGTTGGGTCTTGCGCAATTAGTGTTCCGTACGTTGATTGCTTCTAAAATAAACATTTTTATTACGGAGGTATAAGATAAATGACTTCACAAAACACACCCCAAATGAGTTTTTAACAAGGTTTGTTTCCGATCTTTGTTTTCATATACCAAATAAAATATCGAAGATAATTCACTCGTACTAATTTTCATCTAATCTACGCCTTATGGAGAATATTCCAGAATTTTTTTGAAATTTTTGGAATAGTACTCTCAGAGATAGGTGGGGGGACAGCGATTTTTGTCATGTTTTTTAAATAATATAAAGAACATTTTGCGCATGTCTTACATCACATATATTTTTGAACTCAACAAGCTTCCGTTTGTCACTCCACTCGTTGACCTTGAAAAAAAAATTTTTTCACTTCCAATTTCTCCCCCCAAAACGAACCCCTTAAGTGAAAATTTAACTTTCAAAACTAGATGCCTCTGATTGAGCCATCAATTACTATATTTGAGAGAAATTTCAACTTTCTATGTCAAATAGTTTTGGAAGAAAATCGGGGGTGTGACATTCAGAGAGAAGTAATCCAACAAAAACCACTAAAAATGAAGACTCACTGCTACCAACATATTTAAAACTGAACAATATTTTCTCGTAAAACTCACCGAGATCTTAATTAATGTTACGGAGTTAAACAAACTTTATATTTTATATAAAATTTAATATTGAATTACGGATTTTTACTTGACGATGATCAGAGGACATTACTACTGATTCTAAAAAAAAATGATGCGGCTCAACTCTTAAAAATACCATATCAACCAATACCTTTAGAAGCTCTCTGTAAAAGTGATTACAGTGAAAATAATACTGAAACTTTTAGAATGCATTTGAATGAGGAAACATGGCAGGATGTGTTCCAGGCATCCGCCGTCGAACAGGGAGTCAGTTCATTTCTAAACTGCATACTTCACTACATCGCTGTATCCTTCCCTTTAAGAGATGTTAACTTTTGTAGGAAAACCAAACGGAATCCCTGGAAATCCTCCAAAAGACTAAAAGATTTCTTTAAGTCAAAAAACGAGTCCTTAGACTGACATGACATGACATAAATCATTATAAAATGTTTCAAAAGATATATAGGAGAGTGGTTAGACAAGCAAGAGTAATGCATAACAGTAACATGTATTTCGAATCGGATAATAAATCTAAAGATACTTGAGCACTTGTGAATAATAACATTCAGAATCCTAAAAAATCAAAAACAAATATCGAAACCATAAGGAATAAAGAGGGAAAAATTCTAAGAAACAAAAATGACATTGCAAACTGTTTAAATCAATATTTGAACAATCTTAATACGAAATATCCTTTAGCCAGCATAACTTCACTTGTAGTTCATAAACAAGCTGTTCTATCAAATACGATGATCTTGAGACCCGTAAGCGAATATGAAATTATAGAAAAGATTTCTAAGTTGAAAAAATCCAAAGCAACAGGAATTGATAAGATATCTTCATTTCTAATAAAAAAAAAACAGGCTTATTGTTGCATCCACTAAAATATTTGGTGAACTGGTCTCTGGGAAGTGGCATCTTTCCCAAAGGTTTTGAAACATGCAAAAATTGTTCCGCTTTTTAAAAGAGCAGATTCACTTCCCATGAAGAATAACAACCTTATTACCTGCTGTATCCAAAATACTTGAGAGAATTGTTTATGATCAAATTATCTCTTTCCTACAACGTTTTGACATCCTCAAACCTCCCCAACATGGTTTTTGTCGTGGACGATCTACTCATTCTGCCATCTGTCAATTTTTAAACAATGCTTGTGAATCACTCAACGAACGGTCTAAATGTTTCGGCATTTTCATGGACTTAGGTAAAGCATTTGATTTGGTGGATCATGCGTTGTTAATAAGAAAACTTAAAAATAATGGTCTAAGAGGAAAGATTGGTGAATGGATAGGATCTTACCTAGCTAATAGATGTCAATCTGTAGAAATCGACGACGTAAGATCGAAAAAATTGTCAATTTCTTGTGTGATGGTTCCACCCTGGGTCCTCTTTTATTCCTATTATTTATAAACAATTTACCAGATATTTATAATAACCAAAATATAATAATGTTTGCTGATGATAGCAGTTACCTAGTCACGTCTGATAATGTTCAAGCAGCAACCCACTTAGCCCAAGTAATGGTCAATAAATTCTATGATTGGTTTCTGGGTAATAAACTGTATTTAAATGTGGATAAAACTGATTTCATAAATTTTATACCTAGGATTCATAATTTGGATAAATCCTATCTTCGTAAAATTAAAAATCGTTCAATACAACAAGCATCAAGTACGAAATTTTTGAGTGTCTATAATGATAATCAGCTTAGTTGGGACATACATGTCGATGAACTATGCAAAAAATTTGCAATCACTACATATGCTTTATTTAAGTTAAAACAAGTAAGCAATATTGAAGTTCTGTTTTCGTACTACTACGCTAATTTTTTTAGTAGTGTAAAATATGGATTAATTTTCTGGAGTAATACAAAATATTTAAATAGAGTATTTAAAATACAAAAGCATATAATTAGAATGATTCTGGGGCACATAGGTTGACTTCATGAGGACTTATTTTCAAAAAATGGTGAATCATGACATTACTCTCGCTGTATATATTTGAAGTAATCCTATTTGTGAGAAAGAATATTCATAAGTTTAAACAACATTTTCAATATCATAATTACAATAAAAGGGGATATATAACAATATGTATCAGATTCATTCACTTAGCATTACTGAAAACAATGTATATTATGTTGGTGCCAAATTTACAATAAGTTATCGGATAGATTTAAATATGTCTCCAACGAGAAAGGATTTAAAAACACAATTAGACGATTTCTAATATATAACAGCTTTTATAGCTTGGATGAATATTTAAACTGTTTAATTAACTGAACATCTGCAAACTTTACCTTATTACATATTATCTATAATATATATAAAATGCAACGTCTCTCTGTCTGTCTGTCCGTTAGTGCGCTTATCACTGGAGAACCACTTATCCAATTTACTTACTTTTTTTTTTAAATATACATATGTTCTCTGGTCAGGTTATAGGCTATATTTTATTACGATAGGTAGCATAAGGAATGAGCAGTGACGATAATAGTGAATGAAGTCGGAAAAAAGTTTGCCGCTAGCGCGTTCCCTTGCAATACACAGCCTAAACCATTAAATATGGCACAATATTATGTAGCAAAGAATATCTATAATCTATAATCTATAATATATATAAAATGCAATGTCTCTCTGTCTGTCTATCTGTCCATTAGTGCGTTTATCAAGCGAGAACCACTTATCCGATTTACGTGTCTTTTTTTTAAATTCATACATATATTCTTTGGCCAAGTTATATAATAATATTAATAATAATAATAATCTATATCTATAATATATAAAATGCAATGTCTCTCTGTCTGTTTATCTGTCCATTAGTGCGTTTATCACGCTAGAACCACTTATCCGATTTACGTGTCTTTTTTTAAATTCATACTTATATTCTTTGACCAGGTTGTATAATAATAATAATCCATATCTATAATATATATAAAATGCAACGTCTCTCCGTTTGTCTGTCTGTCCGTTAGTGCGCTTATCACTGGAGACCCACATATCCGATTTACGTGTTTTTTTTTTTAAACATACATATGTTCTCTGGCCAGGTTATAGGCTATATTTTATTACGTTAGGTAACATGAGGAATAAGCAGTGACGATAATAGTGAATCAAATCGGAAAAAAGTTTACCGCTAGCGCGTTCTCTTGCAATACACTGCCTAAACCAGTAAATATGGAATAATATCATGTAGCAAAGGTTATCTATAATATATATAAAATGCAACGTCTCTCTGTCTGTTTGTCCGTTTGTGCGCTTATCACTGGAGAACCACTTATCCGATTTACGTGCTTTTTTTTTAAAATATACATATGTTCTCTGGCCAGGTTATAAGGTATATTTTATTGCGTTAGGTAACATAAAGAATAAGCAGTGACGATAATAGTGAATCAAGTCGGAAAAAAGGTTACTGTTAGCGCCTTCTCTTGCAATACACTGCCTTAACCAATAAATATGAAACAATATCATGTTGCAAAGAATAGAATATATATAAAATGCAACGTCTCTCTGTCTGTCCGTTAGTGCGCTTATCACTTGAGAACCGCTTATCCGATTTACGTGTTTTTATAAATTTATACATATGTTCTATATAATTCGATATAAGCCTAAATAATGGGAGATAAGGTGAGATAATGGAAGATAAGTATAAATAATGGGAGATAAGGAGAAATAATGGGAGATAAGCAGAAATAAGATAATGGGAGTTATGGTGAGATAATGGGAGATAAGGAGAAATAATGGGAGGTAAGGAGAAATATTGCGAGATAAGTCGAGATAAACCTAGATAAGGTGAGATAATGTGAGATAAAGAGAAATAATGGGAGATAATGAGAAATAATGGGAGATGAGCAGAGATAAGCCTAGATAATGGAAATTATGTAGAGATAATGGGAGATAAGAAGAAATAATGGAAAATAAGGGGACATAATGGCAGATATTTTATTACGTTAGGTAACATAAGGAATAAGCAGTGATGATAGTAGTGAATCAAGTCCAGGCGAGCGGAGCCGCGGGCATGGCTAGTAATTCATAAATTTAAACTTGTTATAAACGTGTGTATTCTTTTTTATTTGTCAGTTGCTTTAAGCTTACTTTTATAATTTAATTTATAATTAGGGTAGAAATACATGTATTTAATTATACTATCATAAAAGCTTTATACACTGACCTGATCCATACAGATTTTGTACTGTCCAAAGGATTTAATAATATTTATTTATTTAATATCAGGTCAATGTAAAAAGAAACTTTGTATATTTAAAAAAAAAACTGTAATAAACGATTGCCGTTTAAGATATTCTGTATCCACTCGTATTAAACCAGTCATTAAAAATAACATATTACTTTGTAATTTTCAGTACCATTATTAAGGAATAATATACACTGATGAGCAAAAAAATCGACTCAAACGATTTTGCTTCCGATCTTTGAATTTAATTTTCAAATGGTGATGTTATTTTTGGTATCATTAGAATGCTGATTTTCTACTCTTTCCAATAATACGAAAAATATTTGCATTTCTAAGAAGTTTCACCGATTAAAACCGTTTTACTCAACAGAACCGTTTTTGCTCGCTTAGCAACGTACTCGTTGCGGGCTATTCATCCCTATAAAAACACGTGCAACTGCATTTTCCTATCATTCCTTTATCGGAACTTAAACCGTCAATATCTTTACTATACCTGCTCACTAATTACGTCATTGGAAAATGGATACCACCCCGGAACAAAAGGCAAGTCATTGCCTTATTGCAAGAAGGGCATAGCCAACGTGTAGTCGCTGCGCAAGTGCACCTGAGCCAGTCAGCTGTCTCCAGAGTCTACAGGCGTTACCAAGAGACTGGCACCTGTACGCCGAGATCAGGATCAGGAAGAAGAAGGTGGTCGGGCTGTCAGTCATTGGACAGAAGAAGACTTAAAGAAGCTAACCTAACTCCAAAGCGACCAGCTAACGGTCCCAAATTGACCGCAACCCCTCGACAAGCGCCACTCAAATCTGCCCGAGAACATGTCGACTGGACTTTAGAGCAATGGCGTTTCGTTTGTGCTCCGAATGTGCCTACATGGCAATAATGGAAGAAGACGAGTTTATCGGAGGCCTAGGGAGCGCTATGTGCAATGCTGCATTACTGAAACGGTCGCCTACGAAGGAGGTTCTGTCATGGTGTGGGGAGGCATCTCACTGGATGCGACAACCGATTTGGTTTTCGTGACTGATGAGACTCGTAGCGGTGGATTAACTGCTCACCGGTACATCGAGGAGGTCCTGCAGAAACACATCGTTCCTTACTGAGTTTGTTGACGACAGCTTCATGCGAATGCACGACAATGCAAGGCCACATGCTGCTGCATCGGTGCGGCAATACCTGACGGAAGTGCGTTATAGCCACATTAGACTGACCTGCGCAGAGTCCTGACCTCAATCCAATCGAGCACATGTCGGATGAGCTCAAAAGAAGGGTTCGGGACAGAAATGCAGCGCCTGCATCGCTGAGGGATTTAAAGGTTGCGATGACGGAAGAGTAGGGAAGAATCCCACAAACAGTGGTGAAAAGGCGCACCTGCTCTATAAAAGACCGGTTGGAAGCAGTAATAAGGGCTAGGAGGGGTAATACAAATTATTGATTTTGATTTTTATCATTAAACTTAATTGTTAAACTTAAAATTTGTTTCATTTTTCCTTTCTCTTACCCCTATTTTCAAGCCTTGTTTCCCTTTTAATCAATTTAATCAGTAAAAAGCATGAGGTATGCTATTGGATTTGATATCATTAGAAAGGGAATAGAATGGGCTTTCAACTAAAATCCGTAAAAGTATATGAACACTAAATTCTAGCATCCGTATTAAATGAAGCCCAATAGTTTAAGTCGATTTTTTTGCTCACCGGTATATTAGCCTATTTACATTATGTAAGTAATTTTTACATATTTACGAGGCTGGTTTGAAAAGTCCGTGCAAAAATAAAAACTACTTATGTGTTTGGGGTAAACCTTTTTTATTTTTCGACATAGTCTCCTTTTAGGCTTATACACTTCGTCCAACGATGTTCTAGTTTGTTGATCCCTTCCGAATAATAGGATTTGTCCAAGTCTGCAAAATATCCATTAGTATCTGCAATCACCTCCTCGTTTGCATAAAATCTTTGTCCCGCCAGCCATTTCTTCAAATTGGGGAACAAATGGTAGTCCGAGGGAGCCAAGTCTGGAGAATAGGGGGGATGTGAAACGAGTTGGAATCCTATTTCCATTAATTTTGCGACCACAACTGCTGAGGTGTGTGCTGGCGCGTTGTCGTGATGGAAAAGGACTTTCTTGTGGGCCAATCGCGGGCGTTTTTCTTACAGCTCGCTTTTCAAACGGTCCAATAACGATGAATAATATTCACCTGTAATAGTTTTACCCTTTTCCAGATAGTCGATGAGGATTATCCCTTGCGAATCCCAAAAGACAGTCGCCATAACCTTTCCGGCCGAAGGAACGGTCTTCGCCTTTTTTGGTGCAGATTCCCCCTTGGTAACCCATTGTTTAGATTGTTGTTTGGTCTCAGGAGTATAGTAATGTATCCATGTTTCATCCACAGTGACGAAACGACGCTTAAAGTCCTCCGGATTCTTCTGGAACAGCTGCAAACCATCCTTGCAACACTTCACACGATTCCGTTTTTGGTCAAACGTGAGCAATCGCGGCACCCATCTTGCGGATAGCTTTCTCATGTCCAAAGGTTTATGCAAAATATTATGTACCCGTTCAGTCGAGATGCCCACAGCACTAGCAATCTCACGCACCTTAACTCTTCTGTCATCCATCACCATATCATGGATTTGATCAATGATTTCTGGAGTCGTAACCTCCATAGGCCGTCCAGAACGTTCAGCGTCACTTGTGCCCATATGGCCAGTCCGAAAATTTTGAAACCACTTATAAACTGTTCTAATCGAAGGTGCAGAGTCACCATAATGTTTATCAAGCTTCTCTTTAGTCTCCTGAGGCGTTTTGCCTTTCATAAAGTAATGTTTAATCACCACACGAAACTCTTTTTTCGTCCATTTCTTGAACATCACTCGACTTCCTTGATTCACACGAATGCCAAACACAAAGAAATAGACCAATATGGCTGAAACTTGGTGTGCGTTCATTCAGGAGATGCTACTAACTAAACATGACTTCGATACGCGCCGGTGGTGCCATCTCTCGGACTTTGCACGGACTTTTCAAACCAGCCTCGTACCCTGGAAATTTCAAACAATTTTAAGATTTTTAGTAACAGTACGTAACAGATTTTGAATATCAACTAATTAAATTTATTTTTAATCTTTTTAGGAAGACGCAATTATATTTGGTTACTTACTTTCATCATCTTAGAGACCTATGGTATACGAATAGAAAAAAAATGATAGCCTTGAGGCAGGAGATATAACCATTATAATAGACCCAACAGAACTTGGAATAAATGTAACATTACTTTTAGGTAAATAATCCTTTTTTAGCAAAACACTCAACACATGACCAATTTAAAACATCTATACTTGTTTGTTTTACGTCGTCGCGACATCCCAAGCCTGTCATTATGCGTTCCACTTTTCGTTGCAGCCCAAAGAGTCTTTCTGCTGCTGGTGCTTGGCCCCAGTTTATCAGTCCATATGACACGTGAGAAGCGTCGTTTAATGCATAGTAGGCTTCAATGATAACCGAGGTGTCATCAAGCCTTGGGAGACATCTGATAACAAATATATTTTTCGAGTCAGATGCTCCACATGTGAGATCCATGATGATGACATATGAGATAAACTTTGGGCCCAGATATATCCCGAGGAATTTAGCACAATCAATCATTTCAATGTACCCTAAGGCGCGCTAAGTACGTTAATTGGTAAGTCATCTTCTGGATCAGATGTAACAGCCTCAGTTAATTAGTCTTCACTTTGCATATTTTCATGCTTAATCCCGCTTTACGGAAGCAATTATTAACTGTTTCCTTGGTTACTTGTTCCCAAACGGTTTTTGCAAAGTAAACTGCATCCAGTGGTGTAATTTTCATAATTAACTCAAAAGCTGTACCAGCAGTTTCAATGTTTACTATCAGGTGTTTTAGTATTATACTTCGGTAATAAATTTTAAATTTTTTATAATTTCCTAGTCAAGCGGTTGACAAGCTGATGTACAGTTAGGGAGCAGAAACAAGATTTTTATATTTTTAAAGCAGACGTCTTTTGGCTGAGATCCTGCATTGTCTAAAAATAACAAAATGTTTCTTTTTTCTTTTGTCATTTTCCAGTCAAGATCTTGCAACCACTTTGTCATAATTTTTCCTGTCATCCAAACTTTCCAAGTTACAGGCAGGTTGTTTATGTAAATATTTTTAAATGCTCTGGGTTTAGCTTCCTTAGCAGTGACTAAGAATTTTCCTTTTTCTCCTGCCCTATTTGCACAATGCAAAATTTTAAACCTCTCTTTGGAATATTTACCAACACATTTTTTCTTTTTTTAATGTTAACGTTTTGTTGGGCAGAGCCCTAAAATACAGACCTGTCTCATCGACATTATAGATGTCTCTCAGTGAATATGCCTTAATTAAAGAAGGGCATTTTTCCCAGAACGATGAAATATCTTCAGCAATAACCGAAGCTCCTTCTCCTGAAATCGCTTTTAAAACTTATGTTGTGGCGGAATCTAAATTTATTAAGCCAACTAGAAGAAACACTGAATGTAGAATGTCCCAGAAACTCGGCTATTTCTTTTGCTTTGCATCGTATTAGCGGACCTGAAAAATACATTAACAATAAGTTTTTTGCATTTTTGTCACGACAAGCCTATTGATACTCTCACTCCTTTTATCCATCCTTTGAATAGATATGAAAAGAAAATCAACGCACTAATTCCAGAAAACCTTATCTAAAAAATAATTCATGTGCATACCTCTCCCCTTGTCCCCTTATGGCGAGCTGTTATAAATCAGTTATAACACAACTTGTCAGTTTTGGTACCATCACTAGTCAAAAAACTTCTTTTTTCATTCAAATGGCTGTTCGATATCCAGTTGTTCAGAAAGATTTCTTTATGTTTAATTATATCAGCAGCTTGTGTTTTTCCGATATTAAAACGCTTGAATAAGTCCCTTATACTTAACTTTCCCTTATTGTGAACTTAACAATCTCAATTTTTTGTTTAAGCGTGAGAATTTTTCTATTTGGAGCCATTTCTACAATGACTGTGTCACCTACTGTGTCTCTGTTTCGCATAGGCGTCAGACTAATATTAAATAACCGCGTGTACCGAAAAATTGAGATCGGTAAAGCCCCGGTTTACTCGGGGAAGTCCCTCAGTGAAGGCAGGCTGCGACGATGGCGCGCGGCGCGATTGAGAAACGTAACAGCGATACTCGCCACAGAAAAATGAGAAAAAGCGTTTATTTTTTATTGTTTTTGTCCGGTTAAGAGAACATTTTTTTGTGTCCGCCTCCATTCAAGAGAATGTCAGTCCAAGAGGGAGTTAACACAATGCCAATTATATGAGAGTCGGTCGGGACCATGAGAAAGAAATAACGTTGGACCTAAGACAGAGCCAGGGATCACACCATTGTGTATGGGGTAAAGATTTAGATTGTTTACCATCGCATGATACATACTGGCAACGAATGGACAGAAAAGACTTGATAGAATTAAGGCTAGAATAGTCGAAGTTGGAGTATTTAAGTTTTTTAATGAGAATTTCCTGGGACACGTAATCAAATTCCCTGGATATATCGCAATTATCGCAAGTATCAGAAACTAGAAGGTTGAAAAAAGTTTCTGCGCGCTACCCCAGAGCAAAAACTGGCCAGAAAAGAAATTTCTCAAGAACATTTCGCCGTTCTGGAAAACGATGAAACGTTTTTGAAAACGCAACAAAATAATCGTTTTTGGACACTAATTAAATGAACGTATGCGATACTTGTAAAAAAAGTCATTTTTTTTTAAGCCTTGCGAATTTTTCCTTATGCCTAGGTAGATAATAAAAACAAACCCTTGTACTTGCAAGAAAGAATATAAAAAATGGCACACATAACATAGTTAATCAGATGTGATATAGATTCAACCACTTAAGGTTCGAAGATGACATTGTATTATTAGCAAGACAGCAGAGGAACTTCGAATCATGTTGCAGGAACTCCATGAGGCTTCCTTAAAAGTTGGACTAGAAATTATCGGAAATAAAACCAAAATAATGAGTTTCCAAGACGTACATGTGACTGCTGCCAACCAGTTACTCGAAAACGAGCCTTTGTACTTATATAAAGTCGAGAAATTTGCACATGCACTTGTACTGTATTTATATTTAGGACACAAGATCCAATTGGGGAAAGAGAACCAAGATGCGGAAATCTCCAGACGAACTAGTCTTGGATCGGCGGCATTCGGTAAACTGGGACATATAACGAAGTCACCAGTTATCCCAATAAACCTTAAAAGGAATGTCTTTAATAGTTGTATAATGCCTGTTCTCACTTATGGTCTAGAAACTACGGCACTAACTCGCAAGTCGGCTAACAAGCTCCAAATTAGTCAAAGAGCAATGGAAAGAGCCATGCTTGGAATAAGCCTTAGAGACCGAATCAGAAACCAAGATATCCTAGAAAGAACAAAAGTACTGGATGTATTGGAAAAAATACCACGGTTAAAGTAGCAATAGCGAGACAAGATAGATGAACTAATAAATTGTTAACATGGAGACCAAGTAAGACCAAGATAAATGTGAGAAGACCACACAAGCGAGACGACATCCAGAGGATCGCAGGAACGAACTGGACACAAGTTTCAATGGATAGAAAAGCATGGGAGGTTTCAGAAGAGACCTACGTTCAGGAGTGGATAAACACAGGCTGAGAAAGAAGATATAGATGCCGGAAGGTCAAATATACCAATAGGTTCATACCTAACAGTATTCATGCTTTCCTAGAAACTTGCGTATATAGGTTTCATTGGAAATACGTACGAGATGGCGGAGCACCGGAAGGAAACCTTGTGTTAGTAGTAGTTAATGGACCTTCTTGTACATTTTTTTTAAACTCTACCGTTTTATACTATTGTTTTTTTTAAATGTATTATTGTATCTATTAACTGTATACGTGGATGTGTAGCCCTACGATAAATAAATAAATAGGTGGACTTTATATGATTTTTTTATGTCACTGATTATTTCAATGATGTACATGCTATAAGCTATATGAATAAAAGCAATTATTAGCGATTCAAGGACGGAAATGGACAACTTGCATTTATAAATTTCGATAATTCTATTTGTTTATAGATAATATTCCACGACTTAGTGGCATTCTCGGCCTGGACTCGTCGGGATCACTGGATGACGATAAAACATCTGTTTCAATCGACAGGATTAAAGAAGGCTATAGAATAAGATGGTCGTCTGACAATGAAAATATCACTATTACTGATTGTTATGAACTTCAGACAGGTAAGTGCCTTATACGAAGGACGCCTTTTAAGTTTTTACAAACGTCCACTAGATGGTGCTATTGAGATGTTACATTACCATTGTTGTAAAATTTTACACTTGTTATTGTTGAAAGAGTGACAGCTCAGAAATTGGCAGAGGAGTTTGTTTACCGTGAGCGTTTAAAAAAAAAAACAGTTTTGTAAGAAAAAATGGAAATTGTACGTATTGTGAGATTTTCGTTGGATGATTTTTTATAACTTCAATAAAGGCCTAACTCAACAACAATGCCTCGAATCACTTCATTCAACTTTTGGTAATAAGTCACCATCAGAAAATACTGTTTACAATTGGTTTGAAGAATTTCGTCATGGTCGTGCTTCTGTCAGCGATGAATTTCGTGAAGGTCGATCAAAATCGGTTGTTGTTCCAAAAAAAAACATCGATGCTGTGCGCGTGATTGAAGAAGATCGGCATGTGATTTACCGTGAGATAGAGGCATCCTTAGGCATATCGTACATTCGATTTTGCATGATTAGCTGTAAAGAAGATCTGTTTCTGATGAATTCCGCATAATTTGACCGAAATACAAAAACAGGCTCGAGTCAATTGGTGTAAGAAAATGCTCAAAAATTCGACCGAGGACATGCAAAATCCGTATACAACATCGTAACAGGAGACGAAACTTGAATATATTCATACGAGCCGGAAACTAAGCAACAATCAACTGTCTGGGTGTTTCAAGATGAACCGAAACCAACAAAAGTGGTTGTTCGCGAGGCACTTCCAAGAAAATGATTCCTTGTTTCTTTGGTTATACGGGATATCTTGCAAGCATTGCTTTAAAGGATCGAAGAACAGTTAATGCTGAATGATATACAACAATTTGTTTGCCAGAAGTCATCGATGAAATCAGGAAAAACAAGCGAAAACTTCGCATCATTCATCATGACAATGCTAGCTCTCATACAGCACGTTAAACAATTGATTATTTAACGCAGAATAACATCGAATTTTTCGTATTCACCTGATTTATCGCCTAACGACTACTTTTTGTTCCCCAATATTAAAAAAAAATGCGTGGACAGCGATTTTCATCACCTCAAGAAGCTGTTGAATCCATCCAAAACCATGTTTTTGAGGTACCAACTTCAGAGTGGAAAAAATGTTTCGAGAATTGGTTCGAACGCATGCAAAAGTGTATAAATCCAAGAAATTTCTTTTCTTTAATTTTTTTGTAAAAACTAAAAAGTCAGCCCTCTAGGAAGAAGAATTTTCAATAATTGTGCTTTTTTTATTCAATATAGAAGGAAATTTAATTTTTTAACTATTGTGTTATAATTTTTTTTGCTACACAGTGATTCGTTTTTCTTATTTGCTTTATAGGTGAAGTGAATTGGTACGGTGGTCCACAAATTTACCAGCAAGAATGGCCGATAGAAAAATTGAAACTTAGTGGCAACGATCCTTATGTTGTGAGGAAAGACGGAAATTTTGCAGGTGAATGACTTTTTACGTAAAAAATACTTTAAAAAATTAGTATGATTTCCCCAGTATTTTCTTTGTTCTAAAATACGTAGACACTAAATTTTACTATCTCACACTTAAGAATACTTTATCTTCATCTTTTTTTCCGACTTATAGCTAGGCACTATTGCCTGTTTTCTTTGTTCCCTGCTCTATAGATCGTCGCTCCATCTCTTTCTTGCTATCCGTAATATCCTATTGTTTGCCATTCTTCCTATGTGTTGTAACGTCTTAAACTTCTTTACTTTTAATAAATATTTTATTTATTAAATATAAGCCGTTATTTGCCCCTTATGTGTATCTTAATTTTGAGAATGGATTGAGTGGATATTAATACTGATAGAGGACAGAACAAGCTAGCTCGTTTTGTTTAGAGAGATTATGAATAAGAGATAATTTTTGTACATCTTTTGAAAATAGTCTCTATGGTTGTTAAAACTTGGCTGTACAGATTTGGGCACCATTCATTTTAGGATAAATAGAATCTAAGTTCAGCTTAAAAAATGAGAAAATACTGAAGAGTTATTTAGTTGTTGAAATAAAATTAATTTACGTACAACCGTTGCGACTTCAAAGAAAGAGCAGAGTTTACTGAGACACTACACATTTAAATAAAAAAGGGTATATTTATTAACAAAATAAAAATTTCTAACTTTATTACACTTCTAAACACTACACTACTAAATAACAAACTCTTAAGCTAGAAGAGTGTACACTATGGCATAAAGTCTTTAATTAGGATTATTAAGTTCTTAATTAAAGGCTTGATAAAACTCTATTTTAAAAGTTTTTGAGATTAACTCCGCGAATTTCACATGTAGAGTAGTCGAAAGAAACGCACTTGTAGACTGGAAGTGAGATTTTTAGACTGGTGTGCTTATAACTTACGATTGGTTTCTCCTCGTGGGGTTTCCATAAGTTACCTGACTTTTCCTGGTGAGACCCTCAAAAAAATATTGTCCCAGCCATCACCATCCTAGTTTCATTTGGGCTGCTAAACACTTTTTGACCCGAAATTCCTGAGGATGAGCAAGATATTTCAAGAAAGGATAAAGCCTTAAACTTGATAGTTAGAAACCATTACTGCAATACTACATCACTGAGAAAAAAAACACTCTCTGGCGTGCTGAAGAAGAAAGTCACTACGGCCTCATGGTCCAAAAAGCCACTACGGCATTCTGATGGAAAAAGCCCTTAATAATTGCATCAGGCCGCTTAAATATCATCGTCCCTTCTCATTCAAAGTGACGTCTTTAAAATGGCCCACTTCCGGACGAAAAATTAATGCAAACTAAGTAAATCAAGTGGGCAACACGCGTTACATACTCTGCCGGTTTAAATTACACTGCTCAAAAATTTAAAACAATGTTTAAAGCTACACTACTCAAGAATTGAAATCACTGCAATAAATATAAAAATGTAATAAAATTAAATTATAGGAGAAAAACAGTGTCGTAACATGATCTTAAAATCTAGGAAAAAATGAATGTTACAGTGTTGATCCCATTCCACTTCCTCTTATCCACTGATTGATATTTTTTATATTACGTATGTCTTCAGTCATGTCTCTATCCGTCAGTGTCTTGTTTGTACATCTCCTAAGTATTCTTATTAAGAATAACTGTCTTCTCATAAGAATACTTTATGATGAACAAAATTAGAAATTGACCTTGATTATATAATCAAAAAGAGTATTTTACAAGCTCCCTCCCAACGTACATTAAAGAATAAAATTCTTCTTTGTCATCTTTGTGTTCCGTCCTGTTTCCAAGGCTTGGTTCACGAAACTGTGAACAATGTTCTTTTTACCAAGGTAGGGAGCTAACCTTGGAGCATAAACCCTCCTCCTTTTTTATCCGGGCTTGGGACCGGCAACGGCGGAGGTGAATAAAATTGACATGTGGATAATACAGATAAGGAATTGTCAAGTATTCCAAAAAAAAAAACCTTGATATGTAAGTAAAAATTAACCTTTTTTTGAAATGTGTGGCTAGATTATTTTGTAATACGTTTTCCCTCATTTAAAAACTCTAAAAACCTAAAAAAAAGATAAATTTTAAAAGGCTATTTTTTCATGAATATAATACTTCCTGTTAGCCGGAAAAGCAAATACAATAATTTACACTCGTCAAGTAAGAACGTGTCCGCGATAATTCATTTTTGGTAGATGCGATTCTAGCGATCGACCAAAAATAGGTAGAGGGAACCTTTGCCTACGATGCATTTTAGTAAAAGTATAAGTCGATTTCGAACTTTCGCCGAAATCACGTAAAATCCAAAATGAGTCAGTTGTTCGCACGTCGGCTCGAGGCAGTCCTTCTTTGTTCCCATCCAAAGGGGCCTAAAATGACACACTCCGCTGCCACTAAATATATTAAAAAGTAAGTGTCGTTCGTGAAGAAGTAGATAAATCGTTTTAACGAGACGAAAAATATCGACGATTTGTCTAAACATGGCTCGGTAGGCAAAGTCACTCCAAAAGCTGAAAAACGAATCGTGTCTATTTTCACGGGACCCAAAATTCACACTGCTTCAAAGAGCGGCAAAATTAAGCAAAGCACGTTGAAGAAACCTTTGCTGGGCAAGAATCACCTCGAGAAGCGGCTAGCTTGGGCCCACGATAAGATACTAGAGTGGCCCTTACAATCGCTGAACGCCAATCCTATTAAAAACGTTTGGTTCCTTGTAAAGGGAAAACTCTGAGGACTTTACTCAGTCGTTCTTCGAAACTCTAGCTTTAAAAAAAGATCTGAAGGGGACCTAAATTTTAAATCTTAAAATAAAAATTTGCTATATGCGATTAAACATATTTAGCCAACCGGACCAGAGAACGAACGGTTATACACAACGTCGTCTTCTTACCCCACAGACTAATCTCAGGCATGAATTTTAAAGTTCTTGAACAAGCTGACGTTCTACGGCGTCTAAACAAGTAATACTACAATGGTTGAGGTGTGATAAAGTAAGTGTATCAAACAGCAACTTCAACTATACTACAAAATGATCTTTTTACTAAATAAACCGTTTTAGTATTACTTTTACGAGTTTTCCTGCCGATTCGCTAGTGTGAACTAATTTACATTCTACTGCACAACGCTCTGCGTGATATCCCACACGCTGCCGGTTATTTAATGCAAGCATGTTCGTGATGTATTCGTATACGCAATTTTAATTAATAAAACTACGGCGACAGGCATAAAACAAACATCCTGTTCAAGGTTTGATTATTGCAGTGCAAGTATGCAGAAAATCTCTTCGACAACATGCCTCGAAGATTCCAGACGATTATTGATGCAGGAGGCGATTGAATAACTTACTAAGGTAATTGCGCGTTGTTAGCACACCAAAGAATACATTGACGGCAAAAAATGTTCTCGAAACACATTTTTTTCAAGAATACGCGCAATCACGTTCTTACTTGGCAGAGTATACCTGCTGTTCTTTAAATACATTTCCGCCAACTTAATCGCTTGTATTTCTAAAACCTCTTTTATATTCAAGTCAATATTTTTTTAGGGCACTGCGTAATCAGATCTCAGTCCCTTCTATACAGTTTTTCTGTTAAAATTGGAATGAATGGAAAAACAACACCTGTATAGTATATATTTTACTGTAGAAAAATTATTTTATATTATATATACAATATCCCAATCAGAAACGAGGAAAAAAACGAATAATAATATTAAAAATATACAATAACCCCCACCCCTTCCAATGTTTCAATTCCTTGATTGAAAGAACTACGAAAAAAGATTTATAACAACACAAATACGAAGTCCCTCTTCTATATATTAAAACTATACAAGATTCTCCCATCTTTTTAACCCCTTTCCTCTATTAAAATTGAAACAACTTAATTTTCATATCAATCTAAGAAGCCCGAAAAGGGTATATAGCACGATATATATAAAGCAACCCTTCTAACTCCCTACCCCATCCAATTAACCCCTTATATTAAAGTATCGCTATTAAATTTGTCAATTATATCAACCAAAAAACCTTGAAAAAGTCTCAAAATACTGTTAAAACTATACAATATTTAACAGTCCCCACTTCTCTCACCGCTTTGTTGTATTACAATTATAAGTAATGAAAAAATAACCTAACTTTTGAATTCCTCGACTCCAGAAGCCATGAAAAGGACATAGAACGATATATATATACGAAACAAGTCCTTTAATCTCCCCCTCTCCCTCTTTACTCCTTTTACGTTTTAGTATAAATATTTATACGAAATATTTGTTTATTACCTCAACGAAAAACCAGGAAAAATTATCATATTACTGTGAAAACCATACAAAATGTATCGAAACCTACCCCTTTCACTCCTTTCGCCTTAAGCGATATCGTTTAAAAACTATAGGCTTCATCTCCTCATTAAGCAGTATATTAAATTGATATCTGATATTGATTTTTCACTAATACCATACTTCCCTTGCTAGAGGGAGTTTCTTCTTTATAAGCGACTGCTTTTCCACTGCAGGAGATAGGCTTCTTCAAGTTTCTTCCAATTGTCTCTATTCTGTGCAAGATGAAGCCATCTACTGTCTGCTATCATTCTGATATCATCGGTCATTGGTCTTCCGACACTTCGTCTGCTCTCTCAAGGTCTCCATTTAAGTAATATTGTTATCAGTCTACCATTATTCGTTCTAGCCACATGCCCCGTCCATTGCCACTTAGTTTTGCCTCTCTTTCAATGATATCTATAATTCTTGTTGTTCCTCTGTTATCCTCGCTTTTAATGTGTTCTCGTAAACTAACACCTAACATCGGTCTTTTCTTGTTAAAGGAGTTTAAGAGGTAAAAAAATATTTATGATTCTGTTCCTTTTTAGTTCCTGAAAGGTACTGGTTGAATTCCAAAGGTGCCTACATATTTGTGGAAGATACAGTACCTCTATACATAGACAAAATATGCAACAAGATGGAATGGTGTGCTTTATCGCTAAAAATACTGGCCCTTATATTAGAAGAACTAAGGTAAGTTGGAAAGAAAGCAACAGATTAAACGTTTTTATTCACGTGGCGTCTGAAATAATGTAGAGCACAAAATCTAATGGATCATCCTTGTATAAATATTTTTTCCTCTTTTCGATTCCACAGATTATCCATACTTACTATATAATGGCTTTGGAAAATCCTACATTAGCTCATAAACATGCAGTGAGCAATTATTTAGGAAGCGCTTCATGTAAGTGTGAATTTCTGAACTCTATTAGTAAAATACAACAATTTATATCTCTGCCACAAAGAGTATATGTAGCTATTGCTAGAGAAAGACAGACGCGTGGAACAAAACGAAGCAGGCTGGCTAACGCCGGATCGTCAAAATATGTTTTGCCGGGTTTCTTAGAGATGTTGCGTATATTTTCTCCCTATTAGTGCTACAGATAATATAACTCATACTTGCTCGGTTGTTTATCTTTTTGTTGCCATAGCTATTCTTTCTGTACTCTGAGGAACGTGAGGTCAATATTGAAAGCATACCCGCTCTGTGCCGGGGATCATTCAAGTCACAGAATTGTTAGCCAAAACACAGTACAACCTTGGAAAAATCACCTCTGGTAGCCCAAACACTAACGATCGATCAACCTGTTTAGAAAAATCAATATCAACTACCGAGAATATCTCAGCTTTCTATATTGCGCTCACATTAACCAGAGATACAAGTTGTATCTACTGATATATTGTAGCTGTATTACGTTAATTACTCTGCTGCTGAGTACTTCGTCCTGTCAATCCAGCTGATTAATCGTGAAATGACGAAAAGTGCTTCAAGGTGGTTGATCTGACGGCAGAGCAGTAAATAACAACTGAAACAGATTTCAGTTTATTTACAGTCCGTCAAGTAGGAACGTATCCGCGATAATTCATTTTTGATAAATGCGATTCTAGCAATTCAACAAAAAATCGGTAGAGGGAACCATGGTCTACGACGTATTTTAGTAAAAGTATCAGTCGATTCCAAACTTTCGTCGAAATCACGTAAAATCCAAAAAGAGTCACTTGTTTGCGCGTCGGCTCGAGGCAGTCTTTGCTTGTTCTCATCAAAAAGGGTATGAAATAATATATTTCGTGGTCGCTAAATATATTAAAAAGTCGGTATCGTTTGTGAAAAAGTGGGTAAATCATTTTAACGAAACGAAAAATGTCAACGACTTGTCAAAACGTGTCTCAGTAGACAAAGTTACTCCGAAAGTCGAAAAACGAATCGTGTCTTTTTTTTCACGGCACCTGAAATTGACGCTGCGTCATTGAACGGCAAAATTAAGAAAATGAATGTGTCCCATGAAGAGTGTTGAAGATACCTTTGGTCAGCAAAACATCACGTCGCGAAGCTGCTCGCTTGGTCCCACGATAAGATACTACAGTGGCGCTCACAATGTCGGATGTCAAACCTATTGAAAACGTCTAGTTCTTTGTAAAAAGAGAGCTCAGAAGAAAGACTTTAAGGACTTTCACTCAGTTGTCTCGCGAGATTCGAAAAATTTGCAGAGTATGCAGAAAATCTCGTCGACAGCATGCCTCGAAGATGCCAGGCGATTATTGATGATTGGACAACTTACTAAAGTAGTTGCGCCCTTGTTAGAATACCAAAAAATACATTGATGACAAGAAATATTCTCTAAGCACATTTTTTCAGGAATACGAGTGGTCACGTTCTTACTTGACAGACTGTACGTGTTATTTTCTGTGATGAAGCATTAATGCCTAAATAAAACTTAAATACCACTTTTTAAAAAGGCAATACGAATAAAAGTTTTTCTATTTTTGTTTATTTGACTTCTTTTTCATATTATTTTTTGTAAGAAGTAATGACGTAAATGCTTGAAAGATACATGATGCAGATATTTCATTCAATTACGAGTACATCAAATATTTCAACAAAAATGAACTAGCTTTTTCTGTCAAGTGTCTAGCAAGAAAGAACCCAAAACGGACCAAATTGGGTTAATACCACAGTAAACTCAATACTGTAGCGAAACTCATGGATAACTGTATAGGAAAATCAGTTTTCAAGAGGTCACGTGTCAGTTTGCCATGTTAAAAAGGGGACCAGCCGGAGATTTCAAACATAAATAATGTTACTGTGCAAAGTTTCATCATTCAAAATTATAGATATTATACAAATGTTTGGAAATTTTTGGTTTAATAAAATGTCAACTTATTGCAGCATGAGTAATATTAAAAAAGAAAAACAAAAAGAATGAAGCGCTTTGTTAAAAAAGAGATGAATACAAGTGAAAACTTGACAGGAAGGCATTTTCAGAAACAATGTTGCAGACAAAAGTTTTAGCATTTTCTCCAGGGAAATGAATAGACATATCAAATTTTGGGCCCAACATTTGTTGGGACTCTCAGGCCCAAAAGCGAAAACTAAAACCCAACCCAAATTTTTAAATACATATTTGAATTCAGCAAGGAATTTTATGTCCGAATGCAAATTGAATGTTTCTGAGCCCGATTGGGCCTTATTGTAACTACAATAAAATCCGACTGTGTTATTAACCTTTGACACACGAAGTATTCTTTTCTCACAGGTAGAAGTATATTCAAGCTATGCCTGACGAATTTAAAAAAAATAAAATTTTGACCACCCCACCATCCCATCTCATGTTTTGAAGTATGAATTTATCAATGCGATTTAAATACCCTCTGTAATTTAAAAGCCTACGGAGAGTACACCTTTTAGAAAAAAATATATTTTATTTACAATTTATACAAATATAAATAGGTTTAAATAAAAAGTAACTGAAGTTCCTAGTTTATACAAAAATAAATCTTTTCAATTGGACAACTGATAGCGCGTTTGGTTGCTGCAAGCCAAATCTTTACTCTATAACCAAAAAAATTCATCACAGAGAAATAGCTTGTCAAAATTATTTAATTTATCCGCATACGATTTCTTACGCAATTGATATTATTTAATTAAATCACTTACCCTATCAATATCTTTGGGAAAGAAGAAGAAACTCACTCCCGGCGTACTTTTTGAATTATTTTTACAATTGTCAGCGGCACAACAATAACCTCTTTTCATAATTATATAAATTGTTTGTCCACCTTTTCGATTCTCTTCACTTACAAAAGTTTTTAATTCTCTTTCTATACAAACTCTCTCTTCCTTCTATCTTTAAATTCATATAAACTGCACTTACATCAAAAAATGATCGACAACACATTACAAAAGACACATTCCGAGATCAGAAGTAAACATTGTTGACAGTCGTACAGGCTGTCAAAATCTCGTCACTAACTTGGAGCTCACTTTCGCTACTGTAGTGGGTTTACTGTGTTAATACCATTGTATATTCCGAAAAGTGTTAACATCAGATCAGCTGCCTGTAACTGATGTTGCCAGATTGTGCAAAAATTATTATTATTAAAGCATATACTAATTTTTTAGCCCTTCCCAACGAGAAAATGATTCGCGAGCCAATTTGGACAACATGGGCAAAATACAAGAAAAATATCGACGAATCCATGGTTCGGGACTTCGCTTATCAAATTTTGGACCATGGCTTTGGGGGCCAGATTGAAATTGACGAACAATGGGAGGTAAAAGAGTAAACAATATTATGTATTTTTGCATTTTTTTTATTTTGGCTCTGATTTCTGAACTAGAAAACATATGTTACATTATAAGAATGTCAGCAGTTATGATCGCCGCACCCCGACAGTGCTCTATGGGGGTTTGTTGTACAAAATTTGAGAATTAGAGTTCAGGATACCGAAAACTTATTTTTCAAATACTAAAACAAATTAAAAAATTGGCTTCTATTTTTTTAGACATGTTTTGGTTCTCGAGTTTTTTTATACCAGATAAATTTGGCAACATCACTAACGTCGTAAGTGATTTGAAGAGCAGAAATTTAAGAGTTACGCTGTGGGCAGCTCCATTTATTAATCCTGACTGTGACGATTTAGTGAAAGAGGGTGAAGAAAAAGGCAAGTAGCTAGTTACAAGTCACTAGCGAGATGTCCGACATACGTCACATGACGAGAGTTCTGCATAGGTTTTTCATTAGAGAGAGTTCGGTAGTATCGCCGAAAAAACTAAAATATTTTAGAGTAAAATAGTTTGTAATAAAAGTTTGTCAATCTCCACTTTAACACGTAGGCTGAAAAGTTTTTGGTCTAGCTATTTAAAACACATTTTTTTGCAAAATTCGACTTTCTTTATCAACATAGTCTCCTTCAAGAGCGATACAATCAGTCCGACGCTTTTCTAACATTTCTATACCTTTATCTCGTAGAAGGATTTGCCTTTGCCTTCAAAATAGGCCTCAGTTTCCGTGATAACTTCTTCACTGGAGCCCACGAGCATTTTTTGAAATCTGCGAATAGATAATAGTCGCTGGGGGCCAAATCTAGAGAATACGGTAGATGAGGAAGCAATTCGAACTTCAATACATGCAATTTTGCCATCGTAAGCATTGTCTTATGACACGGTGCATTGTCTTGATGAAAGAGCACTTTTCTCTTGTTTATTTGGGTACGTTTCTTTGCGATTTCTGCCTTCAAACGCACCAATTACTTTATATAATATTGGCTATTGATGGTTTTGCGCTTCTCAAAATCCGTTTTATTGCGCTTAAACAGGTCCGAACAGCGCTCAGAATTATCAACATGTTGTTGTTTTTGGTCCACTGTGAGAAAACGCGGTACCCATTTCGAACCGAGTTTCCTCAGGCCCAAATATTCATGCAAAATATGACCAATACGTTCTTTTGATATCTTTAGGGTGTCAGCTATCTCACGCAATTTCATTCTACGGTCATCCAAAACAATTTTGTAGATTTTTTTGATGTTTTCCGGTGTAACCACCTCATTTGGGCGTTCAGAGCGTTCAGCATCATTTGTGTCTGTACGGCAGCGTTTAAATACAGCATACCAGTAAATAATGAATGATTTTCTAGGGGCAGAGTCCCCGTAACACTTATCAAGCCATTGCTTTGCTTGAACGGTATTTTTGAAAATATCAAAAGTACCGTCACTAAAACCATTGTAACTTGTAAACTAATCGTCGAAATGTGATGAAATTGTGACACGTATCGTTTAAAGGTTGGTACTTCCTAAAAATAATATGGATTTTTTCAGAAGGGCGACTTCTATGTGTCAAACCAAAAACTTTTCTGCCTACGTGTTATATGACGCGTTCCGCTATCCTTGTGCCTTCATTTGATACAAAATGATATCTAAATTGAATGTTGTTACATTTTAATAAATACCCTAAGGTAAATAGGTAATCAAAATTATTACTACTTACTAATGGAAATTTATGGGAAATCCATTCTGAGCTTTAATTGTTGTATAAATTAAACAAAGGTGAGTTGCCATGGCTTAGGTAGGTATCTTTCTGTTCATTTAAGATTGTGTCTAAATTTTTAATTCTATTTATTTCTAAATTTTCCAGCAGGTTTTATCGTCAAAAAGATGATTAGATTCTGTTCAGTGATTACTGTAAGCTGAATCGGTTTTGTTTTTTAAATTACTTCTTTTATGCTCTGAAATCCGAACTTCGAAAGAACGAGCTTTCTGATCTATGTAACTTTTAAGACAAGAACCACAATTTAACTGATACAGTTCAGATTTTTTTTGTTCTATTTTGTTTTCCTTTTGCATTTTTAACAAATTTTCCCAACGAGTTGTTTGTTCTAAAAGCTATGTTGATATTGTATTATATTTATTTAAGTGATTCTTAATTTTTTCTGATGTGTTACCAAAATAGGTTAAGACTTGATATTTTTTAACCATATCTTCTTCCTTTGGGTATACTAAAGAAATAGATTTATTTTTTAATTTTTTGTTCAGTATTGAATCTATGGTACCAGGAAAATATCCATTGTTAATAGCAATTTGTTTTATTAGATTTAATTCTTTATTAGAATCATCTACAGATAAGGGGACACTTACAAGTTTATGTAACATACTGTGGTAAGCCGCCAATTTTTGTTGTAGAGAGATTATCCATAAATATTTCTGCTAGCACATGATACATTGACCAAAGTTGAGTATTAGTACCTATATATAGATGAAATTTCTGCTGGTGTTGGGAAAATTTATTAAAAATGCAAAAGGAAAACAAAATAGAACAAAAAAAAACTTGAGTGTATCAATTAAATTGTGGTCCTAAAAGTTACATAGGTCAGACTGGTCGTTCTTTCGAAGTTCAGATTTCAGAGCATAAAAGAAGTTATTTAAAAAACAAAACCGATTCAGGTTCAGAAAATGAATCATTTAACAGAATCCAGTCATCTTTTTGACGACAAATTTAAAATTTTCCACATACAAACAAAATTTAGAAATAACTGGAATTAAAAATTCAGATACAATCTTAAATGAACAGAAAAACACCTATCTAACCCATGGTAACTCATCTTTGCTTAATTTATACAACAATTAAAGCTCAGAATGGATTTCCCATCAATTTTCATTAATACGTAGTAATAATTTTTATTACCTACTTACCTTAGGATCATTATTAAAATGTAACAACATTCAGTTTAGATATCATTTCGTATCAGACGAAGCTACGGTGATTGCGAAACGCGTCATACAGTTTTTGTAAAACAAAATAAAGTGGAAACTGACAAAATCAGTCTTTCATTACATACGTTATGAATTTCCATCAAGTAACAGCCATAACAATTCAAAGTTGAAAAATAGTTGCTTGAGACCCATAAGTAAAATTACTAAAGGGTCTAGGCGGTTAAGATGGTGAAAAATGCCCCCAGCGCTTTTGAAAAACAAAAAATATCCTCATGTAGAACATAAGAAAATATGACTTTTCTGAAATTTTCAGCCCTCTAGACCTTCCCATAACCTCAAAAATCTATAAAACGTGATTTTCGGTTTTTTTGACGATATCTCCGGTTCTATTCATCGTAGAAACCTCTTTTTTTTCAAATTGTAGGATTTTTGTATTGCCTATAAAGAGCTATTTTTTTAAAAAAATTTTGGCGCGAAATTCAAATTGTTTTGAGCGTTTTAAATTTTTAAAATTGAATTTAAAAAAAACTAGGACTTACTCAGGCCCAAAAAAAAACATATTGTGTATTTTATGTCAAACTATGCCTGTGAATTTTTTCAGATTTTTAGAGGTGGGAGAAAATGGTTACAAACGTGAAAAACCGCTTTTTTCGTCGTTTTTTCGCATTTTTACCTACTTTTGGGGCACAGAATTTTGTTGTAGATCCTCAGTTGCTTCAAAATTATATATATATATATATATATATATATATATATATATATATATATATATATATATATATATATGTTATCGAAATACTATTGAATCATTTTATGTAATATAAAGACCATTTTTCCCTTTAAAATCACGATTAAGTCAAGATTAAGGCAAGATAAACACATTTTTAAGTTTTTTTTTTTTTTTGTTTTGAGTAATTAGTCATACTTCATAATTCATCCAAATATATAATTTTATAGAAATTAAAATATTTCTGTTTATAAAAACATCATATAGAAAAAAGATTTTCTATATTTAACTGAATTAGCGTTAACTTGGTAAAAATCCATATTCAACAAATTAAATACACATGTAAGTGTGAAAGTTAAATTTTGACTTAAGGAGTTAGTTTTTAGTCTTCCTCCTTATCTCGAAATGTACTGATCACAAAATTTTGAAAAAATTGTGGAATATTCTCCACAGGGTGTAGATTGAACGAAAATTATCACGAGTGCATTACCTTAAATAATTTATCCGGTATATAGTATAAAAAAAAAAACAAAAAATGCATGATCATCAGTTTTCAGTAAAGATCGGAAAAAACTTTGTTGAAAACTCATTTGTGGTGTGTTTTGTGAAGTCACTGATCATTTTATATCTCCGTAACAAAATTTTTTATTTTAAAAGCAATCAACGTACAGAACACTAATTGCGCAAGCCCAACTTGCACTTGGTCGGTTATTTATTTACAGTTGCCATTACTGTTAACGAAGGTACATACGAGTGTAAGTAACCTATTTGCCTATAACTAAAATGCAGTAGTTTTCTTTTTCTAGCCGTAGGCTTTGCTCTTAAATTAAAAGTTTTAGCGTTGTCTCATAAAATGGTGCTGAAATTTGTTGACTATTAATATCTTTTCAGATATGTTTTTTAAATTTTTGCTGTTGTGGTAATTATGTTATCGGATGCCAAACATTGTCATCTTCACCTAGGCTAGCTGACGAGCTCTGAAATGTAGCCAAATATGGCATGTCATGGTTGCGACTGATGGACAACACTCCTACTAGACTGTCTCTTATACTTTCATTTTGTACATATTCAGAATTTCAAACTGCAATCCCAATTTTGTAATGAACAGAAGTTGTTTTTAGGTTATTTTGTAAAAAATACTGAAGGGAATATGGATACAGTTTGGTGGGAAAGCAGCGACGCTAAAGCTAGACAAATAGATTTCACCAAGGCTGAAGCTGCCGAATGGTACTCGGCGAAATTAAGGAAAATATTGGAAAATCCCGGTGTAGATGGTTTTAAGTTTGATGCTGGTGAAACTGATTATGTTGCACAGGTGAAAGACAACTTTGTAATTTAATCTGTTTTAATATTTGAAATTAATAAAGTTAAAAAAGAAAATAAATAAAATAATGTTGTAGCCAGCAGTTTACGAAAATGAAGATCCTGAATTAGTGCCAAACGTTTTTACTCAGAAATATGTCCATACGGTTGCACAATTTGGTGATTATATTGAAGCCAGATCTGCATTTAGGTAACAATTGGTGTCCATTATTAAAAACTATAGTAAATTCAAATATTTGTACTTTTTAGGACTCAGAATTACACATTTTTACTCAGAATGATCGATAAAGACTCAGTGTGGGGTGTCGATGATGGATTAAAATCACTGATTACGACTCTCTTGCAACTCAATATGGTTGGTTACAGTTTGTAAGTAATGTTATTTTACCATGAAGGGTGAAATTCTATATCCGTAGCTAGTAGAAATCGTATTGATTTGATTGAGATGGAATATAATAAATAAGAGAAAGAAAAAAAATCAGAGTTCCGAACAGGCATTTGATATATTTTGGTAACCAAGTTTCATAAAATAAGTTAACTACAGCTTCTTGTTTGCACTCTTACCACTATAGCTAGATATCTAATGGAACAAGAAGTCAACACAAGAGTATAAAGGTTGTAACTTTCAATATACAATAAATATCCGGTCAAGCGCAAGTTGGATTTGCGCAAATAGTGTTCCGTAAGTTGAATGCTTTTAAAATAAAAAAATTTATTACGGAGGTATAAAATGATCAGTGACTTCACAAAACACACCCCCAAATGAGTTTTCAACAAAGTTTTTTTCCCGATCTTCACTGAAAACTGATGACCTGAAATTTTTGTTTTTTTTTACATACCAGATAAATTATTAAAGGGAATGCACTCGTGATAATTTTCATTCAGTCTATACCTTATGGAGAATATTCCAGGAATTCCAATTTTTTGATCAATACTTTTCGAGGTAAGAGGGAGACAACGATTCTTTAAAAATAATACAAAGAAAAGTATACGCAAGTATTACATTATATATATTTTTGAACTCGTGTTTTTACAAGCTTTCATTTGACACCCCACTCGATGACCTGGTAAATTTTTAAACTTCCGATTTCACCCCCCAAAACTAACAACCCCTTAAATTGAAATCTAACTTTCAAAATTACACGGTTCTGATGAGGCCATCAATTCCTATATTAGTACCAAATTTCAACTTTTTATGTCAAATAGTTTCGGAGAAAAACGAGTGTGACAGACGGGCGGACAGACAGACGGACAAACACCGAAGTGATCTGATAAGTGTTCCATACCGAACACTAAAAATATAGCTGCAGTTACAATTTCCTTATATTTTAGAGAAGTTCAGTTTCTTTTGATGACAAAAAGTTTTAAATAAAATATGAATTTTTAGTGTTCCGTACGGAACACTTATAAGATGACTTCGGTGTCTGTCCGTCTGTCTGTCACACCCGATTTTCTCCGAAACTATTTGAAATAGAAAGTTAAAATTTGATAATAATATAGGAACTGATCAGAGTCATGTAGTTTTGAAAGTTAAATTTTGGGGTTAGTTTTGGGGGGTGAAATTGGAAGTGAAAAAAAAATTTTTTTTCTAGGTCATCGAGTGTGGTGTCAAATGAAAGCCTGTGAAAACACTAGTAAAAAATATATATTGTAATACTTGCGCGCACTTTTCTTTGTATTATTTTTAAAAAATCTCGAAAAATCGCTGTCCCCCCGCCTTATCTCGAAAAGTACTTATCATAAAATTTTGAAAAAATTCTGGAATATTCTCCACGCGGTGTAAATTGAACGAAAATTATCACGAGTGTAGTACCTTTAATAATTTATCTGGTATATAAAAAAAAAACAAAAATTTCAAGCTCATCAGTTTTGAGTAAAGATTGGATACAAACTTTGTTGAAACTCATTTGGGGTGTATTTTGTGAAGTCACTGATCATTTTATACCTCCGTAACAATTTTTTTTATTTTAAAAGCAATCAACGTACGGAACACTAATTGCGCAAATTCAACTTGCACTTGATCGGTTATTTGAACACGGAATTACTCTTTCATTTTGCTTTTCGATTTTAGCGTTCTCCCTGATATGATTGGTGGCAATGGATATAGAGCCCAACCAGATTTGGAACTTCTTATAAGATGGACTCAAGCAACTGTTTTTATGCCTTCGATGCAATTCAGTTATCTCCCGTGGGACTTTCCAAATGACAATGAGGTAAACTCCCTTAAATAAATGTGTGTGTGTGTGTGTGTGTGTGTGTGTAAATCTGTAAAGCTTTGATATACTACATGGGGTGAAAAGTTCCAAGACTTTTGAAGAAAAAACAATTTCGCCAAAAATCGATTTTATTCTTCAACATAGTTTCCTTCAAGAGCAAGACACTTATTTCAGCGATCTTTCATCCTTTGGCTACCTTTCATATAGAACGATTCGTCGAGCTCTCTAAAATAAGCCTTCCTCACTTGAGACAAAATCTCTTTCCCTGGAGCCACCTTTTCAAATTTGAAAAGAGATAATAATCGCTGGGATCGAAATCTGGTGAATACGGAGAATGAAGAAGCAATTCATAGCCCAATTGATCTAATTTCATCATCGATTTTATGGAGGTGTGAGCTGGTGCATTATCTTGGTGAAACAACACCTTTTTCTTCCCTAAATGCGTCCTTTCTTGATTTCGCCATTTAAACAGTCCAATAATTAACATAAGAGTCTCCGATAATTGTTCGCCCCTGCTCAAGATAGTCGATCAGTGTTATTCCACGTGCATCCCAAAAAATACTTTCCAAAATATCATGCCAATTTTACACAAGCCTTCTAAGAGTTGACAGTAACTGAAAATCATATGGTCTTTTTTATTTGTGCTGGAATATCTCGGAAAATCTTGGCACTTTTCACCTCATGTGGTATGTACAGGGTGAGTCAACGATAGAGTAAAGTTCATTATCTCATTTGTTTCGGGAATGACGAAAAAATGTTAAATACAATAGTTTTAGGGAATGTTAAGGTGCACAGTTTAAAATTATTTTTGACTATACAGGGTATTTCAAAAAAGTGTGGCCGATGGCCGATAACATATGTTTTTTTTTAAATGGAACATCCTATTTTCTAATTTATTTTTAAATTCTGCGTAAAATTTTATAACTTTTTTATTGATAATATTATATACCTAAATCTAGTAGTTTTTCTAATAGTTCAATTTTTCTTAAAAAATACTAGTTTTCCGTTTTGTAAAAAAACTGCCAGTAGCGCCATTATTTCTGAAGGTGGAATACTCATTCGAGCGTTCTATATAGATGAAAAAAAGATATATGTAAAGAAATTTGAGTTAGATGCTACAGGGTGTTCAAAATAAATTTATGCATTTCGACTATTTTAAATTTAAAAATCTCAAATTTTTTTAAATGGCACATCCTGTATATTATTATTTTTCTGATAGATTTTACAACACCGTCCAACTTTTATTAAACATGTTATATACCTATTTGTAATAGTTGTCGATTTATTTTGAATTTTTCAATTTTTACCCCTGTTTTTAATATACTTACGCTATAACATCACAGTTGCCAAGACAAAACAAAAATGTAGGCATTGTCAAATTTTGACATGTCTTTTAAGCAAGTAAAAATAGTTTAATTTGTTGTAGTAAGTGACGTATAAAGGTAATAGTTATGGATTTTCCTAAAAATGAATTAATTAATATGGTTTATATACTGGGAGAGGGGGAAAAATTGTCTTTTGGCAGTAAGGCTTTACGGAGCGAAGTACCCTAATAGACGTATTCCATCTAGAAAATCTTTTCAGTGCTTAATTGAACGGTTTGTTGGTAGTGGTAGCATTGAGTGTACGAAACGGAAAGTAGTAAACCAGAATGCTATCAATGAGGAAAAAGAAATGGAGATTTTACTTCATGTTGAAGATAATCCCCAGGTCAGCAGCCATCAACTAGCTGACTTATCTGACACATCCAAATCTAAGGCTAATCGCACCACGAGTATCATCCCTTTCATATGGAACTACACCAAGAACTTCAAGACCGTGATTTTGAACGACGATTAAACTTTTGTACCACCATGAATAGAGCAATAGAGACCGATCCAAATTTTTTATCCAAAATAATGTTTTCTGATGAAGCTAGTTTTCGCAGTAATGGAGCAGTTAACAGCCATGCCATGCCATAACATGCATTATTATTCAACAGTTAATCTATTTTGGGTACGGAAAGTTCAAAACCAAAACCATTGGCCGCCTAATGTATGGTGTGAAATATTAAATTTTCGAATTATTGGTCCATATTTTTTCTGCGAACCGCTTTAACGGGCCTATATATCTAAATTTTTTACAAAACGAATTACCCCAGCTTCTTGAAGAAGTTGATAACTTTGAAAGGGAACAAATGTGGATTCAACCAGACGAAGCTCCTGCTCATTACCACCGGGAAGTTCGGGAATTTTTAAACGATCGTTACCCACAAAAATGGATCGGTAGGGATGGATTCATTCAGTGGCCCCCTCGATCATGTGACTTAACACCTTTAGACTTCTTTTTATGGGGCTACATTAAAGATCGTGTTTATGTGAATCCCCCTACAACACCAGTAGATATGGAAGATACTGGATGCGTGCAGGACAATAACGCCCTTTATGTTAAGGAAAGTGAAGGAAAATATAGTAAAATGACTACACATGTGTATTCAAGTAGACAGGCATATTTTTGAACATTTATTACGTCATAATAATTAATCATTAGATAAGTTAAACTATATTAAAATTATTATTAACTACATGTTTTCACAATAGCGTTCACAATTTAAAAAAAAGGGTAAAAATTAAAAAATTCAAAATAAATCGAAAACTATTAGAAATAGGTATACGGCATATTTAATAAAAGTTGGAGGGTTTTTGTAAAATCTATCAGAAAAAATAATAATATACAGAGTGTGCCTCTTAAAAAATTGTGATTTTTTCAGTTTAAAATAGTCGAAATGTATAAATTTATCTTGAACACCCTGTAGCATCTAATTCAAATTTCTTTACATATATCTTTTTTTTTCATCTCTATAGAACGCTCGTACCAATTATGAGTATTCCACCTTCAGAAACAATGGCGTTGCTGGCAATGTTTTACAAAACTGAAAACTAGTATTTTTTTTAAAAAATTGAAATATTAAAAAAACTACTAGGTTTATGTACATAACAATATTAATAAAAAAGTTATAAAATTTTACGCAGAATTTAAAAATAAATTAGAAAATAGGATGTTCCATTTAAAAATAAAAACATATGTTATATCGGCCACACTTTTTTTAAGTACCATGTATACTCAAAAATGAGATAATGAACTTTACTCTATCGTTGACTCACCCTGTACAGCGTTATGTAGTAAACTTTTAACAAAATCAAACCATTCTCTGGCTTCCAACAACTTTTAGACATTAAAATAAGCACTCAGGTATTTTTTAACTTTATTTCTCATTGTTTTTTTAGCTAAATGGGACCGAAATTATTAGATCGTTGGTAAAACTACACGAAAAATATAGCGACGATATTAAAAATGCTATGCAGGCCACCATTACCAATCAAGTCCCTACCAATGCTCCAATATGGTGGGTCGCACCCACAGATGAAGTTGCTCTTCAAAATAATGACGGTAAAATATACATACAATTTTTAAATGAAGTAATATGAAGGGTGGCATTACAGAGGGGCATATCTCCAAAAAGATGTAACGGTATATGAATTTAAAAAAAGAGATTCGTCTTATACGTGTATTATAAAGGAAAGAGAGACAAAAAAATTCCAAAAAAATTTAAAAAAAACTTCATTTTCCACGAAACTGCTTCCTATCGAGACATGTCCTTTTTTTACCAATTTATTTTCTGCTTGTTCTTTTTAGAATACCTTCTTGGAGAAAACATCCTAGTAGCCCCAGTATTGGAACAAGGAGCTACCTCCAGATCAGTTTATCTTCCAAATGGATCATGGCAAGATGGAAACGATGAAACAAAAGTATACACCGGACCTCTGACTATAAATTCATATAACGCCCCCATAAATGTTCTGCCGTACTTTATTAGACAAGATAATTAATTTCAGATTCATATGTGTTAATAAAAATTAATAAATATATATTTGTCATTATTTTTTTTGTTTTTTTATTATATATTATATATATATATATATATATATATATATATATATATATATATATATATATATATATATATATATATATATGTTAGCTTTTATTTTAAAAGAAAATAATTTAAACACTTTTGGGCAATTTCGACAACAATAACTTTTATTAACAATTGCATTCAGACATCTAACAAAGCTGGCCGACTACTTCGGCTCTCTAAACTATAATTCATAATGCGTACCAAAATATCCCTGTTACCTAAATCTCATTAGGGTTACATAAACACTTTTATAAGCTATGGTCATATCTGTCGTAATAACTAAAATTAATAGTTTTGCGACAAATCAATATCAGTAACTTAAGTATAGTTAAATCTACGTAATGTAAACAAGCCAATCTGCCTGAAATATTAATTTTCTCCTTCTCATATTGCATCGTTCGGTCTATCCTAATTTTTTCAACCAGGCCTGGAACGAGGGTTTTTCCATATAGAAAATGCTGACAGCTAACATATATATATATATATATATATATATATATATATATATATATATATATATATATATATATATATATATATATATATATATATATATATATATATATATATATATATACAGTGCCATTCATAAAGTTTCCACCATATGGGAAAAATTTTTATTATAAAAGTTTTTGAAAATTTAACTTCGAAATGTGTTTTATGTTTAGGATTACACCCAAATAAGGTCATGACGTCACAAGCCTTGCCTGTCAAATTTGACGTTTAAAATTTAAAACTGGGAAAAACGGATTTTTTTAAAAAAATATCGAAAAAAGTTTTAAAGAAAAAAAGATTGTATTTTAGTTTTACATCTATATTTGACAAAATTCACTCCTTTCAATTATGTCCTCCGAATATGATAATCGAAAGTTTTTTCTTATAAATTATATTATATACTTTTTAAATGGTTAATGTTCTACTAGATGTTACGAAAAAAAATTAATTAAGCCGTAAAAAAAGTTGTAATTTAACAATACAATATTGGTTCAAAGCTGCTTAATATTTATGACACGTCAATTTTCAAGGATTACTATTATAAAAATTTACTAAACAAAGAAACGTTCTTAAGGTTCTACGCTTCTTCCTTCCTTTTCAATGCACATAATAGTTCTGTTATAAATTTCATGACGAACATTCGCATAGAACTCCGGCTTGATTTCATTTACAGACTGGCGGATAGTTTCTTCTAAGTGTGCAATATTGTCAAAAGGTCTCTGAGCATAAACTTTATTTTTTAAATACCTCCACAAAAAAGTCACAGGGCGTAATAACGGGTGACCTCGGCGGCCAAGGTACTTCATAGGAAAACCTACCAATCCACTTCCCAGAAAAGTTTTCGTCCAGCCAATTTCTAATTTCCAAGGTGCTGTGACTAGGTGCTTCATCTTGTTGGAAGTACATTTTTATTCTTTCCTCTAAAATAAAATCTTCCAGTTCATTGGAAAGTTCGTTGTTTAGAAACTGTAAGTACCTCGCGGCTGTAAGAAGAAGAAGAATGGGCCAATAATTCTGTTATTAAAAATACCGCACCAAACGTTAGTTTTAAAGGAATATTGATCTCTTGTATCTATTGTAAAATTTGGATTGTTATCCGCCTACCATCTACAGTTTTGCGATAAGACAACACCATTAGAATTAAAAGTACATTCATCACTGAGCAAAATATACTTTGTAAATGACGGGTCTTCTTCAGTTTTACCTTGCAGCCAGAAAGAAAAATACATGCGCCTATCATAATTTTGTTCTTTGAGAGAGTGGACAAACTTTGGTTTATAAGGTTTAAACCTATTTTTCTTAAGCACTCTTTGAACTGAATTATAAGATAAACCTACATTGTGCGATATTTTGGCAATTGAAGTTCTAGGCGTTTCAATCACACTCTCCATAACTGTAAACTCAGCATCCTGATTAGTAACCCAATGTTCATGTTGACGTTTAAAACTATTCTCCACATATAGATATTTATCTGTAGTTAGTCTTGGCATTCAAAATTGTGATGTGCATCTTAAATTTCGATTAAAATAACTATGTTTTTTTTAAATTTTTGACTGTTTTCTCATTAGTGCAGTTATAGGTAATGAGATTCAGGTGACCCCCCATTGCCCGCAAGTGATTACCATTACCCGCAAAGATTTGTATCTATTATTTTTTTTCAGATGCCAAAAGTAAGGGTCAGAACAACCGAAAAGACTAACTGGTCATCTGATTCTCTGGAAAAAGCTGTGCAGCTTAATAACCAAGAGGGTTATTTCATACGAAAAGCTGCTAAGACTATAGGTATTCCGTATTCAAGTCTACAAAAGAGATTTAAAAAAAAAATCTAACTTGGGACCACGTCTTGGACGACTTACTGTCTTTACATCAGAAGTAGAAGAAGAATTAGCAAATGTGGTAAAAAGGATGGCCAATGTATAGCAATTCAGATAAGAAAAGTGGCATTCGAATATGCTGAAACGTTGAATTTAAAGCACAACTTCAACATCGCTTCAAAAATGGCTGGACATGATTGGTTGAAGGCATTTATGTTGAGAAATATGGTAATATATCTATTAGGAAACCAGAAGCAACAAGCATAAACAGAATTATAGGTTTTATTAAAGAGGAGGTGAAGTTGTTCTATAAGCTATTAGAAGAAATGAAGGAAGAATATAAATTTGTTCCAGAAAATATGTATAATTGCGATGAAACAGGGATTTCTACTGTACAAACTCCGGGAAAAATACTAGCTACGAAAGGACAGAAGAGAGTGGGGTCTATCACAAGTTGGGAGAGAGGAAAAAACATCACTTTGATATGTGCAATGACCGCTGCTGGAGGATTCATTCCACCAAGAGGTTGACTCCACTACTCGAGAAGGATGGTCCAACAGGAGCTCTTTACAAATGCTCAGACAACGGTTGGATAAATGAATGAATGGCTTTCGTACTTTAAACACCACGCTAAACCGTCTGCGGATGAACCTGTTCTGTTGATACTAGCAAATCATGCTAGTCATATTTCCCTTTCCATCTACGACTATTGCAAGAGCAACCATATTCATTATGCTATCTTTACCACCACACACATCGCATAAAATGCAGCCCCTGGATGTTTCTTTCTTTGGACCACTAAAAGCAGCTTACAAAAAAGAATGTGACTTATTTATGAAAAGCCATCTCTCAGAAAAGATAACCCCTTATGACCTAGCATCCTTGGTGAGGAAAGCATTTAATAGTGTTGCATCTATTAGCAAAGGAGAATCTGGATTTAGAGCAACTGGTATTTTCCCAATAAATTCTCAAGGGTTTTCAGAGATTCTTCAATCTGAGTCTATAGCAGTTCAGGATTGTGATAAATCTATTTCGGTTTCTTCTACAGATGTAGTGCAAGATTCAAGGTTGATTCCTAGCACAACGGGGCAAGCAGATCCATCAGTTCCTGGCACGTCGAAACAAGTAGACGTATCAGTTCTTGGCACATCAAACCAAGTAAAATTCACTTCGCCAACACCTCGAGCTAAAGAGTCGTCTAATAAAGTATCTACTATCCAAGACTTTATAAAATTACCAGAGAAGACACCTGACTTCACTACAAGGCAGGGTCGAAAGAAATAGCATGCCACAGTCTCAACTTCCACGCCAATCAAAGAAAATTTAATAGAAAAAGAAAATAAAAAGATAAGAAAAATCTCAACAAGACAAAGGAAAAGAGGAGAGGTAAAGGCCAAGGAAAGAAGAATAAGGTGCAGAAGGAGGGCCTCAAAAGGGCAAAAAGGCAAGTTCTCCAGGAGTCAAACGGTAGTACTTCGGTATCAGAAGTAAATTCTAATGAGTTATGCCAGGATGATAAAGAGGATGATGCAGAAGACGCAGGAAACCGATATGCTGCGAATTCGGAAGAAACAACGAGATTTGGTACAGGTATATCGCATGCGCGATGCGGTTGCTGGCTCATGCGGACTGCACTGGGTGGAATTTTACTGAAGGTTATGTCTGCGATATGTGTTAAATTTTGTTTGACTCTGATTACCCACAGGGTGGCCACCATTGCCCCGATCTCAGTGCAATCGGAGTCAAATGTATATTTTTTAAACTCTTCTTATTTCCAGAGTTAATTGCCAAAGTGATTAAAGCTGATCTGAAATGATAGTTAAAGTTGCAATAAAGATTTCATTTTGAAATAAGCTGGTATTTAAATTCTCGCTTAAGTGACTCCCATTACCCTTTTCTACCCTACATTATAAGCTTGTCTTTGACAACTACATCATTATAATGCAGATAAAATTTACATCATCTATCTACTATCTGTAGAGGTGTAATTTAATAGGAGGTTACAAGTTGTATTTACGGCCTCACAAATGTAGAGCTTAATTGTGATATCTACGTTTCTGATAGAATAAAAACAGATGTAGGTTATACACACTGTGTTGGGAATGAATGTGGAATCCTTGGCACAATGACACTACTCAGTATATATCACCTCTACACCAAACCCTTTGTCTTTGCACTCGACGCGCATTTCGCTAACCATGTTAGCTTCATCATAGTACTGACTGTGTAGTCAATCATCGTTCCTGATGAAGCTAACTTGGTTAGCGAAACGCGCGTCGACTGCACAAATAAAGTGTTTGGTATAGTGGTAATATATACTGAGTAGTTGTATTGTTTTGTTTGGTACTGCTAATCCCGCTAAATGTAATAGAAATAAACACTATTTTACAACACTGTAAACAAAGGAACGGAGGACCGATATTTATGGGCATTTTTAATTGAGAAAAACATCATTTTGCGACAGTGCAAACAAAAGAACGAGGGGAAGATGTTTACAGCTACGAGAATTTGCCGGGATTAACAATACCAATCAAAACAGACAATTAATCCAGCTAAATTCTGGTTGCTTATTAGAGTTCTTTTGTTTACAGTGTTGTTAAACGGTGGTCTCTCTTAATTACAAACGGGAATTAACGTATTCCCTGCGCCCTTTTGGTTACAGTACTGTAAAATAGTCCCTCTTAGTTACAACCAGCCATAGGGAGGCCTAGTATAAATCTAATCTGACACTTGCCCATTTCTATTTAGATTGACAGATTACGGTTTTACGGCTTCTTAAGATGGTAGCACAAGTTGTAACAAATATAATACTAAAAAATAGTAATTTTCAATGTCGAAAACATTTGCGAAAAATAATCTAACCTCAATTTACAATATCAACAAGCACTTAATGTCGGTTAATATAATTTTTTAAAGAAAAATTACCCTGCGTCAAATGGAAGAAAATGAAGCAGAAAGCATTCCAGATGCAGAAAGCGGAGAAGAGGAAAACTCCGAATCAGAACCAGAAAGTCGCTCACCAGTGCAGAATCCACCAAAGCCTATTAATGTAATGTACTAAAATCAGCAATATTTAACACACGGGGACATCTTGATTCGTGGGTGTAAAATTAATATTACTTTCTGATGGCACAAGTATACCCCGAATTTAATACGATCTAAACAAACTAAGCATGATGTCCTGAACATATTTATTAATGTGGTCTTACTATGCTGTAGTCATTATTTATGTAATAACACACCTTTTTTTTATTGTAGACATCACCTGGAGCGTTAAAACTTCGTTCCTGGCTCAACAAGACTTTAAAAATAAAAATGACAGATGGGCGAACACTTATTGGAGTATTTCTCTGCACTGATCAAGATGCGAATATAATTTTAGGATCCTGCTCGGAATATTTACCGCCAGCTCCTAATTTACTAAATGAGGATCCCAGAATGTTGGGGCTAGTCATGATTCCTGGTAAACATATTGTAACTGTACATATAGATGTGAACGAGTTTCCTAATATGGATAATAATGTTCTGACAGAGACATTAGATTATGTTTGATATTCAATTGTGTTTTAAGCTTTACCTTTTTTATCACAGTTTTTAGTAATTTTATTAGTTTGAACAAAAACTTTATTCTTCAGCTATATTGAATATTAAGACCTGGTTTGGTTACGAGTATTCTCATAAAAATTATGAAGTGTCCTCAAAACGAGAGATTAGTGAGTTTTATCAACAAATATCAAAATCTACTGAAACAACTGGAGCTAAAACAATCAGCCATTAGCTTGAACTGGAATATTGGGGCCTGTGTTTTGATTTGTAAAGAGCTTTCAGTACAGTTTCTTTCAGCAAAAACTTTACCATCTGGGAATAAAAGAAAATGCGCCATCTTTTTGAATATTTTTTTTTCTTCAGCAAAGAACAACTCTTGTGCAGCTTGATGGCTTTCAGTCTCTTCACTGCATAATATCAGTGTTGTTGCAGCACAGGAATCAGATATCTGTCATGTCCATAATGACAATGGCTGTACAAGAAATGCAGATACACTAGTCCATGAAATTTCGATAGTACGTAAAAGTATTGAGTTAGTGGTTCTCATCCAACAGACTCATTTAAATCAGGAACCTTTAAAATTTATTTTGTCACTAACACGCTTAGAGAAATAAGTTGTTAGGAACTTATCTTTATTTGCCAACTGGTTATAATTCATAAGTAGATCGTATTTGCTCTGGACTTAGTCACGTAAACCGAGTATTTACATTGTAGAGATGTGTGATTAGATGATTATTTGATCTATTCAACTTGAATCATATCGAGATACATTGAGAAATAATAGAATATACATCATAATTTCAATACCTGTATTGAAATGTGCCGATTATGTGTGCGGGAACACAAAACCTTTAAATCAGAATTTACACAATCACAACTAACAAATGTTCTTGTAATATCAAGCCACCCAACAGCAATCTTTAAAATCTGTGCGACTTGTTTTATTTTTTATACTATTCTCTTTTTATATTATAATTTAATTTTAAATTTAACCTCTCTCACATCATTTATGTGATCTTACAGGCAAATAAATGAATTTGAATTATTCCTAGATGGTAAAGATTTTTGTTAGATGAAAATGTGATTTAGGATGTCAAATGTTGTTAAAAACTTAAAAAACAGACTGGTGACAGCATATCCCAAATCAGACTGTTGATGTATAAATTGTGCCAACTCAACTACAACAAGATTTGATATTTATGGGGAAAGAGTAACCACAAAAAAAGTGTGAATTTTAGCCTGTTTTTGCAACCTTCATAACTTGGAGACAAAAGAAAAGCAAACTTAATGTAAATGGTCTTAAATTAAAGCTAATTAAAAATCTAGGATATATTTTTCAGTTCTTTTATTTATTTATTTATGGTTAACCCAGTATAATAAAAATTTGACAAATAAAAAATCAACAACAAAAAATTAACTATACTAACTAACTTAACTAAGGTAATAAAAACAAAACATAATTAAACAGTAATAAAAACAAAACATAATTAAACAAAGAGTAAAGAAGTAAAACTTAAGAGTAAATATAAATGAAAGCTTAGAAAGCAACAACCGAAAGATAACAAACAAAAGACAAAGCACAAAACATAATGCACAAGCATCTACAAGTGTCATAGCTGCCGCATAGAGTCATTCCACAATTTTCGCCAGAGGCTGCCAAGTGAGACATTAAAAAAATCAACATCGGCCATATTGCCTCTGGCGTGAAGCCATACAATGAATAACACATTTTCACCCGTTTAACCCTCAAATAGGGGGTAGTTACCACTAAATAAAAAAAAAAATGGATTGTTCTAGATTTTTAATTAGTTTTAAGACCTTTTATATTAAGGTTGCTTTTTTTTGTCTCAAAGTTATGGAGGTTAGAAAAACAGGCTAATTTTGCGGTCACTCTTTACTAGTCTCACAGAAAACATCAAAAGATCTTTAAAGACACTCAGACTCACACAGTAATAATTCCGCTAGATTCTAAGTAGCTTTATCACCCATACAAATGAACAGGCAGCACTACCAGATGTGTCCCTAATTTTGTTAGTGTTTTTCATTTTGTTATATTGATATACATATATTTATTTATTATGACATGTAAGTAGTGTAATAATAACAATTTATTTATATACATTTCTAGTAACAATATAGTTAATGCTAACACTGTAAAAGTTTTGTTTAAAAAACTGCAACAATTTTATGGTAAACTCTTCTCGGCTGAAACACAGAAGATTTAGACTTTATTTGTGATGGAATTCTGTAAAAATAGAAATAAAACTATTACATTTACTTTAAGCATTTTTATTTAATTAAATTATTTACAATAACCTATTTTTTGTAAAACTATAATAGGACATAGTTTAAGCAGGAACAAATAGGAAATTTTTCAATTTTATACATATAAATAAATTTAAAATTAACACATACTAGCATGTTTTCAACTTTAAATTCAAAATTGTCTGATACCAACATGTTTGTTGCTTGTTTATCACCTATTTGTTGAGCACCTAAACAATGTCTTATAATTAATTTGTACTAAACCTCTCCTCAGTTAAAGGTTCATACCCATCTTTTTCAATTTTGTCCTTAAACTGCAAATAGTTTCTTTTCCGATCAAAATGTTTAACCCATTGTGCCTTACAATTTTCTTCATATAATTTCCTAAATTCTTTACACACGCTCACTTCGTCTTTTTGTTCATCCAAGCATTCCCAGTACTTATCTCTAGCGTTCCAGCACTTCGTTCTTTCTTCCTTCGTTGGAAACGACATCGCTACTGAACTATACAGCTGTGTTTAGCATTTAGAAATATTTAATTTTGAATCTATTGCCAAATAAAACTATTTAAAAATAACTCTTGATATCTAATATTTCCTTGGACAAAACTAAAAATAAACATAATAAATTGTCTTTTGATCGCTACATTTAAAATGTTGAAAATAATTTGGACGGTGCGTAGGAAAGTGTGATTTTCGGATGTAAATAAATACCTTCGATTACTAAAATGAATGGTGACGTGTGTTTGCCACTTTCTATAAATTTTAGAAACAGTTTTTACTTTGTTTTCGTCACAATTTCGAACGATTTATGTACTTTTTTACGGTTTGATTCAGAAAAAATACCTGATTTGTTACATAACCTAAAACGTCACCGCGAAATTTTCTGTTAGTATAGAAGCAGCTTACGGTACTGTCACTTTTTATGTTAAAGTTCCGGTGAAGCGTTCAGGTCCATTAGTAGCTAGCGAAGGAAACACTGATTTCAGTCTTAGAGCAGTTAACGACTTGTATTTTAACCAACTTTCCGCTTATTTACGTTAAAACACGATCACATATCTAACTTGTCCTGAAAACTAGTCGAGTGGATGGACAGCTCACGCAGAAATATAAAGCCGTTATTATTAGAGATTAGAACACTGAATAATACTATTTACTGTTCTAATTATAATAGAAACTGACCCGAATCTCTTGTTCATGGTTCTAATCTGAAAGAGTAAAGATCTGTTAAGATGTCAAGTGTGTCGGTAGACGAGACATCAGAAACTAACCAACCAACCCCATTAGATTGGGGTGAGTAGAAGGTACAGAAGAGTCACTTACGTAAATACTTATAGATTATAAGCCTATAATCCAATAGAGAGCACCCTATATATCGGTGGTTGTAAATATAATGAATCGTTCTGCACTACTATGACGCTTCTTAAATGATAAATAATGTAAAAGATGAACTTATATTTACGTATTTATTATCAAATACCCTTCCTTAGCATACGTGCAAGGGGGTATGAATGGAATGCCTTCCACCCTAAAATTCCTTTAAATAACTACACTATATAAATTAATATAATAAATAATATACAACTATATCGAAAATTACATAAACAACTATATCGAAAATTAGATATATGTACAATTATATCGAAAATAACAGAAAAAAACCGGTCAAGTGTAAGTTGAACTTGCACAATTAGTGTTCCGTACGATGATTGCTTTTAAAATAAAAAAATGTTGTTACAGTGGTATAAAATGATCAGTGACTTCACAAAACACACCCCAAATGAGTTTTCAACAAAGTTTATTTCCAATGTTTACTGAAAATTGATAACCTTGAAATTTTTGTTTTTTTTTTATATACCAGATAAATTATTAAAGGTAATGCACTCGTGATAATTTTCGTTCAATCTACACCCCCTGGAGAATATTCCAGAATTTTTTCAAAATTTTTTGATCAGTACTTTTCGAGATAAGAACGGGGACGGCGATTTTTCACGATTTTTTAAAAATAATACAAAAAAAAGTGTGCGCAAGTATTACAATATATACGAGGCTGGTTTGAAAAGTCCGTGCAAAAATAAAAACTACTTATGTGTTTGGGGTAAACCTTTTTTATTTTTCGACATAGTCTCCTTTTAGGCTTATACACTTCGTCCAATGATGTTCTAGTTTGTTGATCCTTTCCGAATAATAGGATTTGTCCAAGTCTGCAAAATATCCATTAGTGTCTGCAATCCCCTCCTCGTTTGAATAAAATCTTTGTCCCGCCAGCCATTTCTTCAAATTGAGGAACAAATAGTAGTCCGAGGGAGCCAAGTCTGGAGAATAGGGGGGATGTGAAACGAGTTGGAATCCTATTTCCATTAATTTTGCGACCACAACTGCTGAGGTGTGTGCTGGTGCGTTGTCGTGATGGAAAAGGACTTTCTTGTGGGCCAATCGCGGGCGTTTTTCTTGCAGCTCGGTTTTCAAACGGTCCAATAACGATGAATAATATTCACCTGTAATAGTTTTACCCTTTTCCAGATAGTCGATGAGGATTATCCCTTGCGAATCCCAAAAGACAGTCGCCATAACCTTTCCGGCCGAAGGAACGGTCTTCGCCTTTTTTGGTGCAGATTCCCCCTTGGTAACCCATTGTTTAGATTGTTGTTTGATCTCAGGAGTATAGTAATGTATCCATGTTTCATCCACAGTGACGAAACGACGCTTAAAGTCCTCCGGATTCTTCTGGAACAGCTGCAAACCATCCTTGCAACACTTCACACGATTCCGTTTTTGGTCAAGCGTGAGCAATCGCGGCACCCATCTTGCGGATAGCTTTCTCATGTCCAAATGTTTATGCAAAATATTATATACCCGTTCAGTCGAGATGCCCACAGCACTAGCAATCTCACGCACCTTAACTCTTCTGTCATCCATCACCATATCATGGATTTGATCAATGATTTCTGGAGTCGTAACCTCCACAGGCCGTCCAGAACGTTCAGCGTCACTTGTGCCCATATGGCCAGTCCGAAAATTTTGAAACCACTTATGAACTGTTCTAATCGAAGGTGCAGAGTCATCATAATGTTTATCAAGCTTCTCTTTAGTCTCCTGAGGCGTTTTGCCTTTCATAAAGTAATGTTTAATCACCACACAAAATTCTTTTTCGTCCATTTCTTGAAAATCAGTCGACTTCCTTGATTCACACGAATGCCAAACACAAAGAAATACACCAATATGGCTGAAACTTGGTGTGCGTTCATTCAAGAGATGCTACTAACTAAACATGGCCTCGATACGCGCCGGTGGTGCCATCTCTCGGACTTTGCACGGACTTTCCAAACCAGCCTCGTATATATATACGAGGCTGGTTTGAAAAGTCCGTGCAAAAATAAAAATTACTTATGTGTTTGGGGTAAACCTTTTTTATTTTTCGACATAGCCTCCTTTTGCGCTTATACACTTCTTCCAACGATGTTCTAGTTTGTTGATCCCTTCCGAATAATAGGATTTGTCCAAGTCTGCAAAATATCCATTAGTGTCTGCAATTACCTCCTCGTTTGAATAAAATTTTTGTCCCGCCAGCCATTTCTTCAAATTGGGGAACAAATAGTAGTCCGAGGGAGCCAAGTCTGGAGAATAGGGGGGATTTGAAACGAGTTGGAATCCTATTTCTATTAATTTTGCGACCACAACTGCTGATGTGTGTGCTGGTGCGTTGTCGTGATGGAAAAGGACTTTCTTGTGGGCCAATCGCGGACGTTTTTCTTTCAGCTCGGTTTTCAAACGGTCCAATAACGATGAATAATATTCGCCTGTAATAGTTTTACCCTTTTCCAGATAGTCGATGAGGATTATCCCTTGCGAATCCCAAAAGACACTCGCCATAACCTTTCCGGCCGAAGGAACGGTCTTCGCCTTTTTTGGTGCAGATTGCCCCTTGGTAACCCATTGTTTAGATTGTTATTTGGTCTCAGGAGTATAGTAATGTCTCCATGTTTCATCCACAGTGACGAAACGACGCTTAAAGTCCTCCGGATTCTTCTGGAACAGCTGCAAACCATCCTTGCAACACTTCACACGATTCCGTTTTTGGTCAAGCGTGAGCAATCGCGGCACCCATCTTGCGGATAGCTTTCTCATGTCCAAATGTTTATGCAAAATATTATGTACCCGTTCAGTCGAGATGCCCATAGCACTAGCAATCTCACGCACCTTAACTCTTCTGTCATCCATCACCATATCATGGATTTGATCAATGATTTCTGGAGTCGTAACCGCCACAGGCCGTCCAGAACGTTCAGCGTCACTTGTGCCCATATGGCCAGTCCGAAAATTTTGAAACCACTTATAAACTGTTCTAATCGAAGGTGCAGAGTCACCGTAATGTTTATCAAGCTTCTCTTTAGTCTCCTGAGGCGTTTTGCCTTTCATAAAGTAATGTTTAATCACCACACGAAATTCTTTTTCATCCATTTCTTGAAAATCACTCGACTTCTTTGATTCACACGAATGCCAAACACAAAGAAATAGACCAATATGGTTGAAACTTGGTGTGCGTTCATTCAAGAGATGCTACTAACTAAACATGACCTCGATACGCGCCGGTGGTGCCATCTCTCGGACTTTGCACGGACTTTTCAAACCAGCCTCGTATATATATATATATATATATATATATATATATATATATATATATATATATATATATATATATATATACGTATATGTATATATCTTTTACTCGTGTTTTACAAGCTTTCATTTCACACTCCATGACCTACTAAAAAAATTTTTTTTTCACTTCCGATTTCACCCCCAGAACTAACCCCTTAAGTCAAAATTTGACTTTCAAAACTACACGGCTTTGAAGAGGCCATCAATTCCTATATTATTACTAAATTTCAACTTTCTATGACAAAGAGTTTCGGAGAAAATCGGGTGTGACAGACAGACAGACACCGAAGTGATCTTATAAGTGTTCCGTACGGAATACTAAAAATAATATTAATAACAGTGGAGGCACGACATTTATTCTAATCATAACATTGGCGTTTATATTGAAGTAGACCACCATTTTACAACACTCTACACAAAAGAGCGTAGGGTAAATGTTCATAATTGCTATGGTGTTGTTAATTCGGTCATGACTCCTATTAGGCCAAGAGGGCGACCCAAAATTTTGACCTGTCGACTAACCGTCTACCTAGTTATTCATTCTATCGGGCGAGTCGAATAAAAGCCTTCAACGTTGATTTTGCGGCCTCCGTGCCCTGAAATGACCAGATAAGGCCCAAAGTCCTACATCCAAAAATGGACTGTCGTTTAAGCACTTGAATCAAGTACCATAACATTTGTTGACACTATAAAAGTCGAACGCCCCAAAGGGCAGACGCCGCCACGACGGGCGCCCTGCGTTAGGGCACAAAAAACATCGATCCAAAAATGGACTCTCATTTAACCATATATAATCAATAAATTTAGTTTGTTCCTGATAAAATAAGAGAAATCTGCAAAAGGCAGACGCCGTCTGCCTCTCTCTGGAGGAGGACGAAGCTGAACTCGCTTTTTCCAGCCAAAAACGATCGTTTTTCGAGTTTTTGAATTAAGACCGTAAGTATTGGGTCTTACACGTTTGTCGAAGACATTTTTGGAAAATTTAGGCCTTAATTAATAAAATATCACGATGGCAGACGCCTCGCTTGCACCCGAACAAGCCGAGGCATTTTCAAAGTTAAAAAAAATCGAAATTCTGATAGTATATTACTACACTATTATAGGTTCTACATAAAATCCGTACAGCTATTGCTACTGCTGCCGCTACCACTACTGCTACTGCTACCGCTGCTACTACTGCTACCGCTACCGCTACTGCTACTGCTACTGCTGCCGCTGCCGCTATCGCTACTGCTATTGCTTTTGATACTGCTACTGCTACTGTCACTGCTGCCGCTACCGCTACTGCTACTGCTGCCGCTACTGCTACTGCTGCTGCTGCCTTACCGCTGCTACTGCTGGTGCTGTTACAGCTGCAACTGCTGCTACTGTTACGACTGCTGCTGCTACTGCTACTCCTACTGCTGTTGTTACTGCTGCTGCTGATGTTACTGCTACTCCTACTGCTGTTATTACTGCTGCTACTGCTACTACTACTGCTACTGCTGCAATTAATACTGTTGCTGCTACTGCTACTGCTGCTACTAGTGCTGGCACTCCTGCTGCTACTACTGCTGGTACTACTGCTGCTGCTATTACTACTTCTACTACTTCTACTGCTACTAATATTACCAATACCACTATTACTAGAGTCAATTGTCTATGGTAAATGGATTATTAAATGCTTGGATTTCTGATTTTTAGTTTAGCGATCTATTGTGACTGGGTTTTTCTCAGATTTTAGTCTTTGGTAAAAATTATTGTGTTTTTTTTTGACTTTTCAACATCAAATGCGTAATCTATTTCTTTTTTATTACTCAAACAAGAATTTTATTTAAATAAAATATTTCTATGCTAACACTAATGGCTTCTTTTCTTTTTCAAAAAAGTGCCTCGACAGCATATAATATACATTATACCAAGAAAATTAGAAAAGAGTTTACTGCCGCTGGATTAGTTTTGCGGAGTGGCTCGAATTTTTTCCATTTTTTCCAGTGTGCGCCCTCTTGGTCTATAAAAGTTAAATCAGAATTGAGGATATCCGGAGGGTAAGTAAACTCGCTACTATTTTCCCGTATAAAATAGAAAGCAAGAAAAATACGAATTATGATTTGATTATTAATGAATAAAAATATTCTAAATACACAAGCCTATGGTGCCCTGTCTGATCTCTTGGATTAATTAAAGCTTTGTCATTAAAAAATTAGCTGATAAAAGAAATTACACAGTATTCCCATTTAATTCAAATTGTAAACATGTTGATGAATGACGCAGCAAAGATATACAGGTTTAACGCTTTTGTGTGTCTTTTGTACCATTGGAGAAATGTACGGCAAAGAGACTTTTATTATTCAGTGACTCTTGTTTCTCATAGACCTAGTTAAATCAAGTAACATAACATTTGTTGACACTAAAAAAGTCTAGGGCAGACGCAGCCGAGACCGAACCCAGCTTTAGGGCACAAAAAACGTCAATCCAAAAATGGATTATTATTTAACCAAATAAAATCAATAAATTTAGTTTGTTCTTGATAAAATAACCTGCAAAAGACAATACCGGAGGACGAAGCTGGACCCGCTTCTTCTAACCAACAACAATCGTTTTTCGAGTTTTGAATGAATAAGACCGTAAGTCCCAAGTTTTGAGACCTACGCGTCTGCCGAAGTTATTTTTGGAAAATTTAGGCCTTAATTAATAAAATATCACGAAGGCAGACGCCTCGCTTGTACCCGACGCTACTTTAGATTCTACATAAAATTCGTACCGGATGACTGAAACTGTTATTTTTTGATGTTTTTCGACCCGTAGAATCCAAATTTGCCATTCTCGCGGCCCCATAGTGTTCGGGCTTTTCACTATGGACTCGAAAAAAAGCGTTTTTTTTTTAGGCAATTTCTGGGACAGCCTATCTATTAGGGGGGTAAATTGACTATGTTCATGTAATAGAATTCGTGGAATTCGGAACAACTAGTCCCAATGAACAAAATCGTTTGGGTGATTCCTATGGGCCCAATAGGCCCAAATAGGTATTTGGGTAATACTAGCTTTTAACATCGAAATGAACATTTCTGGATTCTTCAAGTATAACTACGTTCAAAAAGGGTTCATATGGTAAGTACTTTTAAAAATTTCTGTTGTACATTTTTATTATAGGAAATATGCTGGAAAATATTTTTTTTAATGCACTATAAAAAAAAAATTTAGATAAATTTTAAAGTAGTTACAATTAAGTATTTTCTAAATTTTTTTCAAGCGTTTAATCGAAATTTCAAAGATTTACTTGCTTATTTAAGCATTAATTTACTTGATTTTTTTTGAATACATACTAGAATTTAAAAGCATTTTATTTGAAATTTTTAGTAAACGCTTCAAAAATCTAGCAAATGCTGGACTTTTTTTGAGCTCGACTTTTTTAGTATCAATAAATGTTATGGTACTTGATTTAAGTGGTTAAAAGACAGCCCATTTTTAAATATAGCGTTTTGGGCCTTATCTGGGCATTCCAAGACACGGAGGCCGCAAAATCAACGTTAAAGTTTTATTCGACTCGCCCGATAGAATGAATAACTAGGCAGACGGTTAGTTCACAGGTCAAAATTTCGGGTCGCCCTCTTGGTCTATTGGGTCTACGGAAGATTTTACGTATTTAAAAGAAATAAAACTTGGTAGGCTATTTTAGTTGCAATCTCTTTATTTTTACATCTTGTTTTACAGTCTATAACAATTTACAAGCCATATACATACAGTCATACATAAGATCACTTAAAATCTATCAGCGAAACATTAAAACATGTTTTTAAAATTACAGCCGTACATGTATCTAAACATATTTTTTCTTTAATCTTTAAGAGCCGTTTCTCATAAAAAAAAGTGTTTACAGTTTTATTATATCAGATGAAGATGAAACTGTTAAATTGTTAATTACGTATATTTTAAAAAGGTGAATGTTGAATTATTTAAACAGTCGAAAAAAATGAGTAATCAATTATCAAAGCATTTATATCAAATATACAGGGTGCGTCACCAAGATCCGGACAAATTTCAATTGAAATCTCCCGCCATATTATGCTTCCATCAGAGGTCGTGTTGTCTGAGTATCAAACTGACTGATGTAAATAGTGTTAATCTTAAAATTGTCGCCATGTCAAAAACAAGTGCTGAGTATAATCCAAGGCCATCTTGCTGGCACCGCAAATAATTCGGTTCTTCGGATACTCGAAATCAACTATTTATGACATTGTAGCCAAGTACAAGGCTCGCGAGCAGTCTAACGAAGGTTCCAGTACGCCGGTGTCCACGTACTAGATGTTGTGTCCAGTGAGGGTGAGGTCATGGCACCACATTTCTTCCAAAAAGGTGAAACTGTGGCCAAAGAGGTATATAAGTTCTGAACAACACAGTGAAGCCGTGGATAGAAGATACTGCGAGGGGAAGGCCATATGTTTTCCAGCAGGACGGTACACCGACTCCCACGGGACAATTTTGACGTGCTTTGGTCCAAGGAATTCTGGCCTCGTACTAGTACCAGATTTGGATCCCTTGGTCTACTACGTATGGAGCGTAGGTAAGAGGCTCACAAACAAGTTTCGGCATCCTAATGTGACATCATTAATGACCGCTATTTAGGCAGCGTTCGCCAGTATTACAGAGGGCGTGCCGGCGCTTTGCACCGAGAATGTAGGCCGTTATTCAAGCTAATGGGGGATAAATTGAATGACTGTTATTAACATAGGTACCCTAAGTGTCATGTAACATGATTTTTATTCAAACTTCATTTTTCATTAAAAAAGTTGCTTGATTTGTCCAGATTTTGGTGACGCATCCTGTACAAAATCCAGTTAACAAACATATAACTAATACCAAGGGATCTATGGAATCATATATCATGTTTGGAAGCATTTTTTTAACCAAGTAAAAACTTTCTTCATCAAGTACGTTCTGTGTGGTCTGACTACATCCTCTGTGGGCGTGGTGGCACATTTGGAAGAGCACAGGTACTGAAGAAGAGGTATCCTGTATTTTCCACAGAAATCAACAAATTTGATATGCTCAACTCTGTTGTCAAAATATACTCCTGAAGAAAAGAATATTTTATTTAGTACAATATAGCAAAAATTACAAAATTACTTACTTACTTTCGTTACGCAAATAAATAAAAAAATAAATAAAAAAATAATTATAATCACATATAAATAGAAGCATTATCATATAATTGAGAATTTGGAATACCAAAAATCACAGGATATACCATCGGTTTTTAAAGTGGAGTTTTGTGACATAGGAGGCTTAAACGCAAATATAAACTCAGTGAACTCACTCTCTCTCTCTCTGAATGCTTTCATCCCAATAGGAGTATCGGTGATACTATGCAGTTGCTGCCTCAACGTCATTATCCAGGCATTACAATCCTGTGCGACCTGAGTTGACTCGTGTATACCCGTACAAAGAAGAGATCTTACTTGGTCGGACCATCTTGTTGAAGACCGTCACCTTGATCTACCTTCTGCCTTCCCCGTTACCACAAGCTTTTCCACTGTATCCACTTTCCTCATAATGTGACCAAAATATATCAGGTACTGTCTATAAATTCTATTTGAAAGTCGGCCATTTATATTAAGCTCCTCAAAAATAGATATGCCCACATCTCAAACGCATCGATTCGTCTCTTGTTAGCTTGTTTAATGGTCCATGTTTCCAAATGCGTAAGTTACTAAGGCTGGATAGCAATCTTAACTTTTTGCTTTTGTGACAGCTGGATCTTTCTAGACCTTAGTGAGTTAGATCGTAGAGTTTCTAGCCATTGCCAAACGTCTTCTTACCTCCGCTTAATAGCCACCATTGTTAGTTATGAGGGATCCAAATAGTTGAAATGGGGTACAACAGTGAAACCAGCAATTTTATTTATGTGACAGATCTTCATTACGACTAACAATCATTATTTTGCTTTTCGCTCTATTAATTGTCAATTCAAAGTTTTTTTTGGTGATTTCAAGGCGCTCCATAACTGATTCTAGGTCTTGTATTGACGTTGCAAGTATAACGGTATCATCCGCATATCTAAGGTTACTTGGCTTTTTTTCGCCGATTCTCACACCCCCACTCCAGCCATCCAAAACAAACCTCATTATATGTCCACACTATATGTTAAAAAGTAAGGGTGACAGAATACAGCCCTGTCTGATACCGGCTTCTACGTTAAAGGGATCGGAAGAAGAATTATTCAGTTTAATTCTGCCATTTGTATTCTCATACAGGGATCGGATAAGGACAAGATGTATAGGTGTACCCATACTGATTAGAATCGATCAGAGTTTGTTCCATTGTATGCAGTCAAAAGCTTTAGAGTAGTCTATAAAACAGATATACGTTGTTATTTGGAATTCCCTGACTTTTTCTATTATCAGGCGTATGTTGAGAATTGTTCTCTAGTCCCTCTTCCTAGAATGAAGCCTGTTTGTTCGGTAGATATTTGCAGCAGCAGAAAAGTTTTTAGTTTTTCATTTAGAATCCAGAGAAACATCTTAGCAGCATGTGATACCAAAACGATTGTTTTATAGTTACTGCAATCCAAAGGGGATCCTTTTTTATGCAAGGGTATAAATGCAACTTCACACCAATCTTTCTGCCGTCTTCTAGCCTTCCATGTACACTCACATCTGCAATCAAATAAACCTCACGTACTCGCTCTCTGCAAAACCAAGGTCAGTTTAACCTGAACTAACCTGAGTACCACTTTTATTCTCGGTTAAGGCGTAACTTTGGAATCTATTCTTTCTCTTGCCAATGAGAGAAGGCTCTGGAACCCCGAAACTTTGATGTTATATGGTTAAAAATAACAACTCAACAAGCCATAAGGTTTATCTGCTACCTCTATCGACCGCCCAGTAATATTAACTTTAGAACACTTTTCGCTTCTCTTGCAGATACCATTCATCATCATCATTAGTTATGTAAGTTCCGAAATTGCCATCCTACGCGATTTCAATATCCACAACATCAACTAGATTAAGTATTCAAATACGACTAACGGACAAAGTCGTGAAGCTAAATCATTCTCAGTCAGTTGTGGTTTTACTTAGCTTATCGATGAACCAACACGGATCCATGATCGAGACGGATGATTCGCCTGTCTTCATCATCTGTTTTTAACCACTAATCCAGGCATTTACACTGTCAATGTAAATCCGTCGTTAGATTCTTCCGACCACAAACTGCTGGACTTCGAGTATTCTACCGATTAGTGGCAGAGAGGCGCCTAAACCGCGCAAGACTTGGCACTACAAATTTACAAAATGGGAAGAACTGATGGAACACAACTGTTAATACTGTACAAAGCCCAAATTCGACTAACGATAACGCGTAGTATCTGCTCCCATTTTTGGGGCTCTGCTCCCAAACATACACTGTATTTGTTGTGTTCTACTCAAAAGAGAACTGTTCGCTTGATTGGAGACCCAGAAACTTTGATACCGTGGAACATCGAACCCCGGTTGGCGACTTGAGTAATGGAAACTGTTCGATGGATGTAGCCCGCTTAATCCCTCCCAGAGCGTTGCATGCTATTAATACAATACATCCGCATGAGGGTCAGCTTGTTACTCTTCATACACAAGCAGTTTTTTATATGGAGAATATAATCCCATGATTTATCCCGGACTATGTTTCCCACCTAGTACAACCTACAGCAATTCAAGACCAAGGTGAATCGCTTTTTCCGCAGACGCTTCGCTCCTGCAGCATTTTAGGAATTTCACTACAGCACGTGTACTTCTTCCATAAAAAAGGTTTATTGATTAGTTACACGGGACCACAAAAAAATTTGGTGTCAATTTACTTTGACTACAATACGTCTAGGTTATATTTTTTGGATAGCTGATCACCTATTCGAGGTCCGTTTTGGTCCATTACATCTGAATCTTGCGTAAAATAGTTATAAAATTGATAAAAATGTGCTCAAAATGATCCGGAATGATCAACTTTTGGGGTCTGCAGGTATTACTTCAATGTCCCAAATAGGTTTTAACAGCGACCATATGTTCTCCAGCTGTCAAGTACAGAAACACCTTGACGAAGATATTCTATATTGCTACCTGATGCTATTGGCAATTCTTATCTTGAGAGATGAGATAATCCAATATATCATTTAATAGCTGTCAAGTTTACTTTGGCAGCTGTCAAGTTTCCTTTGACAACTGTGAAGTTTACTTACCAGTCAAATGTCGAATGAAATTGTCAAAACAATGCAAATATTCTATTCGATTAAAGAATCGTGTTACTATAATGGTTGGATTGGTTGTAGGTTGAAATTGTAGTAAGAAGCCTGACATAATATGTTAATTGACAGCACTCAAGTGCACTTCAACATGTCAAATGATGGACAAAGCTTGCAAACCCGTGAGAATTTTCTAAATCCTTGAGAAGTACACTATATTTTATGTCTTCATCGACGCTGTTCCAGTCCTGATATCCACGCAAGCTAATATCCAACTATCACTGCTGAACAGAACTGTCAAGGCCATGAGAATATTCTAATAGTTCAGAACTTTAAGAAAGATATTACGCCTTATGCTTTCATAGATTTTGTTCCAGTGCTGATATCCACGCAAGCTAATTATCAGCAGCGAGTATAATTTAACAGCCGTCAAATGGCAAATGAAACTATCAAATCAGGGCGATTACTCCACATCGTCGAAAGAGTCAATATTTCTTATACTCTTGCCCCCTCTGTGACAGCTGTCAAAGTAAACTTCACAGTTTCCAAAGGAAACTTAACAGTTACCAAAGTAAACTTGACAGCATTTTGCAGAATCACTAATAGCATCACGTAGCACGGTTGCATTAGCAATGTAGAATCTCTTCGTCAAGGCATTTTGGCACTTGATAGCTGTAGAACATATGGTCGCTGTCAAAATCTATTTGGCACATTGAAGTAATACCTGTAAACCCCAAAAGTGGCAGGTATATGGCGAATTTGATCATTCCGGAATACCATGCTCCTTAGAACGATGAAAATCTCATTTTGAGCTCATTTTTACCAATTTTACGCAAAATCCAGTTGTGATGGATCAAAACGGACCTCGAATTCGTGATCAGCAACCCAAAAAACATAACCCAGACCTATTGTAGTCAAAGTAAATTGGTAAAAAGAAATTTTTGTGCTCCTGTGTTATATTAGCTAATTCATTTTTAAAGCTAGAAAGAGAACAAATAGGCAAATCAACATCTGAGCCAGAAACTTTAAATTCCTTAAGTTATTCTAATCAAATTTAACTTTAAACTTAAATTTTGTTGTTTTTCGGTTTTATTTAATAATACAGTCTGTCAAGTAAGAACGTATCATAGATAATTCATTTTTGCTAGATGAGATTCTAACGATTCAACAAAGATCGGCAGACGCATTTTGGTGTAAAAGTATTAGTCGATTCCGAACTTTCGTCGAAATCACGTAAGATCTAAAATGAGTCACTTGTTTGCGCGTCGGTTCGAGGCAGTCTTTCTTTGTTCCCATCCAAAGAAGCCTAAAATGACAGCGGCCGCTAAATATATTAAAAAGTTGGTCTCGTTTGTGAAGAAGTGGGTAAATCATATTAACAAGATGAAAAATGTCGACGACTTGCCAAAACGTGGCTCAGTAGGCAAAGTCACTCCGAAAGTCGAAAAACGAATCCTCTCTTTATTTTCACAGGACCAGAAGATGACGTTGTGTCAAAGAGTGACAAAATTATGAAAATCGTGTTTGAATGTGTCCCAGGAGACCATTCGACAACATCTTCGTGCTCATGATATCAAATTCCAAAGCATGTTGAAGAAACCTTTGCTGGGCGAAAATCACAGTCCGCTTGGGCACACGATAAAATCCTAGAGTGGCCCTCACAATCGCCGGATGCTGACTTTATTGAAAATGTTTGGTCCTTTGCAAAGAGAAAGCTCAGAGGAAAGATTCTGAGGACTTTGACTCAGTCGTCTCGGGAGATTCGAAAAATTTGGAGATCACTGCAGAAAATCTCGTTGACAGCACACCGTGAAGATGCCAGGCGATTATTGATGCAGGAGGCAATTAGACAACTTTCTAAGATGCGCCGTTGTTAGCAGACTAAAGAATACATTGATGGCAAAAAATGTTCTCGAAAGATATTTTTTCAAGAATCACGTTCTTAGTTGACAGACTGTGTTATATATATTTACCTTTGCACTGCGTGTTAACACATCTATGTGCTGAATTCATGTAATCGATTAATGTCTTTGGTATATCCCCAGGTTTCACTACTATATTGTATACGTTTATAGCTCTTGCTGATAGTTCTAGTAGACTAGCTGGCTGGTAAGTAATGTCGCTTACGAAACGTACTACTAGTGGATTGTCTCTTAAACTAAGCTAAAAAATATTATAATATTGGAGTTGCTAATTGAGAATTCTTTTTGTATCAGCAAAATAATGTCTCTATTTCAAGTTGTATATCAGTTATTTCCAAATATATATTATTTAATAGGTTGCCAAAAACATATCGAGGCTTTTTATCGCTAGATTGTTTTAAAGTCGCCTACCTCTGGACATTTTATTTCAGAGAAATGAAAAAAAAAGTTTTTCATATTTATTGAGTCGGTCCAAAAGATTGAGCAAGACGGGTACATAAGTAGTTATGACATCATTGGGAAGCTAAACCTCCATCCCCAGATAGTTTTAAACTATTTGGAGAAGGCTGGATACAAATAGATGCTCAATATTTGGGTGCCACATGATTTAACGGTGGGAAATCTAATTAAATGTCCGTCTAATTTTGATCCCTACTAGTCACAATTAACTAGATTGCAGCGAGCAATTGAGAGAAAGCGGCCGAAATTAATCAACACCAAAGGCCTTGTCTTCCATCATGACGAAGCAAGACCACACTTACTTTTTTGATGACCCAACAAAAAGTAAGACAAGTTGAGGCACATATACCGTACAAACCAGTCCTTTCATCGTCAGACTATCATCTGTTTCCATCTATGTAGAACCTTCTTAATAGTATAAAGTTGACTTTAAAAGAGGCTTGTGAAAATCACTTGGTACCATTCTTCGCCTAGAAATTCCAGAAGTTTGCCACTGGATAATGCTTTTACCAGGAAAAAAGGCGAAAGGTCATCGAACAAAACGACACATATTTGATTTAACAAACTTCATTTAATATATAAAAAAGATCTAGTGTGGTCTCAGCTTGTTCTCGCATTTGTACAAACTTCTTACTAAAATTGTCATAAGTTCGAAGACTAACAACTAGTCGAACACGCGGGCTTTCACAAGGCATTTGGAACAAATCATATCCTGACGCTCCACCTTTTAATAGAAAAAAGTGACCGAATATAATATTATGCTCCCTGGAACATTGGGAAATTATGCAATCCTTAACTCATCCCATAAAGATCAAGAAAGGTGTTAGGCAGAGCGACATAGTTTCACCAAAATTGTTCTCGACTTAAAGGATGTATTTAAAAGTCTTGAGTGGGAAAAGAAGGGAATTAAAATCGATAGCATATGCTTACATCACTTGCGATTCGCAGATGATGTGTAACTGATTAGCGAAGATCTAGAAGAACTCAAAATCATGATAGAACAACTTAATCAAGCTTCACAGAAAGTTGGACTCCAGATGAACATCAAGGAAACAAAACTGGGGGCATCTGAGTAGAACGAGTGATGTTAGATGGACAACAAAATTACTTAAATGGAGACTTTCGGAGAGCAGACAAAGTCTGGGAAGACCTATAAAAAGATGAATTGATGATATTAGGTTGATAGCAGGCAGTAGATGGCTCCATCTTGCAGAAGATAGAGACAATGGAAGAAACTTGAAGAGGTCTGTCTCCTGCAGTGGAGAAGCAGTAGTTTATAAGGAAGAAGAAGAAAAATGTATCGTAAGGTAGATCGGAGGGTTAAAAATTGTTGTCCATCAAGCTCTATGCAGCTTTGAGAATAAATACCCAAAAAATCAATATGAAAAGTTGGACGCTGAGTACTTCAATAAATTAATACCGAACATTTATGAGGCGGCAGTTAAAAATAAAAGTAGCTGCTTTAACGACAGTAATATTTCATGTAAAAGCTTTTTGATGGCCTTTTCATTTCGTATTTTTAGTTTTAATTGCAAATTTCTATGGAAAATTCTTTAGTGCTTCCGACCTTTGAAGTTATATTTTAACTTGCATGCTATTCTTACCTCTGTTAAATTTTTCAATGCTATAATTTGCAGCGGCAACGTTCTCAATCGATTTTTATGCAACAACAATGATCTCAGGTGATGTAAATTCGCTATACATGCTGGCAAACTTTCGATTTTATTATCACATAATACTAAGGCCTGTAAATTTTTTAATAGCCCTACTGATAATGGTACTTCGCTTATATTGTTACCTCCTAATGAAAAAACTTGCAACCTAAAAAAATCCAAGTCGTTTTTATCTTTTTAAAAACATAAATGTGGAAAATTTAACCCAATAAAAGATGATTTCCCTGTCCAAAGCTGTTCTGTTCCAATTTTTCCCTGTGATATTGTGAACGTCGTCTCACCACCTTATTTGAGGTCTTCCCACGCTTCTCTTACTCTCCCTTGGGAGCCATACTGTAAGCTTGTAGGTCCATTTGTCGTTCTCTCGCTACATGACTAGCCCATCTTCACTTTAGCAGCTCTTTTCAGAGCATGCGTCAGTCGTGCTCTTCTCCGAATTTTCTCATTTGGGATTCTATCTCTCAAACTTACTCTAAACATAGCTCTCTCCATTGCACGCTGCGCCACTCAAAGTCTGTTTATCGAGTTACGTATTGGCGACATCGTTTCAAGACCGTACGTGAGAACTGGCAGTACACACGACTCGTACATTTTCCTTTTGATTATGATGAAGATGTTTTGGTGCCAGGGCGCATTAACTGCGAGGTTATTTAGCGCCCATAAAGTGATTATTAATTTGGTTTAAACTTTGAAGTAAATTTCTCTGAGATAATCACATATGTTGTTTTTGTTTGCGGCAAAAATGGTGATTATGTTGCTTATGGTAGAGGGTAGGTTGTACTTTAGTCGGATGTCTTTAAGATGATTTGCTGTGAGTATATGCGAGACTGTTAGATTGGATCCGCAACTTGGACATTTGAGGTCTTGTGCTCCTTCCAAGATATGGCGGTGAGTTGAGAAAGTGTGTCCAGCAGCCAGTCTTCGCAGAATGACGTTCTCTTTTCTATTGAGATTGTTGTTATGTAGAGGGGGAAATATCAAGGATTTGAGTGGCCACAATTTATTGTTTGGATTTTCTAGATCCCATTGTAATTGAAATAAGGAATTATGGATAGATTGAAGGTGAAAGTTAAAATCTGAGTAGTCCTTTTGAGGTTTACAGGAATATCTCGTAAACTGAAAATAAACCCGAGTTTACCAAAAGCTGCCCAACCAAGATCCACTCTTCGAGAAATTTCTGCTGTTTGGTTCTCCTTTCCTAGTAGTATTTTTTGTCCAAGGTATATATATTTGGATATGTTCTCTAATGGCCAATTTTTGATGGTAATCATTATTTGCTGTGGACTCATTATCTTTGTCTTGCTCAGGTTTATTTCCAGTCCGACTTGTGACTATGCATGATGCAGTTTTTCCAACATAGTTGTCTGTTCATCGAGTTCTCTGTTCATAGTCTGTTGGGTGTAATACCGATTACAACGGTATCGTCCGCAAATCGTAGATGACTAAGTCGTGTTCCGTCTACGTTAACCCCCTTATTTTGCCAGTCTAAGGTTTTAAAAACGTCCTCCAGTGTCAGTGTAAAGAGTTTTGGCGAGATCGTATCTCCTTGGCGTACTCCTCTTTTATCTTCATGGCTTCATTTACTAGTGTTTGGATGTACGCATTGTCATTGAAATATTTAATAAGAGTCGAGTATCTGGTGCCTATCCTAGTGTTATCTAGGGCTTTTAAAACTGCCATTTCTATAGAGTCAAAGGCTTTTCGGTAGTCTACGAAAGCCAAGTGTAAGGGTATATTATATTCCATGTACTAGGGTCCCATAAAATAGGCATATACTACCAAAAGCCATTAGTGCAGGGGAAAAAAATACACCTAAAATTGCAATATTTTTTACTTACTGCTTTAGTCTTCTTCCAACATCCTTAGATACATTTTCCATTGCGTTACCTCCTAAATACAAAAATCTTAAATTTGGAAAACTAAAAATCTGTTCTGGAAATTGGTTTAAATTATTTCCACTGAGATTTAGTTCTTTCAACGATGGACATTCCGTAAATTCCTTGGGTAACGTATCGTTTCGTAGTCTGTTATTTTTTAGAATTAGATTCGTCAGTTGGCAGTGTTGGAATATGTTGGTCAGCGATGTTAGTCCACTGTTACTTATATCTAGGACTTTCATGTATGTAAATCTAAAATAAAAATATATCAATAAACATATATTTTTCAGTTCTACATACTTTGCATCCTAAGAAATTGCCACCATAGTTAGAGAGCTCCAGAGCAGCCCTACTCTCAATTCTGTAAAAGATTAGTTTCCAGAGAATTTCAGATAAAAATGCACGTTAATTTGTTAGGTGGCCTGATTTTCGTTGCTCTTATTTTATTATAATTTAGTAGAGATAAAATAATAATAAGAATAATGAGACATTGATAGTAATTTATCCAAACAGATTAAGTAACAAAAGTTTAAGTTATCAAAAGTTTTAAAATATATTGGCAAAAATTATGATTATTTAATATAATATTGCAAAATAATAATAATGAGACACTGATAGTAATTTATCCAAATACAATAAATGACAAAAATTTACAGTCGGTCAAATAAGAACGTGTGGCCTATAACTTGTAGTCGGTAAAAGAAATTTCTTTTTTTTTTTAAATTAGTGTTAGCACCCCTGCAAACACTACACCAGATAGCCAGTATTGCACGACAAAAACTTGGTCATCTGTAGTTTGGAGTCAATTTGACGTTTACGGAAGTTTTTGGTGAGCAACATTTGGCTACAAGTTCATCGAAATCTACGGCCGGTAATTGAATACAAGTTGTAGGCAAACTTGTACTACAATATGTACTCCAACTTTTTACAAGTTCACTCCAATCACTTGTACAGTTTTTTGTAGTCAAGTTGTACCCAAATTGCGTAGGCATTTACTGCCAACTTCACTACAACCTTGTCCTCTCCAACTTTTTTCTTCAAATTGACTACGAATTCCGGCCCTAGAGTTTATAAAAGTTGAATTCAGCATGGCTATCACAGTAAACCCAATACAGTAGCGAAAATGAGCTCCAAGTTGGTGACGAGATTTTGACGGCACTTGCGTCAACAGGTCCCTCTTTTAAAATGGCCGCTCAATGTTTATATCCGATCTCGGAATGTGTCTTTTAAAATGTATTGTCGATCGTTTCTTGATGTGACTGCAGTTTATATGAATTTAAAGGCAAAACGAACAAAGAATTTGTATAAAAAGAGGATTAGAACCGTTTGAAAGTGAAGAAAATCGAAAATGTTTACAAACAATTTATATAGTCATGGGGAGAGGAGGTTATTGTTGTGTCGTTGAGAATTGTAAAAATAATTCAAAAAATACGCCGGTAGTGAGTTTCTTCTTCCCCAAAGATGTTGAAACGTAAGTCATTTAATTGTCCAATTTGTGCAGGAATTATAAAACATGGGCCTCACATTTTTCTCAGAGAATGTTTAAAAATGATTTGAAAAATCATTTATTCACCATGCGTATACAGACGTTAATGCAGGATCAGAAGAAGAATACTTCGTGTGTCTAATAATACAGGTAAACACCCTTTATAACAGTCAAATTTTATTGTGGTTACAATGAGGCCCAGTCAGACCTAGAAACATTTAATTTGTATGCGGACATAAAATTCCTTGCTGAATTCAAATATGTATTTAAAGATTTTGGTTCCAGTTTCAAAAAAATTTCAAGCTGATCAGTTTTCAGTAAAGATCGGAGAAAAGCTTTGTGGAAAACTCATTTATGGTGTGTTTGGTGAAGTCATTGATCATTTCATACCTCCGTAACAAAATTTTTTATTTTAAAAGCAACCAACGTACGGAAAACTAGTTGCGCAAGTCTGACTTTTGGCCGGTTTTTTTATGTATATTATCCATGCTGTACTAACTTGACATTTTATTAAATCAAAAAATTTCAAACCTTTGTATAATAATCTACGATTTTGAATGATAAAACTTTATACGGTAATAATTATTTCTATTTAAAATCTCCCGTTGATCCCTTTTTTAACATGGGGGACTGCCACGTGATCTCTTGAAAACTGAGACCTGATTTTCCTATACAGTTACCCCTGAGTTTTGCTACTGTATAGCGAAACGGTGGTCTCTCGATAAAAAAAAATGATCCTTCAAGAGGATAACGATCCCAAATATCGGAATAAAACGTGAAGTCAGTGGAAAGGGGAATCCGGTATCGTGACACTAGATTAGCCATCCCGGTCGCCCGGTGCAAACCCAATAGAGAACATGTTGTCATACATCAAGCAGAAGCTTAGTAGTAAAAAGGTGTACTCAGTGAAGCATCTGTCACGGCAAATTCAGACAATTTAGAAATCCTAGCCCCAAAACTACGCGGAAAATCTCGTCGAAAGTATGCCCCGAAGATGTCAGGGGATCATCGACGCTGATGAGGACTGGATCATTAGCATTTCAATGGCACTCCTTTGCTATCGATTGATATAAAGATCTTTTAAATAAATACATTTTTTAATGAACGCGACACATTCGTACTTGACCGACTGTAAGTTATCAAAAGTTTTAAAATATATTGGCAAAATTATGATGGTGTAATATAATATTGCAATATAATACATATTATGAAAATGATAAATTTTGCTTGTATATGTATATACAGTGTGTTTTGAAAATAGTTTAATATATTGAAGTAGATGCTGCCCTAAGTCAATCGAAGATACAGCTAATATCTAAAAAATATATATAAAATCACTACATGTACTCCGGATCTGTGACTTAACAAAATGTCGACGCGCCGGCGCTGGAAGTCGTCGTCCCATTGAAAACGATTACGCGGTCAGTGGCATTAACTGGGTTAACAACTGTCAAAGACAATATGTTTTGTTTACGTCGTGAAACATGCAGCAAAAATAACGGTTTTTTCGTGAAATATTGCAAATTGCCAATACAAAACGTGGCTTAATGATGTTGTCGACGTTTACCAATTACTTTTTATTTCATTTTGTTTAATTAAATGAGAGTAGTGATTTTTATTATGTTGTGTGTGCTTCTGATGTGTTTACTGCATTCCTTACTATGACATTTTTAATTGCTGAGGAGAGGCACTTTATTTGTTACATATTTTAAAACAAACAAACCAGCTGATTACATTAGTAAATTAGGTGTAGGGTATTAATTCTGAATTCACGGCCAATCAGACAGTGTAGGTGCTGATATTGGATTAAATGTTTAAGACTACTTTGAGTTAGTTGTATTTGGAGGGGCACTATTTATTAATATTTTTCTACAATTGTTTTTTACTACAGAGAGATATACCAGATCACAACACCTCGTACATGAAGATGTTGGCAAGGTATAAATATAATAATGCTAAAGAAATCTAACTATCGATGACTTACCTGGATAAGTTTTTAGGAACAACATTTAGTTCATTGTGATGCAGAATAATTTTCTCCACATCTTGATATTTTTTCGAGTCCTCTTCGAAATATTCTTCCAGATATTTATCCACGTACTCCGGGTCTCGTAGTAAATATGCCAGATCTATAATCCTATTGCTGGATTCACCATCGCTACTATCTGAAGTGTAATTGTCCATTTTCAGGCCTAAAACCAAAATAAAATTTAGTTTTTCTTGCTTCGTTATACCGGTACAGATCATCGAATTATTTTATCAATAATTATGTACCTTACAAGATAAAAGAACAGAAATCAACATACCATAAGTCCTGAATCTGGGGTAGGAGGATATTCCAGATATCACAGAAGAAGAAATCACAGCAGCCTTGAAAGACATGAAAAATAACAAGACTCAGGGTGTAGTAGAGGCAATTAAACAAGGAGGACAACAAATTATCAAATCTCTTAAAATGTTATTCAATAAATGCCTCCTGGAAGGAATAAATGCCTCCTGGAAGGAATAACTCCATCGCAATGAAATAATGCAACTATCGTCATCATGTATAAAAAAGGAGATATTTCAGACCTTACAAACTATCGACCCATTAGCCTCCTGAGCCATATATACAAGTTATTCACGAAAATACTTACAAAACGCCTAACAAATAAATTCTGCTTACAGTTAAAATTCTCATCGAAAAATGTATAGAATATAATAAGCATCTTGTGCTCATATTTGTGGACTTCGAAAAGGCTTTTCATTCTGTAGATCAGCAGGGACTTTTGAAATCATTTGCTGAGTGTCGCATTGATCATTAATATTCCAATATAATTAAACACATATATGAAAATGCCACAGTTCATGTTAAAGCGAAAACTAATCAATCCACCAGCAAATTTCGAATCGAAAGAGGAGTGGATTATATATATTTTTTACTCGTGTTTCCACAAGCTTTCATTTGATACCACACTCGATGTCCTAGTAAAAACGGGCAGACAGACAGACAGACGGACAGACACCGAAGTCATCTTATAAGTGTTCGGAGCACTAAAAACAGTTTTTTGCCTGTTTTTTTCAATTTTATTGAAAATTTCATTACAAAGAGTTTTATTTTTTTTTCTCTCCATCCGACTTATATAACTGGAGTTATTCATATTTTAAGCTAAAAAAAAAAGCGTTTTGAAAACTTAAATTATTTATAAACAAAAGAGCATAAGTTTTTCGACGTCCAAAACTCACAACAATACTCCTGGTGATACCCCCGAGAGCATAAAATCATAATATTGCTATATCTAAACTATGTCTATCTCATTAATATTTTCACCTTTTTTTACTGCACTAATATCAAAACTGAGAAAAAAAGGAGCGATGAAAAATAATTGATTGACAGAATTATAATTAGCCCGTGGTTAAGTTTCCAATAAAAGTTAGGTTTCTTTCTGGAATTGGGGTTTAAAACCAACAAAAAGTACTTGCATGCTTAATAAAAAACAAAAGAATCATAAATAACAAAAAAGTTTTACACTCACCCCTTTTGTAGCTAAATTTTTCGCACCACGTAATTCACAACGAAATTTAATAAGCTCACATGTAGGAGTATGCTTAAAAGCCTTGAGCTACGCCTGACCACATCAATTTATAGTTCTGGCTAAAGTGATTGAAAAGAATTCCTGCAAAATCTACTTGTATGTCAATTGATAACATTGTGACCTTTCAAGTGACCCCTACGTTGCTTTTCTAGTATGTTACTCTTTGTTATCTATAGGGCGTATTAAATATGCTTTTATGTCTGTCGGATAATGATAAGGCAAACTATTTACGACTTGTATAGGTGACCAGGACAAAGAAGCTGGAGTGGATAAAGGACTAAGGTTTAGACAAAGCTGAGGGTTTGACACCATGGTTCGATTTACAAACGGCATAGGTACTCTGGCGGAAAGCGAGTAAAAGATACAAGCACTCTGTGTGTGTATCTAAGTATTACACAGAAGTAGATGGTTTTTTATATTTTTTAACTCTTGCAACTATACTAAAGAGATGTTAAAAAATACATATTTAAATGGTCTATAGATGCACTTAAACTTTGGTATTAAAATGATTAAGTATATTAATCCCCAGTGTAACAATGACCCATAACTGTGTTGTTAGCACAGCAAGATAATCAAGACAAATATTTCAATCATAAACCAAAATTAAAGATAACAGCTCGTTTGATATTGTTATTACAAAGTTCAGTGTTTTTTAATCATAAAAATATACTACAAAATAATATGAAACATCACCCGCGCACTGTGGTAATTTTTCGTTCAAAATTATCTACAGGTCTTAATTTCCAACCGATTTGGATAATTTTTTTTTAAATACTCGTAACTAAATTTCTAAAAAATCTCTCGGAGCCGATTTTTTAATTATGGCCAGTTTTTGGTTTTTTTTCTACTATTTTTAGTAATTTGCAATATTTGAAAGAAGAAACCAAAGCAATTTATGTTTCTCGATAAATACTGCACTGACTTAGCCGTTACTTGATGGAGATCCATAATAACTAGGAATAAAAATTTAAATAACTGTTTAAGATCACCACTTATGTTTATTATATTATTGCTGACAATTGTTTCGACACACTGTGTCTTCTTGTGGAGCACGATGTAAATTAACTAACAAAGTATGTTACAGAATATATAGTTTACCTAATTACAAGTACTATATTCATTAACAATATTTACCTTAATACCTAGAACAAGTTTAATAAAGGAAACCTTCCCGCATCTACCGGTACCAATAAAAGAAATTTTTAAAAAGATGAGAATTACTGATTTGTTCTTCTAAATGGTCCATGAAAATTTCAGATAAAATTGGACTAAGAGGGTTTCCCATTATTAAACCTTTCTTATATAAATCTTATCGTTAAATTCGAAATAATTCTGGTCTAAACACAATGTTAAGATGTCTAATATTTCTTGTTTAATTTTGGGTTAACATTGAGTAATCTTTGAACCAAAATTATAGCGTCTGATGGTGGTATACTAGGAAAAAGGTTTTCTACATCAAACGATATAAATCTGGAGTTACTTGATATAATTAACGGATGAATTTTTGCTATCAATTCTTACTATTTTTAATGCTATATTTAGGTGTGAATTTACAATATTTTGTCAAAATCTCAATCAATTAATTTGATAAAGAAAAAGCTGGCGCTGTTATGTATGAAACTCCTGGACGAATTGGTGAGTTATTTTTATGTAATTTAATAAAAGAATATAGTTTTGGAACTTAAGGGTTCATCGAGACGAATCTGAAGTTTTCATTCTCTGTGAAAATGCTTATGTCTTCTAGAACATCTTTAATTAATTTTTGGAAAGTTATTGTTGGATCGAAGTTGATGGATTTGAATACATCTGGTTTTAGGAAATCTATTGTTTTTTCAATGTAGGTTTGTTTCTTTATGGACTATTACAGTTTTTTCTTTATCTGCTCTCGTAAAAATTATTTTATGTTCATTACTTTTGTTTCTTATTTGGCTAGCGATCTTATGTTCATGGAGTTTACCTGGAAAATATTCAAACTTTTCTGTGCGTAACATTTTAGTAATTATATGTTTGTTCGTAACATCGAGTGAATTACTACTACAGGCTATTTCACATTCTGCACTTAAATATTTTCTAGTTTTAGTACAATCTTTGACTGGTAAATTATACTGGAAACCTTTTTCTAATAACTGAATTTCTTGATTTTTAAAGTTAACATATGTTAAGTTGACAAATTTGTTGTAGAAAACATGGTCTGAGTACTTTATGTTATTTTTTATGTGTAATCTGTTATTGACATTATATTTATTAAGTAACCTATTCAGTTTGGAAAGTTGCTTGATATATTTATTGTGTATTATTTCATCTATTTTAAGTCTCGTACTTTTGTCAAAATATCGAATTCTATATTAGATAGGCTCTTTGTTAATTCTGTATGAATTACCTTAAGGTATATGTTGTATGTGTCCCTTTTGTAGTAATGAAGTTTTCTATCCTAGTACATCCATTTTTTCATACCATGTTGTTGAGTTAACTTCGCTGCTTGACTATTGTTGTTCGTCTTAAGTTTGATATACACTCCTGGGCAAAATTAACGCAACAATATATTAAATCATACAAATCTCTATAATGAATTAATTTTAATAATTTTTATGAACATTGGTTACACCAAAAGTTAGAAAAAACTTATTCGGATACTTGAAAAGTGAATTAGCTACCAAATTTCTCTATAAGATTCGAATTAAAATTATTCTTAAGACCTAATAACAAAATCGTTGAAATTATGTAATAATTAAAAAAAATAAACTGGGACACTAGTAGCAAAATTAATGGTGTAACTGGGACACTAGTAGCGTGTGTTGCCTCCTCTACTTCGGATGACAGCGTTTATGCGCCTAGGCATGCTTCTAATTAAATTTTGGATAAAATCTTGAGGAATTTGCTCCCATTCTGTGAAAACTGCATTTTCAAGTTCCCTCAGGTTTCTAGGTGCAGGTATATGACGTTTCACATTTTTCTTAAGGTGATCTCATACATGTTCTATCGGATTCAGATCCGGACTTTTTGGTGGCCATTGCATTATCGGTATATCAACTTGATTAAGATAATTGAGTACCTCCCTAGCCACGTGAGGTCGAGCGTTGTCTTGCATAAACAGGAAATTGGGCCCCACAAAATGACCGAAAGGCATCACATGTTCTATTACAATATTGTCAAGATAGTAGTCAGCATTCATGGATCTCGTACGGACAGGAACTAACTCTGTGCGAGCATCAAAGCAGATGCCACCCCAGAACATAACAGAGCCACCGCCGAATGGAATCCTTGCAGAGATATTGCAAGGAGCAAACCTCTCTCCTGGTCTTCGCCGTACTCATTCACGACCATCTAGATGGTTTAGACTAACACTAGTTTCATCTGTGAAGAAAACTTGTTTCCAGTCATCCACAGACCAGTTTTCGTGATTTCGAGCAAAACGTAACCTGGCAACTCTGTTCTCTCTAGTAAGCAAGGGCATAGTAGCTGGTCTCCTACTGTTTAATCCAGCTTCATTTAACCGTCTTCTAACTGTTTTAGAAGAAATTGTGACATTGCGAACAGCTTCGAGTTCGTTTCTTATTATAGAACTAGTGACAGTCCTGTTTCTTATTATAGAACTAGTGACAGTCCTGTTTCTTAAAGCATATTGTCTTATAAAACGTTCATCTAGGTCGCTAGTGCATCGTTTTCGCCCTTGCCCTTGCCTTCTAGAATAAGTTCCTACTTCATTCAAGCGTCTTACCATACGACTTATTGTGGAACGATGTTTACCTAATAAATTGGCAACATAACTCCGATAATATCCCTCGTCCAATAAAACTGAGGCTCGCACTACCTCGTGTTCAGTTAAATTCCTTGTTCGATTCATTTTTCTAATTCTTCGGGGTCAAAAATAAAACAGTCTACCACAAAAACGTATTACTTTGAAAAAGGGAACAATTTATAAGCTTACTTTTAAATAAAATCTGTCGCATTATTACAGAAAATTGTTTATCTTCTAAAAAATTCTTTAAAACTGTAAATCTAAACGAATTGTTTTGATTTCTGTCATGAACAACGAAACAAAATATGCATAGCCTACTATTCAAATACTCGATAAACTTTAAAACTGACATAAGAAAAACATAAATTAATTTTCAGATTGTTGCGTTAATTTTGTCCAGGAGTTTAGTTGGGGAATACTTCATATTTAAAGCACTGACTTAAGAACCATATGTTCTGTGTACATACTTTAGTTTTTAAAATCAACTTAAAGTACATGATGGCCATAATACTCGTTTGAGTTCTTTTATTGGTACCGGTATGTAGATGACATATTGACTTGCTTTACAGGCAGAGATCGACAATTAAAACTATTTCTAGATTATATTAACCAACTTCATAATAATATTACTTTTACGACAGAAATAGAAACAAATAAATCGATTAATTTCCTAGATTTAAAAATATCAAACAAAATGAATAAATACGATTTTGAAATCTTCCATAAACCAACATACTCAGATATAACTATACACGCTAATTCTAACTACCCGTTCATACATAAAATCTCGACTTATAATAGTTTCATCCATAGACTAATAAATACAGCATTGACGGAAGAAAATTTTCAGAAAGAATTAAGTATTATAAAACAAATTAGTATAAACAATGGGTACAGGAGCGATTTCGTAGATAATATTTTAATGAAAAAACAATTTAAAAAAGCAATAGGACTGGAAGGAACATAAACAAAGCTAGAGAATAAAAAATAAGTCTCATTACGCTAAACATTTAACAGGCGAAAATCATACGTTCAATGAAGATTTCAAAATTTTGCATAATGGAAAGAAAGGAAAATTACTGAATTGTTTAGAACACGTAGAAATTAACCAGAAAAAATCCTCAGGTTCATTACTCAACGATCACTTAGATGGGGGAGGGTCTCCTTTATTGTACTTGTTCTAGGTATTAAGGTAAATACTGTTAATGAATTTAGTACTTTTAATTAGGTAAACTATATATTCTGTAACATACTTTGTTAGTTAATTTACATCGTGCTCCAGAAGAAGACACAGTGTATCGAAACAATTGTCAGCAATAATATAATAAACATAAGTGGTGATCTTAAACAGTTATTTAAATTTTTATTCCTAGTTATGTTTCACCATCCACATAATCTGAAATTTGTTGTTTTAAGATCTAAAGGTCGCAAGGTGAATTAACATTTTTCGGCCATTATTTGAACATATTTTGACCATTGACTATCATTTTAGCCAGATTTACAATACTGGTTAGAACAAACCAAAGCGATTTATGTTTGAAAAATGGCTATGTTAATTTAGGTCTTGAAACAACAAATTTCAGATTATGTGGATCGAGAAACATAAATTACTTTGATTTGTTCATTCCAATATTGCAAGCTTCGAAAAAATTATTAAAAATTATCCAAAAATTGTAGAAAAATAGCCAAAAATTACTCATTCAAAAATCGGCTTCGAGAGATTTTTTGGAAATTTAGTTGCGGGTATTTAAAAAAAAATCCAAATCGGTTGGAAATTAAGACCTGTAGATAATTTTGAACGAAAAATTAAATTTCTGGACCACAGTGCCGCGCTGTAAATAGTGCAGTAAAAAAAGCATTTGAAATTGTACAATCTAGATACAGTAATATTATGATTTTATCCTCTCTGGGGTATTGTCCTGAGTCTTTTGTTTATAAACAATTTTAGTTTTCAAAACGCGTTTTTTTGAGCTTAAAATGTGAATGTCTCCACTTATATAAGTCAGATCGAGACAAAAAAAACCAAACGCTTCGTAATTAAATTTCTAACAAATCTTCATTGGTTTTAAGGCTCAAGTGCGTACATAACCTATAAAATGAAAAAAAAAACAGGCAAATTAACACTTTTTTTTTCATTTTATTCTACACGGTGGACTAAGAGAACCGATCAGCTTGAAACTTTCAGAAAATATCACCTTTGTTATAGCAAAAATACCCTGCAATTTTGGTATAGCCTGATTTTTGTTTATGATAGGTTGCAGAGATGGACTTAAGAATGTTATTCATTAATGCGAATAAATAAAATTATAAGTGTCTTTGGAGATGTTTATTTATAGATGCATGTAAAAACAAATGGATAAGAAGTACAAATATACAGTTTGAATGAATGAGGTTTACAAGAGGGGACATATTGTATAAATAAAATTATATTTTAACTTAAGCCTAATTCGGTTTCACTATCACTGTCATCAGCTGAGGTAATTATCAGCGGTTTTATATTATTTACATAAATATATGAATCTTCAACTTTAACAACGTGCTGAATGGAATGCTTCCGGCTTTCACAAGGTATATCATTTATAACTTTTTTTACTAATTCAACTACTGACATGCTTTAAGTAGGAGAAACATTTTGTGCCTTTATCTTTGATTTAACTTGATGCCAAATATGTTCAATTGGATTAAACACACAATAATAAAGGAGCAGCCGCAAAACAGTGTGTCCCATTTTCCCAGCCATACTATCACAAACATATTTCTTTTTCAATTTATAGTCTTTCAAAACTTCCAAAAGATTACTTTTTTATAACTAAAGTCAAAATAAATGTCATTTTCTAACATATATTCCTGTATTTCCGATTTTGTGTCGGCTGCATTAGGAACCTTATTTAGTAGGCGACTATAGTAACTTGCATTGTCCATAACTATAACACTCTGTTCGGGAACATTTGGTAAAAGGGAATTTTGAAACCAATTTTCAAAAAGTTCTGCGGTCGTGCCTCTTCGTGATAGTCCAAACTAGAATATTTTATGTTTTTTGCAGATAATAATGGACAATTTGAAACCCAGCCCTTTTCAGATCCAGCAAGCAAAATGGTTATGCGTTTACCTTTATTTGAAGGTGCGTTAGTCTGACATTTTGTATTGCTGTCAACCCACCCTTTTTGCACAGTGTCATGGGTATCGAACCATGTTTCGTCAAGGTAAATTATTAGCCAATTCTCTAATCGATACTTTTTAATTTCTTGTAAATAGGTATGTCGCAAGATTCGTAATCTTTGTGACTCCATCACTACTTGCCTTTTGTTGATTTTTCGGAACGTGAATCCCATTCTTAAAAGAATTCTGTGATCGGCTACAATGTGTCCCGTCCTGCACCAGTCTTAATTTTATTTTGTCTAGTGTCCGCACCAACTGCTCTTCATACATAGAATATACTTTTCTCCTGATGACGTCTTTTTCACAATCATCTGCATGATGCATTTGAAAATCTTTCCATTTTTTCCTGTTCCGGAATGATGGTTTTCTTACAATACCTTTAATCGTAGAAATTGGGGTTTTTGTTAGTTCACTGGTTTCTTGCAAAGCACTTTCTTTATTCAAATTTCTTTTTACCAAACTGTCGTAAACATTTGTCACTATTTGTTTAGCGTCAAGTGATAAATGTTTTCTCTTGCAATAACCACTATTGCAATTTTCACACGGACGCCATATAATTAAAATAGAACCGTTACGTTGTAAGTTAAAGTAAAAATAAAAATAATAAAAAGTATCTTTCGAATTTTAATGGGGACCTGTGGTCATTAGGCCTATATTATCAAATGTTTAAAGGGCTCCAAACCGGGTTGCCAGGTAGTAAATATATAGGTAAAAATAGATCCAATATGATTGCAGGTGCAAGTGAGGGCGGTATACAAAGCAGGTAAAATAAAAATACGTTTATCGTAATACCTGGCAACTATGCACAAAACCTTAATAGGGTCGTTTATTGCCCTATTGAAAAGGCAAAAAAAATGAATGCGTTTTTTTTTTTTTCGGTCGTTTTCACGTTAACGAAATGATTTTTTTAAAATAAAGGTCTCGAGATTCTCTATCAGATGTGATAAAAATTGTTCAATTTTTTTTTTCAAAATGTGATACCCCAGAGAGGACAAAATCATAATGTTGCTGTATCTAAACTATGCCTATCTCATCATTATTGCACTAAAAGTTATCATTTATTAATAGACGGCTAAAATAAAGAAATGTTTCTTGCCTCACCAGGTATAAAAAAGATGTAATGCTCTATTTATTATGCTCTGCGTATTGAGCACATGCTACAAGCGGGCAGAAATTTTACACACTCAACTACTGATGTCCCAGCAAGGTCTACAAGATCTTAAATATTTAAATACAATAAACTACATGGAATGAAAAGTCCCGAGATTTTTAAAGAAAAAATAATGTTTTTGCGAAAAATCCATTTTATTCTTCAACATGTTCTCTTCAATACATACGATCTTCCAGCATTCATAGTACGATTTGTCGAGCTGTCTAAAATAAGCCTCGGTCTCCAATTCGACCTCTTCATTTCCCTGGAGCCATCTTTTAAAACATGGGAAGAGGTAATAATTCCTGGGGGCTAAATCTGATAAATACAGTGAATGAGGAAGAAATTCATAGCCCAATTGGTCAAGTTTTACCGTGGATTTCTAGAGTTGTGAGCTGGTGCATTATTGAAACAACACTTTTTCTTCGCTAAATGCGACCTTTTTTCCTGGATTTCATCATTCAAACGGTCCATTAAACCAACGTAGTAGTCTCCGCTGATTGTTCGTCCCTTCTCAAAATAGTTCACTCAGTATTATTCCATGCGCATCCCAAAAAAGATTTGCCAGAACCTTTACAGCTGATGTTTGTGTTTTTGGATGCTTCGGTCGGCTTTTATGCGGTCCAGCCGCTCTGCGGAATGCCTGTTAGACTCGGCGTGTAGTGGTGGATGCATGTTTCGTCCTTTGTAACGAATCAACGCAAAAACTCCTTTGGATTACGCCGAAAGAGTGCCAAACAGCCGTCTGAATCTTCGACACGTTGGTGTATTTTACTAATCATGAGAGTGCATGGCACCCATCGGGCACATAGCTTTTTCATATGTAAATATTTATGTAAAATATGCCTCACGCGTTCGGTGATACCTTCGCGATGTCAGCTATCTCTCTCACTTTCACTTTGCGTTCATTTAGAACAATATGGTGGATTTTTTTAGTTTTTTGGAGACAATGCTTCCTTTGGACTTCCGGGACGTGGTGTATCGTGAGTGCTTGTACGACCGTATGTAAGTTCACTAAAGCATCGACATATAGTTGCTTTCGACGGAGCAGATGTGTCATAGCACTCCTCAAGCAATTCTTGGTTTCTGGATGTGTTTTTTTCCCATTAAAAAGGAATGTTTAATCGACACACGAAATTCTTTTTGCAAAGATAAGAAGTAGCGTCACTCAAACAGCTGTAACTCGCAAACTAATAGACAAAATGTCATGAGAATTTTACACGAATCATCTGAGAGTTGACACTACCTGAAAATCATATAGTTTTTTGTCTGTGCTGCTATCTCTCGGAAAGTCTAGGAACTTTTCACCCCATGTAGTAGTACAAAATCCTTTAGTTTGTTGATATTTTCTTCTGAGATTGAGATTGGTAATGTTTCAGAACGTGATTCGTTTTCAACTTCTTCTCTACAGTCTTTAAACTTTTTATACCACTTGAAATAAAGCAAATATCTTGAAAAGATTTGTCAGATATTACAAAATATAGTAGTATACTTTTGAAGTTTTTATACACACTACATGTTCTTCTGTAAATAAGGTTATAAATAAATGCTCGATTTATTTATCTTCATATTCTTGTTTTAATCTCGAAGAATAAAAATCCACACATACTTTGGGCAATCGAAGGTCTTCAAATTGAGTCAGTCGAGTATCAAAAAAACCTGCCAAGTGCAAGTCGGGCAGAATTTTTTCAAAATTTTTTGATCAGTACTTTTCGAGATAAGGGGGAGGCAGCGATTTTTCGCAACTTTTTAAAAATAACATAAAGAAAAGTGTGCGCAAGTATTATATTTCATATATTTTTGAACTCGTGTTTTTACAAGCCTTCATTTGACACCCGACTCGATAACCTAGTAAAATTTTTTTTTTCACTTCCGATTTAACCCCCAAAAATTAACTCCTTAAGTCAAAATTTAACTTACAAAACTACACGACTCTGATACGGCTATAAATTTCCAATATTAGTGCCAAATTTCAACTTTCTATGTCAAATAGTTTCGGGAAAATTGGGTGGGACAGACGGACAAACAGACAGCTCCGGATTAACGCCAATCTAAGAACCTGAGAGACACCGAAGTGATCCGTGAGGAACACTAAAAATCGAGACCAGAGCCATGAATTTTTCATAAATACAATATTTGCTCCACTAAGGGTAGCGAGGAGGGAAATAAAAAGACCTTGTCATTTTGGTTTGTCTGCAGTTCGATCCTCTTTATCACATCACTAAATCCATCATATTTCTTTTTTTTTATAAGATTGTCCCTGAATTTCTTAAAACAAACATTATTATTTCCATTCATTCAGATTATACTCTTGCAAGCTCTACGCAATAGCTCTTACATAATTTAAAAGAAACTATTACAAAATACATAATATATAATAATGACAAACTTAAATAAGAATTTTAAATTAGCCGTCAACCAACTAAAGTAGTTTGAAGAATTTTAGAAGAAGAAATGAGTATTGAAGAAATAACGAATGCCTTTCAGGAAACCGAAAAATCAGATGACGATGACGAAGCGGCGGTGGATGAACAGTCTCCCACTAAGATCTCTCATCAAGAACGTTTTGCTTCTTTGGAAAAAGCTTTGAAGTATATCGAACAACAACCAGAGGCAACCCAGCGGAATTGCTTCTCTTAATAGATGGAGAAATATTGTAGCGAGAAAAAGAAGATGCAATATGAAACAGAAGCGCATAGATACCTATTTCACTGTTTTATAACGTATGTACCTTTTTATATGTTAAAAACGTTAATACATCGGTTTAAAGTATTGGTGTTTATTTTTTTAATGAATAAAAAACAAATCCGGATTATCCGAGTTTTCAGTTATCCAAGGAGGGTACCCCCCCACCTTAAAAAGAGTAGCGAAAAAAAAAACACGGTTTGTCTGCAGGTATACTCACTTACCAGAGTAAACACACTATTACAAAGCACCTCAACAGAGTAAAAAAAAACCCACTTCACGACCCACTTCACGAACCTAACTTTAAAAAGTATAAACAGTATTATTTAATGTATTAACTTGAAACACAATTTGTAATAATTATCATTACATTATAATGCGCTTAAATGTTTTTAAATCAAACAAATAAGTGATAATTCGGAGAGCAAATATCACAAGCAGACCGATGTCTGATGTCCCATTGGTGTTTGGCTAGACCTAAATTAATACTTAGTAGGTAAAGATTGTTTTGAATAAAAATGATATGAGACGTCTTGGTCTAACTCAAGGCTCGCTTGGTTACATATAAACGCGATTTAAGATTAACAGTGGACTCAAGGAAGGGCGACTGGAAACGATGTAGTGCACTGTCTTAAAGATTTTGACCTCAGAATCCAATTACTTTAAATCAATTAGTGTAAGACCTTTTGAATTTGTTTTTTTTTTTGACAAAATACTAAAAAGTTTACCATTTTTTTTGTTGCTATTTTTTTTTTTTTTTTTAGTAATTGTAATTTTTCCGTTTTAAGGAAAATAATTTTCTTTGAAATTTTGATAATATACGAGGGCTACCTTTTAAGTTTTTGCAAAAACAACAAAAGAAAAAAAATTTTTGGTAAACATCATTTTATTGTTTTTCAAAATATTCGCCTTTCAGATTTATACCCTTTTGCATGCGAACGTCTCGAAACATTTTTTTCCACTCTGAAGTTGATAATTCAAAAATATGGTTTTGGCAGGATTCAGCAGCTTCTTGAGGTGATGAAAATCGCTGTCCACACATTTTTTTTTGACATTTGACAAAAAGAAGTTTCGCTCTCTATATTTTTTTACGGCCACAGCTGCTAGGACTGTTCGGCCGACTGTCGGTTTTTATTTCAAAACCCTTATTTTTCTGATTAAATGATTCCCAACAAGGTCCACAACAAAGATAGTCTGAATTCTATGTCCATAACCTTATAGGGATTTTATATATTAAATATTTAGCATAAGCTTTTCATATACTTCATAGGCTCTCCTCGGGAAACTGCTACTGGTTTTTTTTTTTTACGTGGGCCTAGCACACGTGCTACAGGGAAGTCCCTAAAGCGCTCTAGGAGCGGCATGTGTGCGGAAAAGGCGATTCACGTTGTTCTTGAATCGCTGTAAATTGTACTCGGCAGGAAACACAGCCCTGGGTAAATTATTCCAAAGGGATGATATTCTCTATATAAAAGACTGCTTGAAAAGCGTTGTACGCGGAGTAACAAGCTGAACCTCATACGGACGTCAAGTATTAGCGCGACATCCTTCGAACACTTTCCATAAAGATACTTGTGACTCAAGTCGCCAACCGTTCTTTGATGTTCCAGCGAATCAAAGCCGCCAGTCAGTTCCGTGTCTCCAGTCAGACGAACAGCTCTTCTCTGAACAGAATCCAACAAATGCAGTGTGTTTTTGAGAGCGGAGCCCCCCCAAAGCAATATTCCATAGTTTTGTCGAAATTTGAGCTTTGTAAAGAATTAACAGTTGTTGTGAATGCCAGAAAGCTTTTGGTCCCAAATTAATATTCCCATTGAGTGACGATGCTAGGGGAATGGAGTGCCCCGACATGACTATGTCGGGTTCAGCAACGTTAACTTTTTTAGAAAAAAGTGCCACCTGGGTTTTTGTAGCTTTAAATTCCACTTGGTTATCGTCACCCCAAGATAGAATTTCTTCCAGGTCTTTATTAAGTTGAACGACCTCCTGCTGTCTGCGGATATTCGCCTGAGTAGCCAATGTCTGAACGTTCAAAGTGAATGAAGAGATAAGCGTACTATCATCTGCAAAGCTATAGATTGGATTCCCGGTCTTTTCCAGCAGATCGTTAATGTAAATGAGAAAGAGAGTAGTAGAGTATTAGAAAGAAATCCGTCGATCCCCACTCGTAAAGAACGCTCTCTGGGGAAACATGAGAGCCACAAACAGAACCTTTCAGATATACCATAAGAGCGCAGCTTAGCTAACAGTACATCGTGCCAAACACGGTCGAATGCCTTGGATATGTCAAGAACAACCGCTCGAGATTCTCCAAAGTATTCAATTGCGTTGTTCCAAACATGTGTTACATAAGTCAGAAGATCTCCTGTTGATCTATGTTTACGAAAGCCATATTGGTGATCGGTAATAATGTTAAATCCTTCAAGATATTTTAGAAGATGCTGATTGATAACCTTTTCCAAGACTTTCGATATTATTGAAAGCAGTGCGACTGGTCGGTAGTTATTTGGCAAGGTCTTCTTGCCTTTTTTAGGTATCGGCTGAACTGTGGCACATTTCCAGCAGGAAGGAAATATTCCTTTTTGTAGGATAGGTTGAAAAGTCTACAGAAAACTGGTGTTAGTTCCCTCGCACAGTTTTTGAGAACTATGGCAGGTATTCCGTCAGCGCCAGAAGCCTTTTTGGTGTCTACCTTCATTAAAATACGCTTTATGATACGCTGTCTGAAGACAACAATGGGCATCCTTGGACTACAATATGAGAATAGTAAGTGGTGTTTTTCCTTGGAAATTGACAGTAGAATGTGAAGCAAAGAGTTCAGCCAACAAGTTGGCTTTCTTAACAGATGTCGTTGCAATAGAATTATCTCTGGCCGTGTGAGTAGTGGTACGGTGGATTTGGTGAAATTTTGACTAACTGCCTTAACGACTGCCCAAAAGGACTTGGAATTGTTGGAACAAGCGAGAAGTTTGTTTCTAAGTCCTTGATTGTGTGCCTCCTTGGTTTCGTCGATAATTCCTTTGCATCTCTTCTGGGCACGAATAGAGGTGTTTATAAAGGTGGATATAACCATTTTCTGTCAGCCCGTCAGCCCGATTACACAACTTTCACAAAAAGCACACGTGCTCAACCACTTGCTCAAATCACATAACTTCAAACCGACGTTTTAGAAATTACTCCGCACAGCGCTTAGCAACCCTCTGCGATTAGAACCCCTACCAAGCAGTTTGTGGACCACCGTTCCACTCTCCGGAGCCCCAAAAAACGTGCGAACTTCGCCCTCAGAAGCCCCAACTGGAAACACACGTCCTCGTGCCTCGAATTGTCAAACGAAAGCCCACAAAAAGAAGTCGTTAAGGGATAATACGGGCAACGATGTTTTTCTAAATCAAATAATCAATTGTTTGAAGTGCTGTGTGTGAACTGGCATTGTCATGATGAAGAATGATCCGACGTTTTCAGATGTTTTTCTTGATTTCATTCATGACTTTTGGCAAACAAATTGTTGTATACCAGTCACTATTAACTGTTATTCAATCCTCTAAAGCAAAGAAACAAGCGATCATTTTCGTAGAAGTGCTTCTCGAACCAACCACTTTTGTTGGATTCGATTCATCTTCGAACACCCAAACAGTTGATTGTTGCTTAGTTTCCGGCTTGTACGAATATATCCAAATTTCGTCTCCTGTTACGATGTTGTATAAGGATTTTGCATGTCCTCGGTAGAATGTTTTGAACATTTCTTTAGACCAATTGACACAAGCCTGTTTTTGAGTTTCGTTCAAATTATGCGGAATCCATCGGAAACAGATCTTTTTCACAAACGTGCATGCAAAATCGAATGTACTGAAGTCTTCGATATGCCTAAGGATGCCTCAATCTCACAGTAAGTCACATGCCGAACATCTCGAAGCATGTTGCACACAGCATCGATGTTTTTTGGAACAACAACCAATTTTGGTCGACCTTCGCGAAATTCATCGCTGATGGAAGGTGATTCATCACCAAAAGTTGAACGAAGCGATTCGAGGCATTGTTGTTGAGTTAGACCTTTACTAAAATCGTAAAAATCATCCAACGAAAACCTTCACGTGAAATTTCCATTTGTTCACGAATCTTTTTTTTTTTAAACGCTCACTGTAAATAAACTACTCAATTTCTAAACTATCACTGTTTTAACAATAACAAATGTCAAATTTTATAACAATGGTATTGTCACATCTCAGTAGCACCATCTAGTGGTCGTTTGTTAAAACTTAAAAGGTGGTCCTCGTAACCGTCATTTAACGAAAAATGGGCATTTTAAATACCTGGCATCTTTTAAAGTACAGTAATACCCCGCTTTACGCGAGGGATACGTTCCGAAAAAAATCGCGTTAACTGAAATTCGCGTATATCGAGGTTTATGATTAAACATAGTCAAAATTTAATACAAAAAAATACAAATCATTTTAATCAATCACTTTAATTCTAAGAACACTTTATGCAATACATACTCTTATTTTTTACGGAAAAATACATCTATTGTCTTTTGGGTAACGTTTTGTTTACGTTCTTGTAAAATACGTTTATAACACCCAACACTGTTTTTAATTGTTTGGCACACGGTCAAGACACGGTCATCATTATTGTCTATACTCTGCAATATGTCCAAACCTGAATAAATTTTTGAAAGTGCATTTTGTATTTCCCCTGAAGATAAAACTTTCTCTTCTACTTGTTCTTCCTCATCGTAGATAGGATTATTCTGTAACTCGATCAGATCTTCATTGCTAATAGGATCGTCGTGCGTTGCTACAAGTTCTACGAGATCTTCTACCGTGACATCTTCAAGTTCAGACCCCTCAATCATTGCAGCAATGTCTTCAAGCACTTGTCTCTGCATCTGGACAATTCTTCTAGGTGCTTCCACTACATCTGGCCAAAGATTACGCCACACCCCATTCATACAACTCATTTTAACTTCCTTCCAAGCCTCTTCTATGTTGTGAATAGACTTCATAATGTTGTATGACTTCCACCACTCTCGCATAGACTGTCTTCCTTCCCCGTCAGTTTCATGAATTAGTTGGCTAAAAGTGCGGCGATGGTAATAAGCTTTGAAGTTTGCTATTGCTCCCTGGTCCATAGGTTGTAATATTGACGTAGTGTTTGGTGGAAGGAACTTTACGTACACTTTTAAGTCTCTGGGCGTATCAAGTGAGGTTGGATGTCCTGGGGCATTGTCTAAGAGTAATATAACTTTAGGTTCAAGCCCATTTCTGTCACAGTATGATTTGACTGATGGGCAAAAACTATTAGAATACCATTCTTGAAAAATTTCCCGTGTAACCCACGCCTTTCTGTTTGATCGCCACACAACTGGTAGACTTGTCTTGTCTGTGCCTCGCATTGCACGGGGTGTTTCTGAATGGTACACTAGTAAAGGTTTCAGTTTGAAATCACCAGTGGCATTACCACCCAGCAGAAGTGTTAGTCGATCTTTCGCAGCTTTGAAACCACTGGCTTGACGTTCTTCCTTAGAAATGAATGTTCGAGATGGCATTTTTTTCCAGTAAAGTGCGGTCTCATCAACATTGAAGATGAGACAAGCAGGAATTTTCTCTCGTCTAACGAAGTCTTGAAACTTGTCTGGAAACTCAGCTGCAGCTTGAATGTCCGCGCTGGCCGCCTCGCCTGTTATGTGGATATTGTGAAGATTAGAACGCTGCTTGAACCGATGGAACCAGCCTCTGCTGGCAGCAAAAGTCGGAGTGGCACTCCCTTCTCCTTCTTTTGTTTTCAGCATCTCATACAAAGATTTTGCTTTTGTGCATATGAGATCTTGACTTAGTGGTGTGTTCTTCTTATTCAAATCTTCGATCCAGACTGACAGTAATTTCTCCATTCTTTCTAAGATAGATGATCTCGAACGAGAAAGTTTTGTTGCACTTATAGGTGTTGAACCTTCGCTGGAGATTTTAATTTTTTCCCGATTTTTATAAATCGTTCTCACAGTCGATTCTGAGAGTCCAAAATCTCTCCCAACAATTGTTGCTTTGCCTCCATTTTCCATTCTTCTTAACACTTTCATCTTCAATTCCAAAGTGACGCTTTTACGCTCTTTTTTCTTTACAGGCGGCATTTTTAACGTAGGGTTAAATTATGTATGTATGTATCTCCAATAAATATTAAAACAAAACTGCCAGCCGACCGAACTAACATTACGGAACAAATGAACACACGAAACGAACGAGGAAATCCCCATAGAACAAAGTCGAAGGACAGGGAATTCCCAATTCTTCAAAGAGAATATTCAGTACCTACATCTAATGCAGCATATGAATATCTGAAAATTTGGAGGTGGAAGTATGTTTCTAATATGTTAATAACAATGAATCAATTCCCAGCTCCAGATAATTTACTGAAAATGCTGTTTTGTAACTGTAAAACAGGATATGGATCTGCCTGCGGATGTCAAGCAAGTGGTTTATATTGCACTATAGCGTGTGTACAGTGGTGACAGTTGCTATTATACATGACATACTCTGTCTATTCATTTGTGGCTGGGAAGTATTACTAAATTGAAACAATCGGTAAATTGAAATTTGTGGTTGAAATTGAAAAATGACGCTCTTGGATTTCGAACCTTGGATAATATCAACGCTTTTGATGTGCCAGCTAACTGGAAATAAAATCAAAGATCTGTTTTGGATATTTACACCTTGAACAGAAAGACTTTGAAGAGACTGATGGGAAAATAAAGAAATTCAATCTAAAGCATGTTTCCCTTGTTTTTCTTCATTTTCCAATAAGTAATAAATCTATTTCGGTACTAAAATTAAATGAAATTTTCAAATTAACAATAATCCTGTGAGTGGAATAGTGAGTCAGATCTGCTGGTCGGGACAATGAGAAATTTGTGTTATGCTTGACATTTAATAAATGAATGGCATCTTGTGTTAATAACTTGGACTTTTTCGGTATTCCAACTAACTGACAATATAAAGAAATAGCAGATAATAGAAATAAAATGGAATATCCCTGTCGATTTTAGAATTATATTACTTAATTAGGAACCACTAAAAAATGCTCGGTGTGTTTAGCCAGAACTTCCTCCTGAAATGAATTTAATATTATCAAGTGCCATTATATCTATTAACGGTTTCCCTATTTCTAATTGAAGTCATTTGATCAACTACAATCAAGAAAAAAGAGAACAGGGCTAGTAAATATATGCAACATTTTATCTACATTCCCGTCATTTGTATTCTTTTCCCTTAGATGAACTATTAAGCTCAAAACAGAACTGTTTTCCTTGAGTCCAACACATGTATCAAATTTTCCGACAATTTATTCTGTTCGAAAGTTATCCTGGCGAAATAAAAGATATAACGGACAAAGATGTCCTTTACAAATCTAAGGAAAAAAACTTCAAAAATCCCAGATCAGATAGATTTCCAGACCAGGATCACAAAACGTCTTCGTAACCAAGGGTAAATGAAATATCAATTGATATTTTTATTTAGGATTAACCATTGAAATATGTTTAGACACTCGACTGTATGTATATATCTGTCTGGAAGATAACTAGAATAATTGACTGTACATTGTGATTGTCTATTACTATTGCATTTATTTTGAGGAAAATGAAATGAAAAAAATCAAATATATATATATATATATATATATATATATATATATATATATATATATATATGTATATATATATATATATATATATATATATATATATATATAATATATATTATATATATATGTATATATATATATATATATATATATATATATATATATATATATATATATATACATTTATTATTTAAATATCTAAATAAAAGTTATAGGGTGTTATACGGCGCACATGTTGCCGTTGAAAATAAAATGTTTTGAACTGTCAGTTCGAAGAAATTACGCCATCTTAATTTTTTTAAAATGGGAAGCCCTGTATATTATTTTATTTTTGGGTCCTACTAAAAATTCTAGATATTATTTGTCCAATATACCATATGACTAAATAGAACTATTTTGGAATTATTGATATTTGAAATGAATATAAATTAAAATTTTTTTTTAAGCTGGCTTGGGTCAAAAATTAAAACAAGCGAGGATAAAAAGTTAAATGTTTTATTGGAAATTACAGAAAATCACCACACCAGACCACAACATAAGTAAAGGTACCTTAAGTCGTATACTGAATGAAGAAAAATTGCATCCATACAAACCCATTCTATTGCAAGAATTATCTGAAGATGACTACGATAGACGCGCTGAATTTTGCGAGGTCATGATGGAACGAATCAATAATGATCCTAATCTAATTCATAATATTGTTTTTTTCTGACGAGGCCACATTTTGTCTTAACGGAAGAGTTAACAGGCATAACTGCCGGTACTGGTCTACTGAGAATCCCCACTGGATAATCAACAATCACAGACCACAAAAGATAAACGTGTGGGCGGGGATTCGTGGACGTTATATCACTGGTCCCTTTTTTATCGATGGAAATCTTACAGGACAACGGTATTTATAGATACTTCAAGAGCAAGTTATTCCAACTTGTGCAGGTCTTTTTTCCGATGAAAATAATTTAGATACCCCTAACAGGAATCTATGGTATCAACAGGACGGAGGCACCTCCTCACTATGAAATTAATGTTCGTTGATATTTGGATGCGTTTTTTCCTAATCGATGGATAAGCAAAATAGGTGCTGTAGAATGGCCTGCAAGGAATCCTGACCTTACGCCACTTGATTTTTTTTTATGGGGTCATTTGAAAACCAAAATTTACCGAAGTCGACCTGAAACCGTAGAAGATTTACAACAAAGAATTCAATATTAAATAGATCACCCCGGATTCTTTGCAAAACTCTGTTCAGGCTGTTTATGACAGATTGGGTCATTGCCTCACTGTTGACGATAGACATTTTGAGCAACTGTTAACTTAAAAATAAACCTAGAGTATTTATTAATAGTTTTTTTTTTATCTTTTTTTTATTTTAAATTCCAAAACTGTTCAATTTAGACATATGGTATGTTAGACAAATAATATCTAGAATTTTTAGTAGAGCTCAAAAATAAAATAATATACAGGGCTTTTCATTAAAAAAGAAATCAAGATGGCGTAATTTCTTCGAACTGACTGTTTAAAACATTTTATTGTCAACGTCAGCATGTGCGCCGTATAACACCCTATAACTTTTATTTAAACATTTTGTGATACACTGATTAATAAATGCTGTGGAATCCCCTGTATATATACGAAGACCACCTTTTAAGTTTTTACAAACGACCACTCGAAGGCGCTATTAAGATTTGACATTACCATTGTTGTAAAATTTGATATTTGTTATTGTTAAAAGAGTGGCAGCTCAGAAATCGGTCGAGTAGTGTGTTTGCAGTAACCGTTTAAAAAAAATAGTTTTGTGAACAAATGGAATTTTCACGTGAAGGTTTTCGTTGGATGATTTTTTATGATTTTAATAATGGTCTAACTCAACAACAATGCCTCGAATCGCTTCGTTCAACTTTTGGTAATGAATCACCATCAGAAAAGACTGTTTACAATTGGTTTGCAGAATTTCGTCATCGTCGGTCTTCCGTCAGCGATGAATTTCGTGAAGGTCGACCAAAATCGCTTGCTGTTCTAAAAAACAGTTTAGTTTAAACATATGGTATGTTAGACAAATAATATTTAGAATTTTTAGTAGAACTCAAAAAATAAAATACGTATACAGGGCTTTCCTTTTAAAAAAAAATTCAAAACATTTTTTTGTCAACGTCAGCATGTGCGCCGTATAACACCCTATAACTTTTATTTAAACTTTTTTTTTGATACACTGATTGATAAATGCTGTGGAATCATTATTCCATACATATAGGACACCCTATATATATATATATATATATATATATATATATATATATAAAATATATATATATATATATATATATATATATATATATATATATATACATATATATATACATATATATATATATATATATATATATACATATATATATATATATATATATATATATATATATATATATATATATATATATATATATATATATATATATATATATATTTATATATATATATATATATATATATATATTATATATATATATATTATATATATATATATATATATAAAAAATCTTTCCATTTTTCTCTATGTTGTGCTTGTTGATACCAGTTAAGCCCTCCGATTCTCTTCAGATCGTCGCTCCATCTCTGTTGGGATCTTCCTATGCGTCGCTTTTCACCCCTTGGTCTCCACGTAGTGATCTTGCCACTCCACTTATACGTCGCTCTCGCTACATGGCCGGCCCAGCTCCATTTCAGAGATGTTATCCGTTTGGTGATATCATCCACCTTTGTGTGTTGTCTAGTTTTAGTTTTCTTCTCCTTCAAAGTAACACTCAACATCTTCCTTTCCATTGCTCGTTGGAAACTTGTAGTTTTTCTATTGTTCTTTTAGTTAAAACCCATGTCTCGGCTCCATACGTTGTAGCTGGTAAGATACATTGATTATAAATTTGGGTTTTTGATCTTTGAGGAATGTTCATATTCAGTACATATTTCAATTTTCCATATGCTGCCCATCCATACGTATCCTTCTTTCTATTTCAAGCTCCTGGTTTTCCTTTCCTATCGTTATTATTTGGCCCTGATAGATGTACGTGTTTACTTTTTCTATTGTTGAATGTTCAATCACTATATTTTCATCATTGGTGTCTTCGTTACTCATGTACTTTGTCTTGAAGAAATTTATGTCAAGTCCCAGTTTTCTTGCTTGGTGGTGGAGATCTGTGATCATCTGGATCATTTTATTCTTATTGTTTGGTATAATTACAATGTCATCCGCGAATCTCAGGTTGTTTAGCCGATAGCCAGCTGTCAGAAGGCAATTTTCGTCCCAATTCAGTTCTTTGAATACATCTTCTAAGATCATTGTAAATAACCCTGTTCAGTTAGTAACTGCACAGAGTAGTAAGGCAGGGATATATATATATATATATATATATATATATATATATATATATATATATATATATATATATATATATATATATATATTTACAGTCTGTCAAGTAAGACGTGACCGCTCGTATTCTTTAAAAAATGAGAGAAAATTTTTTGCATTAATGTATTCTTTGGTGTGCTAATGACGAATTACCTTAGTAAGTTGTGTAATCGCCTCCTACATCAATAACCCGCCTCATATCTTCGAAGCATGCTGTCGACGAGATTTTCTGCATACTACGGCAAAAATTTCCAAATTTTTCGAATCTCGCGAAGCAATTGAGTCAAAATACTCAGAGTCTTTCCTCTGAGCTTTCTCGTTACAAGGGACCACACATTTTCAATACGGCTGGCGTTTGGCGATTATGAGGACCACTCTAGTATCTTATCGTGGGTCCAAGCGAGCCTCTTCGCGACGTGATTTTCACCCAGCAAAGGTCTCTTTAACATGCTTCGGAATTTGACATCATAAGCGCGAAGATGTTGTCAAATGGTCTCATCGGACATATTCAAACCCGATTTGCGGCTTCTTGAGGTTGCGTCAATTTCGAGTCCCGTGAAAACAAAGACACGATTCGTTTTTCGACTTTCGGAGTGACTTTGCCTACCGAGCCATGTTTTGGCAAGTCGTCGACATTTTGCGTCTCATTAAAACGATTTACCCACTTCTTCACAAATGACACCGACTTTTTAATATATTTAGCGGCCACGGAATACGTCATTTTAGGCCCTTTGGATGGGAACAAAGAAAGGCTGCATCGAACCGACGCGCCAACAAGTGAATCATTTTGGATTTTACGTGATTTCGACGAAAGGTCGGAATCGACTATTACTTTTACTAAAATGCATCATAGACAAGGGTTCCTTCTACCGATTTTTTGTTGAAACGCTAAAATCGAATCGCACCTACCAAAAATGAATTATCGCGGACACTTTTTTACTTAACAAACTATATATATGTATATATATATATATATATATATATATATATATATATATATATATATATATATATATATATATATATATATATATATACAGTCCCTGGCCAAATTATTAGACGCACTGTATTTTTTTTAGTAATTTTATGTTTCTTAAGAGTTTTTATGCAATAATGGTATATTTAAACTACAATATTATTGATTTTTTTTTATTTAAAAGAATTGCTGTAGACTACATATTTGTATTTATTTTTAACATATGGCAACACTATGTTGACAAAGTGATACATGAACGTAAAGAAGTACAAACCTGTATCAGTCGCGATCGGAATCGAGTCAGGTACGGACGTGTTTCTGTGGCTTTATGGACTGTGATTGTTTGTTTAACAGTTTTATACTACTCAGTTATTAGTTTATTTTGTATGCAGTGTTTTAAAAAAGTAATTGGACTATTTTCATTATGGGTAGAAAAGGCGATCTTTCACCACGTAAAAAAGCTGAAGTGAAGGCCCTTGTGATTGCGAAAACATTTACAAACCGAGAAATATCACGAAGATTGGAGGTTTCTGAAGCTAGTGTACGACGCATAAAAAAGAAAATTGAGAGGGAAGGAATTAAGCCCGAAAAGAAAGAAAAGATGCGGTAGAAAATCAATTTTCACTCCACGGTCAGAGAGATGTTTGAAGAAAATTTGTGTAGAAAACAGATTTGCTACCACAAAGGTAATAAAATCACAATTCCAGGATGCTAGCGTAAATGCTTCTGAGCGCACTGTTCGAAGAAAATTGAAAGAATTAGATTTTAAGGCCTGTCGCCCCGCCAGGAAGCCCAAGTTAACAGCTGCAATGAAAGCAAAGCGCCTGAAGTGGGCCAAACAATGGCAAGACAAAGATGTGGACTTCTGGAGATCGGTAAGATACAGCAATTTAATCAATAATTCATACATTATTATCATTTTCAGTTAAATAAAGCAAATAAACATGGAAGTTTATATATTTTTCCTATTTTTGACAGGTCTGCTTCAGTGACGAAAGCACATTCGAAATTTTGCAGAATAAAGCTCAGTATGTGCGTCGTCGTCATGGAGAAAAGTTTCATCCTGATTGTGTCGTCCCGACGGTTAAACATCCCACCAAAGTGATGATTTGGTCAGTCATCAGCGGCAAGGGCACTGGACGTCTGTACGTCGTCAAAGGAATAATGAGGCAAGATCAGTACAAAGAAGTATTACAAAATCGGTTGATTCCGCAGCTCAGAGAATGGTTTCCAAATGGGGAACCATTCACTTTCATGTAAGATGGAGCTCCCTGCCACACTGCTCGGTCTGTTAAAGCTTTTTTGGCAGAAAAAAATATCCCTCTGTTGGATTGGCCCCATTGAAAATGTGTGGGAGCTGATGAAAAGAGCAGTGGCTAAAGATGTGATTACCAACAAAACCCAGCTCCTAGAAAAGATTATTCATGTGTGGAATCATCATCCTCAAATGCAGGAGACAGTACAATCTTGCATTGATAGCATGCCGCGCAGAATTAATGCTTTGATAGCGGCTAAAGGTGGCTCAACTAAATATTGACTTTTACTAACATTAATTTCACTTTTCTTTAAAACTTAATAAACTTATGCTTTTCTAAATTAATGCTGTTTTATTTATGTCAAATAAATAGGTAATTGATTGGATAATATAAAAAATAAAAAACAAATCAATTTAAAGTAATAAAACGGTACAATATCACTCGGTAATTTTACATGAAATCTTTTACATGTATATATATATATATATATATATATATATATAATCTTGCAGTGCGTATATATATATGTATATTGTGCGTGTGTGCCATTTGCGGGACTGTATTATGCAGTATCCTCTAACAAGTTACAGCGGCTTTTACGGCTTTTACTTGAACTTCAGCTTTGGTTTTAGCTTTGACTTTAAGTAATATATAGTATAGGAATGTTGTACTCGATGGTAATATTAAATGTCGTTATTTATTTATTTCACAAAAGTACAAATGATTAACTAGATACCCAATTCCGATAGATAATATTTTTATTATGCTTGCTTTAATTAAAAATGTTGAAACATCGACAACCTTTTATTAAATACAACAGCTTTCGTTAAAAAATAATTGAAAAAGACACAACGTTTCGAAATTGTAACCAATAAGCCAGTTTCTGGGGTTTTTTTAATGTCAGTTCTGACAGATTACGGAAGTCACGTGCCCTCATATAGCAGATCATTTTTTATCGTCGTTGAAGCAAAAGCTAGCCTTTAAAAGTATCTCCTCTGCTACAGCCACCTGATGCAATCCAAAAATTCCGAGACTAACGCTATAAAATCTGAGGTAGCTTACTGCCTCTCACATAAAATCTGAAGTAGCACAGTTCTCGTCGTTTTTTTCCCCCGTTGAACATGTTTTGGAAGATCTATGCTGTCCCTTTAACTTGATCTTCATATGAAGAAATAGCCCGAAAACACAGGGTGCCAAATGACGCAAATAAGGGTGGTGGGTGATAACAGTAATGTAATTCTTCACCAAAAACTGTTACGTACGGAACGAACTATGGGCCGGCGCGACATAGAAGGACACTATTTATACTTCGAAGCATTGGCCGTTTTATAATCAATACAAGGTTTGTCACAGATAATTAGAACTGTCCGACGACGATCTTGCCCAATGATTTGTTGGACATGATTTCGGGCGTGGTTGCAGTCGAAAGTCTTCCGGAACGCACGTTGCCTTCCATTCAATTCGGGCATCCTTAAATCGCAAAAACTCAGCGAATATATGCGTGTACTTCCCCAAATGCATTCCGAATAATTTCGTACGTTTCAATAGTATTTTGCCCGAATTTAAAACCAATTTTCACACACACACACACACACGCTTCTATGTCTTAAAAATCGCAGAAGCACAACTAGACTTTTACGCAAACGTGCATACAAAACAAGTTTAAACGCCTCACGCAGCGTTATTAGGATGCATTTACCGCCACCTATCGGCGCGAATCGATACTATTTTACATTCTTATTATATAGTTAGCAAGGGAATTTTGGATCGCACTACGTAACGGCCGTATTGACGACAGCTTTTCTGATAATTGATGCAGTAGACTCAATAATCCGAAATCATTCTTCTTTGGAATTCCTTTTCCTACTGTAATATCACGACGCGCATAAAACATTGTCCTGAGTATCGCGAAAGCAAATAATTGTCATCGATTTAGATTTGGGAATAATGATGATATCATAACCATATCGTTCAGTCAATTTAGATATAATTGTTTTATCGGCTGGAACATGATTTTTAAGTATATCTTTTAGCTCTCCTAGAGTAAATTGTTAATCTTCATTATCTATAATATATATAAAATGCAACGTCTCTCTGTCTGTCCGTTAGTGCGCTTATCACTGGAGAACCACTTATCCGATTTACGTGCTTTTTTCTTAGACATACATATGTTCTCTGGCCAGGGTATAGCATATATTTTATTACTTTAGGTAACATAAGGAATAAGCAGTGACGATAAGGGTGAATCAAGTCGGAAAAAAGTTTGTCGCTAGCGCGGTCTTTTGCAATACACAGCCTAAACCATTATATATGGAACAATATCAGATAGCAAAGAATATAATATATATAAAATGCAACGTCTCTCTGTCTGTCCGTTAGTGCGCTTATCACTCGAGAACCACTTATCCGATTCACGTGTTTTTAGTGTTCCGTACGGAACACTTATACGGAACACTTATAAGATGACTTCGGTGTCTGTCTGTCTGTCGATCCGTCTGTCTGTCTATCACGCCCGATTTTCTCCGAAACTATTTGTAATAGAAAGTTGAAATTTGGTAATAATATAGGAATTGATGGCCTCATCAAAGTTAAATTTTGACTTAAGGAGTTAGTTTTGGGGGATGAAATAGGAAATGAAAAAAAATTTTTTTACTAGGTCATCGAGTGTGGTGACAAATGAAAGCTTGTGAAAACACGAGTAAAAAATATATATAATGTAATACTTGGGCACACTTTTCTTTGTATTCTTTTTAAAAAATAGCGAAAAATCGCTGTCCCCCCGCCTTATCTTGAAAAATACTGATCAAAAAAATTTGAAAAAAGTCTGGAATATTCTCCACGGGGTATAGATTGAACGAAAATTATCACGTGTGCATTACCTTTAATAATTTATCTGGTATATAAAAAAAAAAAAAATCAAGGTCATCAGTTTTAAGTAAAGATTGGAGGCAAACTTTGTTGAAAACTCATTTGGGGTGTGTTTTGTTAAGTCACTGATCATTTTATACCACCGTAACAAAATTTTTTCTTTTAAAACCAATCAACGTACGGAACACTAATTGTGCAAGTTCAGCTTGCACTTGACCGGTTATTTTTTTAATACATACATTTGTTCTCTGGCCAGGTTATCTATAATCTTCTATAATATATATAAAATGCAACGTCTCTCTGTCTATCTGTCTGTCTACCTCTCTCTTAGTGAGCTTATCATTCCAGTGACGATAATAGTGAATCAAGTCGGAAAAAAGTTTACCGCTAGCGCGTTCTCTTGCAATACGCTGCCTAAACCATTAAATATGAAACAATATCATGTAGCAAAGCATATATGTAAAATACGTCTCTCTGTCTGCCTAGCTGTCCGTTAATGCGCTTATTATTCGGGAACCGCTTATCCGATTTACGTGTTTTTTTTTTAATCCATACATATGTTCTCTGGCAAAGTTATAGTTACGTTAGGTAATATAAGGAATGAGCAGTGACGATAATAGTGAATGAAGTCCACGCGAACGGAGCCGCTGAAACGGCTATTTTTCTATATAATAAAGAATGTCATTCATTGCATTCGAAATATCCTCATCTGCTCGACAACCTTTCTTCCGATTAGAAGTTGGAAAAATAGAATGATCAAAACATGTATTATGGTAGGTAGATAGCATTAGCAGCCACTAAGTCAAATTCAAAATTGATACGATTCATTACAACTCTCCTATAATTGCCCTTGCGAGCATCTGCTGCTCGTATTATAGTATCTTTGAATGATCATATACTTAGATGTCTGGCTAGTTCACCACAAAAAATATATAACATATCAAAAAATATATAACATATCAAAGTCAAATGAGGTTGTACAATACTTACGAGGAGAACATTGAGACGTTTGAAGGAGAACCATACGACGGTTCTTAATATGATTCCATTTTGAATTTCTTCGTATAGTTTTTACGACACTCAACATGCACAGTCACAGTATTTACGCTTTGTAAATAATTGATATGTTCATCACCCCTTTCAATACTTGCATTTCTAATTGTTTTTAAACGACGAACAACAGGCACGTACACGATCGCGTCACTCGACAAAGTTTCATTACAAATGAAACAAGTGTTATCAGCCATTGTAACAGAATGTTTCGAATGAATACAACGTCCGAACTTTACGATACGTAGCGTTAAACTGAGCTTTAAAAAGAACAAAATTCTTCGTCAAATATTTTCAGGTTTACATCGATCCATGCGATTACAATGGTATTCTAGACATCTGCAACTTAAGGTCGTTACTATCATTATTATGAAAAAAGGTGTGGACCTTCAAGGACACCTCAGAGAACAAGAATTATGGGTGTGTGCGTGTGTATTAAACGGCTTTTTTACGCACAAATGCGTAAACGTATAGTGGAATATGCACCTTTCTCTAAAATTTTTCAGCCTCTTATTTCAAGAACTACTACTCTCACGTAAATTTTATATGGAACTTTTTTATGCAGATTTTGATGAACAAATTTTTTAACCTAAATTCACGTAACACCAATAGTTCACGAAACATTTGAGAAAAACTGATTCTCGCGATCTTTGACCGACACGATTTCGCAATGGACTTTTGACACAGCATTTCTGATACCGAAACAAAGAAAATCCCGAAGGAATATCTTTGCTTGGGATTTTTTCAGAAGATGGATGCTATGACTGGATAATACCTAGTGCTGGGCTATAGGCGGGTCTAAAATGGAGAAACAAACGTTAAAGAAAGTGCAGTTTTCATTAGTTTGTGCGTCTAATTTTAGCTTCAATTTGCAGTCAGCAATGGACAGGTATACTCCAATAGATATTACACGACTTTATTTAATGAAATGAAAACATTTCACTTAGATATTTTTCATCATTATCAAGTTATATTTGGGGACTTTTTAAGGAAAGTAAATAAATAAAAGGCAACGTTCTTAAATTAAATAGTTCAGAGTTTAATCATAATTAATCATAACCAGCATCACTTATACAAACATTTATCAACTACACAGCATTAAACATTCAAATTAAAAACATATTCATCCTAAAAATCGTTTAAACTTCGATACGATTTACTTTTTTCTTCTTTTTCTTTTCCACTGAAGCCCCACCTGTGCCGTCATTTTTCCTTTTTTGACCTGATTTGGCTGCCATCTGATTCATTTGTCCTAAATTTGAAACACAATTATTAAAAAACGTAAAATATAAAAATATCATCACAGATATTTATTTTAATTTATATATGGTAAAGGTCCGTCACGCGGAACTTTAAACAGTTCAGTAAACAAGAAATCAAAACATTCTAGTATTTTAACACTTGCCTGTCATTTGTCCAGCTTTAGGCGCTTTTTTCTTTTCTTTCTTTTCCTTTTCCTCCAATTCGGCGTTTTCTCTCTCTATCAGCGTAATTAAAGTATTACATCGTCTCTGTAGTTCCATAGCCGTCCTGGATTTTAAGAACCAATCAAATCGAAATTGAGGCGAAGCTCTTACAGCGGCGCGAAGTTCTTCATAGACATTTTCCCTAAAATATAACAGAAGCGGTTATAAATGGGTAAGGTGTTTACCGTCTACGCCGGAGACCCTTGTTCGAATCTCGGCTCGGAAAATTAAAAAAAAAAAAAAAATCTCTACGACGTGACGGACGCCCCTCTCGGGAAGGCAATAGCAAACCACTCGTAGTAAAGCATTTTTTGCTGTTTGGAACCGGCATTAAACTGTAGGTTCTCTTTGTTTGTGGAACACTTTTTAAAAAAAGGCGCCTATCACAGGCAAAGGCGAGAGGGTAGCCTGCATCCGTATCGGATATGACACTTGAAGATAAAAGTAAAACCTAATAATTTATAAAAACTTACAAGAGACATTAACAACCTAAAACATATAAAGGAAAATGGATCAAGATAAAATAACTCACCTGTCGAAACCGAGCTTGTGCAACATACAGACTAAAAATCTATCTTCCTCCTCCATATAATTCTTTCCTTTATTATTTCCATACGCTAATCTCAACTGATGGAATGGTGCGCGATACCTAACAAACAGCAAGAATTTTCTATACTCATACAATCAAAAAGTGTATAATAAAATAATTATTACCAGAGATGCACGTTTCTATTTAAAACTACGTCTGAACAATCTTCAGACACTACGTGAAACAAAAAAAAAGTCACAAAAGGCCTTTACCTGGCCATTTTGGCATCCAAAGCCCGCTTGATGCTGGCCCTTCGTTGTATTTTAGCCTCTCCACGATCTATCTGAGCCATGATTCTATCAATATCTTGTAACTCGTGACATCGTTCCCAAAATACCGCCGAATATTCCATTACTTCTTCTGGCGTTTTTCCTTCAACATCTTTCGCGATATTTTCGATATCATCTCGTCCGTATTTTTCGTTGGCCTTTATAAATTGATTAAAATCTCTTTTACTCCAATTTGTGAAGCCTAAAAAATCCTAAATATAAGAATCTGTCGGGCTTATAACGAGCAGTCTTAAATTCCCCGTCTATTGGGATCCTAATCACTCCCAAAAATATCACTTCATACCTTGCATCAACAATTGCTCTTTTTCTTGCTGTTCTTCCTCCGTTAACGATTCGGATTCGTCAATTTTCCTTTGTTCCTCTCTTTGCTGCTTGGAGGCGTCAGGACCCAATTCTAAATTCTTCGGTACTTTGTAACCCAAAGTTTTACGGTAATAGTAGATCTCTTGATCCAAAAGTTCAAACAATCTTGGCGGGAAAAATTGGAAATCTTGTACCATCGGCTGTTTTGGGGGACGCGGTGCTTTCGGGGCCTTAGGTTCAGAAACCCTCAAGGCTTCCCTGAAAAATGAAAATTAAGCATTCAAATCGCTTTTAAAATAATAAAAAAAAAATTATACAAAAAAGTTAAAAAGTGGTTAACGTACCGACGAACGGACTAATTTGCTGCGACTCGAAATAAACGTGTACTCTGTACATTACGCACCTGAAATACGCATCGACTGCATAATTAGCTTTCCTTTCTCTTTTTGGCGGTTCGATCCAGTTGCTAATACCAATAGTCTTCTGTTTTTCTCTGTAATCTTCTCCTTCAAATTTGTAGACGGATTCGGTGGGTGTATCGACTGTAAAGTTTCTCAACGAAGATTCTCCCATAGCTTCCAATTTTTGATTCATTTGTTGTGTCTAAAATTAGATTCACATAATTTTATACGAAAAATTTAGATTTTTTGGCATTTTTACGCGGCACTAAACAAAAAATAGGAAATAACAAATTACCTTCATTTCACCTCTTTCCAATATAGTATCAATATCTTCATCCGTGATTTCCGAATCTTTAGAAGCAAACACATGATTGGCTCCGTGCCTGATCATGTTCAACATTTCATCTTTATTCAAAGTCTGACCCTTCGAATCGACGAGCCGTCCCTGTTGGATGACCAGCTTGTCAAGTCTCAGTTTTATTTCGGCTCGTTCTACGATTTTTTCCTCTACAGTGTTCTCGGTAATATATCTAAAAAAAAAAGTTGCTTACATACTTGCAAATTGGAACTATTAGAAAATGTATTAAAAACCGTCGAACAGCGTTTTAACAATGTATTTTATAGTCACATCATGAGGAATCTTAGACACTACCATATTTACTACCTGAATACTTTGACTTGTTTCTTCTGCCCAATTCGGTGCGCTCTGTCCATAGCCTGCAAGTCCATCTGTGGATTCCAGTCAGAATCATAAATAATGACCACATCAGCAGTTGCCAAGTTAATACCCAAACCACCAGCTCGGGTGGACAACATAAAGATGAATTTTTTGCTGCCTTCTTCATTATATTCATTAATCTGAAAGAGAAAAATGATAGGGGCAACTTTAAAACACTGAGTAAAAACGACATCAGGTAAAATTCCTGCCTAAAAACTTACTTGTCGTTGTCGGTCCTCGTGAGGAGTTTGCCCATCAAGTCTACAATACGGGTAACATCTCCAGTGGCAATAATCTTCCAAAATGTCCAACATACGGGTCATCTGTGAAAAAATCAACACCCTACTGCCTTGTTCTTGAAGTTTCGGTAAAAGTTTATCTAAAATAACCTGAAAACAAAAAGCAAGAAAAAATTAGCGTCCACATATCTTGTAGCTTAAAAGTCCTGCAACTGTAACATTAGACACTCCTAAAAAAATAGTTATTTACCAACCATTTTGCCACAATTGTAGACCAAATGTTCATCTGTAGTATAAGGCGGTCCAGGCTCGGCCCCATCGAAAAGATATGGGTGATTTGTACATTTTCTCAGCTGCATCAAAATATTTTGTAGACGCATTTTTTCCACTTTACCCGCTCCGTTTACAATATCAATGTCTTTCAGAAGGACTTTGGTGTACCACTCTCTTTGCATTTTACTTAAACCAACATAAACTAAAAAATAATATTAATTTGTAGCTTCAACACGGCGCACTATGCTTCTCCCCCTTTACACGAAACACCAAAAGAACACTAATAATTTTTCAAATCCTACCTTTTAATTCTTTTTTAGGCTTGAGACGTTTTTCCACTTCAGATTTCAATCTTCTTAGCAAAAACGGCTTTAAAACAGCGTGCAGACGCTCAACCAGAGCGTTATCACCCAAACACTGATTAGTATTGAACCACTGGTCGAAATCGTCCGACGAATTGAAAACATCTGGCAGGAGGAAGTTTAGCAGTGCCCATAATTCATGCAAGTTGTTTTGCAGAGGAGTACCAGTCAATAATAACCTTAAAAGAAATTAGAACGCTTAGTGGTAATGGAAATATATATTAGATGTTAACAGACATAGTAATTCTTATTAATACTCGCTAAAAATTGCCGTTTTGGTTATTTTCTTGAGTAACTTTACCAATAATTTAAAAAATACGTCTAAGGCAACAATAGGCGCTACCACATTCTATTTATAAAAAAATCCACTTACCTATTAGTAGTCTTAAATTCCCTGAGAATTTCGGAAAGTTTAGATTTTTCATTCTTAATTCGGTGAGCTTCGTCAATGACCATGTATCGCCAATTGAACTTCTTAAATACTGATTTTTCTTTAATACACATTTCATAGGACGTAACGCAAACATCCCACTCGCCTGGCATCAATACATCTCTTATAAGAGCATTCTGGACAGAAAAAATCAAGTTGTATCAATATCAATTTCCGCAGCACCAGCAACAGATTTTTTGGAAATAAAAAGTCCCTGGGGACTAAATCAGGCGAATAAGGAGAGTGGTGGGGTATGAACACTTGTTTTCGCACCAAAAACTACAGCACAATTCCAGCCGTCTGACCGGGTGACTTGACATAAAGCAAGAAAAAATCCTTTGCGGCTAATCATTCCGATCGAACTCGCTGAATCTTCTTGCAAAATCGCTCCATGACACCCACATCGTACCTCGCGTTCAGTGTAGTGCCCTCGGGAACAAGTTCTTTGTGAATGATTCCTCGAGCATCAAAAAATGCAACTTTGTTTTTGACTTTGTGAGTAGCACTTTCTTCGGTCGCGGCGAACCACTACCGAGCCATTGCATACTTTGTCGTTGTGCGGTAGGATCGTAATGGCAACACTACGTCTAATTATCCGTGATAATTTTCTGCAGAAAAGAATCGTCAGCATGGCGCCCACCCGTTATTGTTTTAATTCAACTGTCGGGAACGATCTTCGCACACCCTTTCCTCTTATTCAAAACATTCCAGCCAATGCCTTGAACACTTGATTTAGAGACGTTAAACTTCTCTGTCTTTAATCTGCATGAAAGATGACGAATTTTCACGATGTTTGCGTCGGCCAAATTTGCGCTGAGACGCCCTGACCTTGCATCATCCTCGAACGACTCTCGTCGTTCCTTAAAGCGTTTAAACCACTCAAACACTTGTGAACGCGCCGTAAGCTTCTTCAAAGATTTAAATATCTCCTTAGCTGTTTTACCCAGTTTGACATTAAAATTGATTACAGGGCTTTGCTCCATCACACTTCTACGACACAACGACTATGATACATACAGTTCGCACGTCTCCTACTCAGCACTGATTGATCACAACTGGCTGGTCGAACGGAAATGTGTTTTTTACAGCTGAGTTCAAGGTTTTACTGCTATTTAGAGGATGGCGCTGCTTAACTTTTTGAACAGACGGTTTATTAAACAGATACTTACCCTGGCCTCTTGGTCACCAATCAGACACACAGCCCTCAAAGAAGGGCACCATTTTTCAAATTCATTCATCCAATTAGAGAGTGTAGACTTTGGCACTATCACGATGTGCGGTCCTGGAGTGTTCTTGTAATGTTTCATAAAACCGAGCAGAGAGATAGTTTGAAGTGTTTTACCGAGACCCATTTCATCGGCAAGAATACCATTAATACCTGGGAGACAAAATGACATATTGTGGTAATGCGTAATGATTTCGGGAATAATCAGTAAGATACAATAGTTTGTATCTCTGATTGATGTAACCTGGTTTCAAAGGCATACCCGCCGTTCTGTTAACCCTTACTTAACATACTGGGGTGCAACGCACCCCAGACTTTTTTACGCTTTATTTAAAGTACCTAAACGTAAGGTGGGAAGATCTATAGCGACATCTATCTGTAGTTCAAGGGTGCTGCTACTCTCTCAAGCGAAGGGCATTATTTTGGGACCATTAGTTTGGCTGTAGCAGTTAAGCAAAGTGGACTGGTGCTCATTTCCACCCCAGTGTGTCAAGTAGCGTTTTGTGAAATTTAGGCGATTTTTTTTTGCTGCATTTCGATATCAATTACAAGTTACAAATAACTGGAACTGTGAGGAAAAATAAGCGACAAATTCGTGATGAATTCAAAGTCGCTCCAAAAATGCAACCGAATACCAAGTTTTGTCACATACAGGATTTAGGCCTCCTTTCATACGCTCCAAAAAAGAGGAAACATAATAAAATTGTGCTCATTTTTTCTTCTTTTATGCATATGGAAGAAATGACCGATGGAAAAACCTAACAGTGTGAGCCGTTATAATGCAATGAAAGGAGGGATAGATAATTTTGATAATCTTTGTCATTTTTATATTGTGAGCGGAAGGACAAACAGGTGGCTGATTAGATATTTTTATGAAACATTAGACCGGGCTGTTATGAACTCTAGAATTTTGCTGAAATGCAAATCGAAAATCGACAATATCAACAGGAAAACAACGGCAATTGATCGTCTCTAAAAACTACACCTTCATCTCGTAACACCCTATTTACGCGACAGCAACGCTGCAAAAAGATATAAAACTCGGCATTGCAGGAATTTTGAAAATAGATGTTGCATCTGATCGACCTTTGCAACGTATTGAGCTTAGCAAACATCAGCAATGCTTATTGTGTACAAAAAAAAGAAGATAAAAAAAACTGCTAGCATTCTGTTTGTAAAGTAACAGCCAGTAAATTTGTAATGATTGCGCCAGCGTACAATTGGTTAAAATAAATTAAAATTAACTTTAATGCTTATTTTTTATAATTCATAACATGTTATCTTTATTTTCAAGTAAAAATCTTGTAAAAATTAGATTTTACCAATAAATATTACAGAATCTTTTCATAATAATACAAAGTTAATTTTTTTTTACGAAATTCCTTCCTTCATTTCTAAGAATAAATACTTTTTTTAAAGAACCACTAAACTGCTTTTTTTTTTTTTCTTAAAGTGATATATCTTGAGAGTACTCAGTTAAATTTTTAACTTTTTATATGAAAAAATAAAAAAGTTATGAATTTTGTAGTAAAATTTTTTCACTTTTTTTTGTTCTTGTAATTTTTATCAAACTTAATTTTAAGCTGAATAACGTACATAACTTTTTAAAGTAACCTCCAAAGATGATTTTAAAAAATTTTCAAGTCAAAATATTCGATAATTCATTTGTTATAACAATTTTTGTCGCTGGGGTGCAAAATACCCCAGTGTGTCAAGTACGCGATTCTATAGAAGTCTGTCAAGTAAGGGTTAAGGGCCGTTTAATATCACAGACCAATAGAGGAATTGTTTAGTGAGTTACTAATAATTACCGCTAGGCAACGCTATTGTTAGGGTTCTAATATCCATATATAAAAACCAATATTAACTACTAAAATAAAAAAAAGTCCATATTACAACAGTTACTTACTGTTCTCTCATCTATCAATCCATCTCGCAACGCGTTTCGTCATATCACGACTCATCAGTCGAGCTAGGATTGACAGACAAGAGAAGTACTTATCACGGTACCTACAGCAGCCAGCGATACAATTGATTATATAAGTTAATTCTTTAAGCTAGTACTGTAATAAGTACTTTAAGTTTTTATGTTTTCTGTATAGACCTTAGCTCAGCTGATGAATCGTGATATGACGAAACGCGTCACGCGATATATTGACAAATGAAAGAAAAATAAATAACTGGTGAAATATGATCTTTGTTCAATTTTAGTAATTGATATGTATTTTTTATATTGAGTATTGACTAATATAATTGAAAATGAACATTTATTAAAATCCATCAAAGTACCACGGATTGGCTTTTTAAAGAGCTTTCACTAGAAGAACACTATTTCATATTGTGATTGTTGAAAAGTAAACACAACAAATGTGGTTTTAAAGTAATAAATCAGGAAAGCCAAAAATCAATTTTATACGTGAAACGCAAAGAAATTCAGATGGCTTTGTAAGCTTTAATATTCAGAGTATTTTCAAAATTTCCTTAAATATACTTGTAAAAACTTCTGGCCAATGAGTCACTTACCATTTTCATACAAAGATATCATCCAGTTAAGACCTCTTACTTGATAATCTCTCATTTCTCCATTTTTAATATATGGTGGTGATGCATCAAATCTTATCATAGCCTTACATTTTACATTAGTTTCTGCCAAGAGCTCTTCATCTTCTTCTTGTTCTGTTTTTCTATGTCGATGGTCTGAAACTGTGTGATCAATAATAATTCAATGTTTCAGTGACATAGCTTATATATATATATATATATATATATATATATATATATATATATATATATATATATATATATATATATATATATATATATATATATATATATATATATATATATATATATATATATATATATATACATATATACATACATACATATATATATATATATATATATATATATATATATATATATATATATATATACAGTGGCGTGCAAAAGCTTCCGGCGAGTGACATTTCATACTCTAATTTATTAAAAAAAAAGACTAATGATTTTTAATCATTATGAGATGTGAGTATGAGATATAGGAAACAAAATAATATAGTAAAAGAATATTATTTATGTTTGTAAATATATTTATTATTATTATTCTTATATTTATATGTGCAAAAGTTTCCAGCCACATAATATATATTGACGCAGTAGGACGTTCAAAGATGTATTTAGTTCATAAAAGGTCGTGGGAGCATAAACATGGCTCGGCATATGCAAATCCAAATTCGTGAGAGAGTAATAAAATTTTCAAAAGAAGGAAAGTCTTCTAGTGAGATTGCTTCATTATTATTGATAGGTAAATCAACCGTGAACGATCTTATTGTAAAATACCATTGTGGATAGGGTTCAAGAAAAAGATCGTCCGCGTGGTGGAAGACCAAGAAAAACGTCTAAAAAAGTAGATCGTATCATTAAAAGAAAATCAACTGCGAATGTCAAGGAAACTGCTGCCGAAATTGCACGCGAGCTAAAGGATGAAAACCTAGCTAATGTTAGTCATAGTACTGTGACACGAAGACTACATGATGTGGGACTTTTTGGCTGTACAGGTATTAAAAAACCATTAATTAACATTTCTTTACTTTTCTTGTAGAAGAATTTGTTTTTGCCTTCAAAATAGACCTGAGTCGGCGATAACTTCTTCACTGGAGCTAAATCTCTTTCCAGCGAGCATTTTTTTTGAGGTCTGCGAATAAATAATAGTCGCTGGGGGACAAGTCTGGAGAATACGGTAGATGAAGAAGCAATTCGAACTTCAATTCATGCAATTTTGCCAACGTAACCGTTGACTTGTGACACGGTGCATTGTCCTGATGAACGAGAACTTTCTCTTGTTCATTTGGGACCGTTTCTTTACGATTTCTGCCTTTAAACGCACCAATAACTTTATATAATATTCGCTATTAATGGTTTTTCCCTTCTCAGCACAATCGATAAAAATTATTTCATGCGCATCCCAAAATACAGAAGCCAAAACCTTCCCAGCCGACTGTTGTGTCTTCGGTCGCTTCGGGCGGCTTTCACCGGCTGCTGTCCATTCAGCTGACTGCCGATTTGATTCCGGTGTGTGTAGTGGTGGATCCATGTTTCATCCATTATCACATATCGCATGAAAAAATCCTTTTTATATGCTTAAGACAGGTCCGAACAGGACTCAGAATCATTAACACGTTGTTTTTGGTCCACTGTGAGCAAACGTGGTACCCATTTCGAAAAGAGGTTTCTTATGCTCAAATGTTCATGCAAAATATTCTTTTGATATCTTTAGGGAGTCAGCTATTTCACGCAATTTCACTTTACGGTCATCCAAAACAATTTTATGGATTTTTTTTGGATGTTTTCCAGTGTAACCACCTCATTTGGGCGTCCAGAGCGTGCAGCATCATTCGTATCTGCACGACTACACTTACATTCAGATTTTTTTTTTTGATTATTTTAGTTTGGCTCTTACATTCAGAATACCAGTAAATGATGAGTGATTTTCCAAGGCAGAGTCCCCGTAACACTTATCAAGCCATTGCTTTGCTTGAACGGTATTTTTTCCCATCAAATTATTAATTTATTAAATTAAAATAGAAACTCCTAATATAATTCTTCAAATACAATTTGATGTCTTACAAGTAACAGATTTACAAAATAATTTCATTCCCACATATGAATAGTATATTTATACAATAATCTTAAAGTAATACAAGGCAAAATATTTTGGAATATTAATTTTCCATTTTAAAAAGGTTTTTTTTTTTTTTCAAATACCATTTGATGTCTTACAAGTAACAGATTTACAAAATAATTTCTTCTTTTTCTTTTTCTTATTTTTTGGATAAAATAAGTGATTTTTTAAGATTAAGATTATTTTATAATTTGTAATAAATTTTGTGTTACTACAGTGTAATCAAAAAACAGTGTTTAATCAACACACGAAATTTAATTTTTTTCCATTGTTTTGAAAATATCAAAAGTAGCGTCACTAAAACCACTGTAACTTGTAAACTAATCGTCGAGATGCCATGAAATTTTGCCACCAATCGTTTGAAGGTTGGTACTTTCTAAAAATCATATGGATTTTTTAAAAAGAGCAAAATCTATGTGTTAGACCAAAAACTTTTCAGCATACATGTTACATTTTATCTTTCTTGCTGCTACAGTATATATAATTTATCTTAAAACTTATCATGTATTAATAATAAACCTATGTTCTGTGATGAATTTGTGCGTAAATGAATAAAAAATTAATAATAAAATATATAATAAATTAAGCCTCACAATGGAAGAAAATAATATTAGTTAGGAACCACCAACATCCTTAAACAAACAGAAAAATAACCTGCTTGTAACGACTTACCTTCTGTGGGTTTTTTTGGTCTTCCAGTCTTCGGTTTGGTGGGAGTTTTAGTCTGATTCATAAAATGGGAAAAAATCTCAGTTTGCTTGAGCAGAAAATCAAAGCGCTTGCTTCTATCAGTTTCCAGTTTAGTTTCAAAGTCTTCAGTTTTGGAATTCGTGTCTGACGATGATTCATTGTCATTAGCCTGTTAAGAAAATTAGAAAGTTATCTAGGAAATTACAATATAAAACATGAACTTTATTTTATTATACAGAAGCCAAGATGATATTTATTTTAGAATTTTATAACATGGTCTCATTGAGGAGCAGTCTCTAATGAAATAAAAGTATGCTAAATACATTATCCAAGTAAAAATCATTTCTTTTAATCGACACACTTCTTCCACAGCAAAAACAAAATATACAGAAAATATTGGCTTGAAAAAACCCCAAAAAGGAATACCATATCTGAGATGGGACTCAAACAATACAAAATAAACCGTTCGCGCCATATCAGAGCCAAGTTCATTTCTCGTAACCCTGATAGCAAAGCAACCCAAAGAAAGTATCTTTTTACTCAACTTCATTATGTGATTCTTAAATCAGAGATCAGTAATAATGAGAACACCCAAAAACCTGGCCGCAGGCTCCTCCCGCAAAGAGTCATCACCCAAGTGTATCCCCTGCATACCACATCCAAAACCAAGAATATGTGTCTTACCGACATTAAAAGATAATCGGTTAACGTGACACCACTTCCTAACTTCCAATAAATCAATGGAAATGTTCGACCTAAAGGTTTCAATAACTTTATTATACCATACAATGGAGGTGTCATTGGCAAAAAGCGTAAATTCACCTAATATTTTGATGCGACAGTCATTGATGTATATTAAAAAAAGAAGCAGTCCCAGTACAGATTCCAGCGGGACTCCACATTCTACACTTAATGTCGACGATCGCCGATCAGAAACCACCACCGCTTGGCCTCGGCCCCGAGATGGGACGCAAGCGAGGTCCCCTTAAAGCCATACCTCTTGAGCTTAGCCAACAGTATCCCGTGATCCACGGAGTCAAATGCCTTAGACAGGTTACAAAATACTACCGCCATGGACTTTACCCGATTCGTATAATGATGTATAGGGGGTGTATACCCTCCAAGAAGCCGAAGATAGCACCATGTGTCCCCCTGGCACTCTGAAACCCAACTTGAGTCCCAATCAACATTCCATGGGATCGTAAGTAGTTCCATATCCTACCTTTGACAATTTTTTCAATAACCTTGGACAGAGTGGACAATTAGGAAATCAGTTGAAAATTCGAGGGATCCTCCACATCACTGTCCTTATCTAAGGGGACAACTAAAGCAATCTTTAAACAGGGCGGAAAAATTCCCTTAGACCAGGAATCATTAACTGCAGTCACCAAGACATCCAGGGCACACTCAGGCACCCCAAGAGGACCTCGGTCGATATTTCATCATCACCCCAATCTTCTATTCCTGATACTAGCCAGGGCTTTTATTAAATGATTGGTGTTGGCGGGAAGGAAAAAAGAATGACTGAGGAAAAGATAAATCCTCTAGATAAAGAACACAAACAGATACAACTGGAGGTACTGTTTCCTAAAAGTATAGTTCCTTCATGAAAAAAATTTCTTAATTGGTCTCATGAACCGAACAATTTATTAATATATAGTATTAATCTGCGTTTGATGCCACTGAACATTGGTAATTCTAAATAGTTTGACAAACACACGAATCAACCACAGGTATATAAAAAAGAATATATATGAAAGGGCAACATCAACTGCTAAATTACATAAAGATTCAGATAAGATTAAGACTTGCAGAGAAATTCAACAAAATTATTCAACTCAGCACTGGAAGAGGTATTTAAATACCTAAAAATGGTAAGATAAAGGTATTTTAATAAACGGCGACAGACTGAGTAACTTAAGATTTGCTGATGATGTTATCATCATAGTAGGAAATCCAGAAGACTTACAATATATGTTAAGGGAATTGGAAGAGAAAATAAATAGGGTGGGCTTGAAAATGAATCTGAAAAAGCCCAAAATCATGTGTAACAAAGACCCACACCAATTAACAACTGTCACATCGAAAATGTCGAAAAATACATTTACCTGGATCATCAAATACAACTAGAAAGAGAAACCAAGTGAGTAAAATATAACAAGTAGAGGCTGAAACGTGTTTGGTCTGACACATAGATGTCGCTCTTTTCAAAAAATCCATATGATCTTTAGCAAGTACCAACCTTTAAACGATACATGTCAAAATTTCATGACGGTTCGATCAGTTTACAAGTTACAGTGGTTTTAGTGACGCTACTTTTGATATTTTCAAAACAATGGAAAAAAATCGAATTTCGTGTGTTGATTAAACACAACAACGGCTTGATAAGTGTTACGGGGATTCTGCTCCTGGAAAATCACTCAACATTTACTGGTATGCTGAATTTAAACGCGGTCGTACAGACCCAAATGATGCTGAACGGTCTGGACGCCCAAATGAGGTGGTTACACCAAAAAGCATTAAAAAAATCTACAAAGTTTTTTGGGATGACCGTAAAGTGAAATTGCGTGAGAGAGCTAACACGCTAAAGATATCAAAAGAACATGTTGGTCATATTTTGCATGAACATTTGGGAATGAGAAAGCTCTGTTCCAAATGGGTACTGCGTTTGTTCACAGTGGATCAAAAACAACGTGTTGATGATTCTGAGCGCTGTTTGGACCTGTCTAAGCACAATAAAAAGGATTTTTTCATGCGATATGTGACAATAGATGAAACATAGATCCACCGGAATCAAATCGGCAGTCAGCTGAGTGGACACCAGCCCGTGAAAGCCGCCCAAAGCGACCAAAGACACAACAGTCTGCTGGGAAGGTTTTGGCTTCTGTATTTTGGGATGCACATGGAATGATTTCCATTGACTATGCTGAGAAGGGAAAAACCATCATTAGCGAATATTATATAAAGTTATTGGTGCGTTTGAAGGCAGAAATCGCAAAGAAACAGCCCCCAAATGAACAAGAAAAAGTGCTCTTTCATTAAGACAAAGCACCATGTCACAAGTCAATGGTTACAAGGCCAAATTCAATGAATTGAAGTTTCGAATTGCCTCCTCATCCACCGTATTCTCCAGATTTGGCCCCACTATTATCTATTCGCAAACCTCAAAAATATGCTCGTGGGAAAGACATTTGACTCCAGTGTAGTTATAGCCAAAACCAAAGCCTATTTTGAAGGCAAAGACAAATCCTTCTACAAGAAAGGTATAGAAATGTTAGAAAAGCATTGGACTGATTTATATCACTATGTTCATGAATAAAGTCGAATTTTACAAAAAAAAATGTGTTTTAAGTAGCTAAACCAAAAACTTTTCAGCCTACATGTTATAAAAGAAGGATTGCATCTTCTGCATTCAGAAAACTATCATATATACTTAAAAATAAAAACATTGTCTTAAAACTTAGATTGAGGGTGTTTAACTAATGTATCCTTCCAGTGCTTATATACGAATGTTAAACTTGGACTTGGATAAAACAAACAATAAAAAAGATAGCTGTCACCCAAAGGACTATGAAAAAGCTAATAATTGGCATATATCTAAAGGATAGGAAGCCGAACAAGTGGATTAGATGAACAGGAATGAAAATCGCAGTTGAAACAATTACCACTCCAAAGTTATGCAGGACATATAGCAAGATGTAGTGAAGCCTGGATAGAACACCATCTTTCACTGGAGACCTTATCCTAAGAAAAGAAAATGGGACTGCCCACCAACACATTGGACAAATGATCTGAAACTGACTACGGGGCTATACTGGATGAGAGAGGCACAAGATAGAAACAAATGGGATACAATGAAGGAGACCTGTGTTCATAATTGGATGGTTGATGTGGACCCTTAAAATTATGATTTGACAGTATTGATCTAAAAGATTATTAAAATTTGGTAGAAGGTTTTCAAGTGAGAAATGATAAGAAATAAATGGAAACAGGGTAAGCTTTCGTTTAGCATAGATGAAGCTAATTAAAAAAACTGCCAAAGGTGGTGGCGCCACTATATATGCGAAAAAAGAAGTTCTTCGGATAACTCCTTCCTTCTATGCTAAACCTTAGATTCTAAAGCTTTCCTTCAACAATATCAATTTAAAAAACACTTGGCAAGTGTTGCACCAACTTGCACAAGAGACCATAACGCCAAAGAAGTAAGATTTAATATTAAGTGTGCAACGTTCTTAAGAGAAATACTACGAAAACTATCGGTGATTAGTTAATAAATGAAAGAAAATGTTTTTTAACCTTTTCCCTTTAAACAAAGCATGGAAAATATATCGCAAACGTTTAACTTACCGCGCTCTCTCCTACTTCCGTGGTGTCGGTGATTTCTTCGATTTGAGACATTTTTTCGCTAGTTTTTAAACAAATATCATAAATAACAAACACTATAAACAAATTTGGCGGAAAAAACACCAACAACTAACAATTGTACCGCTTGACAGCTTTTCCAGCCTTGCGGTTTTTTTACGTTACGGTAAATTCTAGGAACTTTTGAATTATTCTAGATGTGCCAACATCAAGGATTTGAAATTTTAGGTCGTGTCTATGAAAAAATATATATGGTCAAAAGAAGGCACCCTTTTGTGTAGAGATCCTAAAATATAGAATTTTTATATCGAGATATCTGAAACCGTGATTCCGAAGTGTCCTTGATAATTATTGACCAATCAAATTCATGTGTGGATTTTAATTTTTGCCAAGCATTTGTATCAACAAACAACGAATAGTTAAAAGAATTTACCCAACATAGCGTAATTTTATAGTACTTCAAAGCAAAATGGTAAGAACTGATTATATCATCTCCGATGAAATTAAATTGTTTTACATTTTCAGGCGCAATCTGGTGCCACTAAAAAAACTACTTCAGCTCCTCGAAAGAAATCGGGTCCTAAATTTGAACTGTCTGAAGACCAGAAAAATGATATAAAAGAAGCCTTTGATTTGTTTGATACCGAAGGTACTGGTAGAATAGATTCAAAGGACCTTAAGGTTGCTATTAGAGCACTTGGTTTTGAACCAAAAAAGGTAAACTATTTACATTACTTATTACAATTGACAGTTTTAATAAGATATAAAATAATGACTTCATAGATATATAATGACCAGAGAGAGAATTGTATCAATAAATTTAGAGTTGCAAGATTTGGTGGATTTTAAATTATAAATATTCTTGATGTAATATTATGCCTCGGTTGCGAGTCTATGTAACCATGATATACCCTAATGGCTATTTCAGTGTTTATATTAGAAACGGTGATCTTTAGGGTATAACAACAGCCAGAAATTTTTCTTTGTTAGGTAATGCTTATATATCTTCCAAGACCGATAAATATTTTTTAAAAACTTGAAGATAATTTTTTTTTAATTTTGGAAAAACTATTTTTAGGAAGAAATCAAGAAGATGATTGCTGACATTGACAAGGATGGTACTGGTAAAATATCTTATGAAGATTTTCTAGAACTAATGTCGGTCAAAATGGCTGAGAAAGATTCAAGAGAGGAAATTTTAAAAGCATTTAGGTATTTTGTAGTTTTATTTTTTCTGTACTACCAACACTTAATTTTGAATATCAATATTGTGGGTATTATAAGGATACAAGCTAATTGAATAATTATATACAAAGTCAGGCCCAAAGATTTTGCATCTCAACATATCCCAAAACAAGTTGAGCAGCAGTTATTATGGTTCTCTCATCAATAGCACCTCAGCTATCATCATAAATAGAAGTTTTGTTGTCTAGTATTTTAAGCTGTTTAAACTCGAGTATCATGTAGTTTTTAAATTGTTCTCGGAAGAAGGTAGACATTAAATGACTCTTAAATATTGTGTATAGAGATTCTTCATCATCATATTTGACAGTTTCAGCTAGACAGAGATTTTGAAGATAATGCATATCAAGTCAAATCGGCAGAACAACTCACTCCAGAGATAATTACACTTGTACGAGAAGTGAAAGGATAAAAAACTGACAACTACACTTCGAAACACACATTGCTTCCAATTCTAAAAATAAACTCCATGAATCCATATCGCACAGTCTCCAGGGGTTAAAACTCTCATTAAATGTTAATAGGCTTCATTTTGGCACACAGGTAGTTTTTTGGACCCAGAATATGATAAAAAAGAGTTTGCTAAAGTTTGATGTATGCTAAGCCTACAAAATCCAAAATACAATAAAAAATCCGGTTTTTCAGTAATATCTCGAAAACTAAAAAAATATCGAAAAACTAATAGCACCACGTGAAAGAGCGGGAAATTTTACAGAAAAATAGTATATAAATTTTTTTCTAGATTTTTTTTTAACGTGAGAATTTATAAAAAATTAAAATAGGTGATTCAAAAAGTGTAGCGCGACAGACAAGTTAATTTGAAACTCTACGCGCACCGCTCAGAGGTTAATCAATATTACTTGTTTTCAGAGTATAAAAAAAATTAATAGCTTTTTGAAGAGGAAACTTTCAGCTTTCTGATGATACTAAGTTTTGATTTTTGTTGCTTTTTAATTTGTAAAACTTAAAACAAAATTTTTGTTCACATGATTTTAACGGGTATACAGTTAATTACAAATATTTAATAAAATATAGTATTGAAAAAAAAATCCTTGTGCATATGTCATTATTATACCTTAAATTTCAATATAAGAATAATTAAAAATACCCACATTGTCTGTGGTATTTAAAAATTAAGTTTTAAAATATGAAAATTTGCCTGCTGTAGTGCGCCACCGGCATTTTTACGTTTAAAACAGTACGAAATGGTCAAAAAAAAGTCAGACAATTTTTTTTAGTTACAGTTCAAAGTATACTTGATATTAGCAAATCATTAAAAACTTTAAAAAACATTCTCTTTTCTTGTAATTTTGATCTTAAAAAGGGTTCATGATAAACTTATTTTTTATCAATAATTATTAAGACAACTTAAAATAAAAAAAAATATTTAAAGGTGGTAAATAAAAAATAAAAGTCTAAGCTTTAAGTAAAAGTATTTACATTTCATTTAAACATCCAAGTACAAAGACAACAGTTACTGAAACCACAAAAATTCTAAATTACTTGAAGAAATTAAATGAATTACGTACTCTCTGGCCGTCGTATTGGATCCACCATTTTGAATTTTTCAAATCTATCATAGGATTCTTAATCAGCACCCCGAGAAACCCCTTAATAGCCAATTTCAAAATATTTAGCAGTATAGAGAAATGTTAATTTAATTATAAATAAGGTTGGAAGCATGATTCCCACTATAACTGAAGGGGTTCAACCAGCTATTTTATTTTAAATATTTTTTTAATTAGGGAAAAACTAAAATAACCGGTCAAGTCCAAGTTGAACTTGCACAATTAGTGTTCCATACCTTGATTGCTTTTATTATAAAAAATTTTGTTACGGAGGTATAAAATGATCAGTGACTTCACAAAACACACCCCAAATGAGTTTTCAACAAAGTTTGTTTCCAATCTGCAAAACTAATGACCTTGAAATTTTTGTTTTTTATATACCAGATAAATTATTAAAGGTAATGTACTGGTGATAATTTTCGTTCAATCTACATCCCGTGGAGAATATTCCAGAATTTTTTTAAAGTTTTTTGATCAGTACTTTTCGAGATAAGGGGGGGACAGCGATTTTTTCGCGATTTTTTAAAAAATAATACAAAGAAAAGTGTGCGCAAGTATTACATTATATATATATATATATATATATATATATATATATATATATATATATATATATATATATATATATATATATATATATATATATATATATATATATATATATATATATATATATATATATATATATATATATATATATATATATATATATATATATATATATATATATATATATATATATATATATATATATATATATATATATATATATATATATATATATATATATATATATATATATATATATATATATATATATATATATACGAGGCTGGTTTGAAAAGTCCGTGCAAAGTCCGAGAGATGGCACCACCGGCGCGTATCGAGGTCATGTTTAGTTAGTAGCATCTCTTGAATGAACGCACACCAAGTTTCAGCCATATTGGTCTATTTCTTTGTGTTTGGCATTCGTGTGAATCAAGGAAGTCGAGTGATTTTCAAGAAATGGACGAAAAAGAATTTCGTGTGGTGATTAAACAATACTTTATGAAAGGCAAAACGCCTCAGGAGACTAAAGAGAAGCTTGATAAACATTATGGTGACTCTGCACCTTCGATTAGAACAGTTTATAAGTGGTTTCAAAATTTTCGGACTGGCGATATGGGCACAAGTGACGCTGAACGTTCTGGACGGCCTGTGGAGGTTACGACTCCAGAAATCATTGATCAAATCCATGATATGGTGATGGATGACAGAAGAGTTAAGGTGCGTGAGATTGCTAGTGCTGTGGGCATCTCGACTGAACGGGTACATAATATTTTGCATAAACATTTGGACATGAGAAAGCTGTCCGCAAGATGGGTGCCGCGATTGCTCACGCTTGACCAAAAACGGAATCGTGTGAAGTGTTGCAAAGATGGTTTGCAGCTGTTCCAGAAGAATCCGGAGGACTTTAAGCGTCGTTTCGTCACTGTGGATGAAACATGGATACATTACTATACTCCTGAGACCAAACAACAATCTAAACAATGGGTTACCAAGGGGGGAATCTGCACCAAAAAAGGCGAAGACCGTTCCTTCGGCCGGAAAGGTTATGGCGACTGTCTTTTGGGATTCGCAAGGGATAATCCTCATCGACTATCTGGAAAAGGGTAAAACTATTACAGGTGAATATTATTCATCGTTATTGGACCGTTTTGAAAACCGAGCTGCAAGAAAAACGCCCGCGATTGGCCCACAAGAAAGTCCTTTTCCATCACGACAACGCACCAGCACACACCTCAGCAGTTGTGGTTGCAAAATTAATGGAAATAGGATTCCAACTCGTTTCACATCCCCCTTATTCTCCAAACTTGGCTCCCTCGGACTACTATTTGTTCCCCAATTTGAAGAAATGGCTGGCGGGACAAAGATTTAATTCAAACGAGGAGGTGATTGCAGACACTAATGGATATTTTGCAGACTTGGACAAATCCTATTATTCGGAAGGGATCAACAAACTAGAACATCGTTGGACGAAGTGTATAAGCCTAAAAGGAGACTATGTCGAAAAATAAAAAAGGTTTACCCCAAACACATAAGTAGTTTTTATTTTTGCACGGACTTTTCAAACCAGCCTCGTATATATATATATATATATATATATATATATATATATATATATGTATATATATATATATATATATATATATATATATATATATATATATATATATATATATGTATATATATATATATGTATATATATATATATATATATATATATATATATATATATATATTCGAATATATATATATATATATATATATATATATATATATATATATATATATATATATATATATATATATATATATATATATTCGAAATTCCGGAGTGTATATGTATATATATATATATATATATATATATATATATATATATATATATATATATATATATATATATATATATATATATATATATATATATATATATATATATATATATATATATATATATATGTATATATATATGTATATATATATATGTATATATATATATATATATATATATATATATATATATATATATATATTCGAAATTCCGGAGTGTGTGCATACGTCGTTATTTGCTCCACAAAAGTGCTTAAAATTACGGTTTAAAGTGACATAAATAATCAGAATTTTATCACGATTTGTTCGGAAAAGTGTATGAAATATAATCAAAAAATGTGAAATACGTGAGTGGTCGAATTTGCCTGTAATTTACAAAAGACAATAAATTATTCATATATTCGAGCAAAGGAATGCAATAACAAAAAACAAAATGACAATCTGATAAATATAGTAAACAATCCTGAATATTCAGATGTTTGCATTATTTTTTGTACCATGGATGGCAATCAAAGCAGCTGTACAAATTGTAAACAAACAATTAAAGAAGAACAGTTCTATAAATGTGATTTATGTATACAGAGTATCCATAAAAGTTGTGCGTCTCTATCTGCCTCTGAGATAAAGTGCATGCCTCTACAAAAAAGGCTATTGATTTTATTATGCAACGAATGTAGAGAACTCTTAGCAAAAACACCACTTATGCTTAAGCAAATGGAAGAAATTAAAACAGAAATAAAGAGTCTAATGACAGAAATTAAATCACTAAAGAATGATACAGACCGATATAATACAAAGGGACTAGAAAACAATTTGTATGCACAGGTATTAAGGAATAGAAGTGAAAAACACGAGGAAAATAAAGGAAGTCTGCCTTCTTTAATTATAAAGCCAAAGCAAAAGCAAAAATCCGAAAAAAACCAAAAATGATCTAAGGAATCAAATACAACCTAGCCAATTGAAAATAGGAATAAAGAATATGAGAGAAACAAAACAGGGTGGTATGGTGATCAAATGCTCAGAAAAAGAGGACATTAAATTGTTAAAACAGGCTGCTGAAGATTGTCTAGGCAAAGATTACAACATTGAATTACCAAAATTAAATTTGCCTAAAATTAAGATAGTCGGTTACAGTGGAGATAAAAGCCTAGAAGAATTAGAAGACATCATAAAACAACAAAACAAATGGATAGAACATAAGGATAAATTGAAAATAAATTATATCAGAAAGAATAGGGGAAAGCACACATCCACTATATATTCTGAATGCTCACCGGAATTATACTGGAAAATGATGGATCACAAAAAATTATTCATTGGATGGGAAAGATGTATTGTATATGAGAACCTAACAGTAACTAAATGCTTTAAGTGCCAAGGGTATTTTCATAAAAGCAACAATTGCGAAAACGAGATATCATGTGAGCATTGTGCGGGCAACCATGAACGTAAATCATGTACTACACAAATAAAAAACCGGTCAAGTGCAAGTTGAACTTGCACAATTAGTGTTCCGTACGTTGATCGTTTTTAATATAAAATTTTTTGTTAGGGTGGTATAAAATGATCAGTGACTTCACAAAACACACCCCAAATGAGTTTTCAACAAAGTTTGTTTCCAATCTTTACTGAAAACTGGTGACCTTGAAATTTTTTTTTTCTATATACCAAATAAATTATTAAAGGTAATGCACTCGTGATAATTTTCTTTCAATCTATGCCCCGTGGAGAATATTCCAGAATTTTTTCAAAATTTTTTGATCAGTACTTTTCGAGATAAGGTAGGGGACAGCGATTTTTTAAAAGTAATACGAAGAAAAGTGTGCGCAAGTATTACATTATATATATATTTTTTACTCGTGTTTTCACAAGCTTTCATTTGACACCACACTCGATGACCTAGTAAAAAAAAATTTTTTTTCACTTCCGATTTCACCCTCAAAACGAAACCCTTAAGTCAAAATTTATGTTACGGTGGTATAAAATGATCAGTGACTTCACAAAACACACCCCAAATGAGTTTTCAACAAAGTTTGTTTCCAATTTTTACTGAAATCTGTGAACCTTGAAATTTTTGTTTTTTTATATACCATATGAATTATTAAAGATAATGCACTCGTGATAATTTTCGTTCAATCTATACCCCGTGGAGAATATTCCAGAATTTTTTCGAAATTTTTTGATAAGTACTTTTCGAGATAATGCCCGGGACAGCGATTTTTCGCGAATTTTTAAAAATAATACAAAGAAAAGTGCGCGCAAGTATAATATTATATATATATTTTTTACTCGTGTTTTCACAAGCTTTCATTTGACACCACACTCGATGACCTAGTAAAAATTTTTTTTTTTCACTTCCGACTTCACCCCCCAAAACTAACCCCTTAAGTCAAAATTTAATTCTCAAAACTACATGGCTCTGATGAGGCCATCAATTCCTATATTATTACCAAATTTCATCTTTCTATCTCAAATAGTTTCGGAGAAAATCGGGTGTGACAGACAGACAGACAGACAGACAGACACCGAAGTGATCTTATAAGTGTTCCGTACGGAACACTAAAAAGTGCAAAAACTGTGCAAATGCTAACATCAAATATAAGCTGGGTCACAATGTAAATCATACTGCTTCGGACCCAGAATGTCCTTCCACCAAATATCACTTAAATCTTATAAGAAGCAAAACCGATTATGGAGGATTTTAATGGTACACCTGGAACAAGATGACCTTCTTGAAGCCCTGGAATATAAAGACACAAAAGACTCGTTATTAGTGGATAGTGACTTATTAATTAAAAAATTAGAAAATACTAAAATCAGATTTAATTTAATACATTTAAATATTAGAAGTATTGCTAAAAATATTGATAACTTAATACTGCTTTTAGAGACTTTTCATTTGCATTTTAATGATATTATTGTCCTGAGTGAAACTTTTAAGATATCAACGATACAACAATGTTATATACCGAATTATCAAGTATTCTATAATTATGCTGATTATAATAGGAACGATGGAATTATTATCTTAGTCAAAACAAATTTAAACACAAATTTTATTACAACAAAATTACCGTTGTCCCAGGCCACAATTGGTAGGGTGACTTGTGTTGTGAGTAACATTAGGGTAGGCATAACAGCGGTTTATAAGCCGCCGCCGATACCGAAAGCTCAATTTATTGATGATATTCATACATACCTTGAAAGTATCGAAAATTATAACAATGATATTGAAATCTTTGTAGGAGATACAAATATTGACATATTAAATCCAGATAATGATACTCATAATTACTTAGCGGTAATGTCCCAATTGGGTTTTGAATCATACATAAATGCCGTAACTAGATTTGATGGTGGTTCATGTCTTGATCATATTTTTATAAAAAAAATCAATAATTCAAATACTAAAAACTTGGACTTAGAAACATTTATATTAGATTCTCATATAACAGATCATGGACCAACAATACTTAACATTAATGATAGACATGAAAAAAAAAAAAAAAAAATTTAATAATCTTGAAGAAACAATGAAAACTACATTTGACTCTCTAAAATTCAATACGATCTTAAAGGAATACGACTGGTCAATTGTACTGAATGACCCTAATCTAGAAACTTCTAGTACAAAGTTTATCTCAATCTTTAAGGAATCAATGATCAATGCAACAACCGAATATTCTGTCAAGTTAAAACCTCACCATAAGATAAAGAAATGGATTACAAACGGAATTATTGCTTCTATAAAACACAGGGACAAAATGAAAAGAAAATTGCTATGAGCTTATACACCAGACTTAGATAACGAATATAAAAGATATCGAAATTTCTTAAACAAACTAATCGGAAAACAAAAAAAAAATCTTATTATAAAACTCTACTAGATGTTAACAAAAATAACATGAAAAAAACATATGACATTATCAAAGATATCACATATGAGAATACTGGTAAAACAAATCACATTACATCACTAAATGATCAAGATATTGAACTCGAGACCGACTCTGACATAGCTAATCACTGTAATGACTATTTTATAAATATTGGAAGCAGGATGGCAGAGACTATTCCTGAGCCGATGAACCCAATTGATGCAAACACACATATAACAAACTCTTTATTTTTAACCCCAGTAACCAAAAATGAATTAATAAAACATATTTCATCTTTGAAAAGCTCAGGTTCGTCGGGTCTGGATGGAATCACATCTAAGCTCATAAAGCAGAGTCACACTTTTATCATGGAACCGCTGTTGCACATATTTAATGCATGCTTTGCAGCAGGAATGGTTCCTTCTGTTTTTAAATCATCCATTGTCACCCTATTTATAAGAGCGGTTTAAAAACTAAAATAGAAAATTATAGACCTATAAGTGTAATCAGCAATTTTGCGAAAGTATTTGAAAAGTGTGTTAAGGAACGAATAATAATATTTTTTGAAACCAACAACATTTTGTCAGAGAATCAGTTTGGATTTCTGCAAGGGTGTGGTACTGAAAATGCCATGCATAAATTAGTATCAGAAATTACAAATCATCTAAACATGGGTAGGAAGTGTTCCGCCGTATTCATTGATTTGGCTAAGGCATTTGATACGGTCCCCCACGAAAAACTTCTTAACGTATTGTGGCACAATGGAATTAGGGGAACAGTTTGGAAACTATTTCAAAGTTACTTTAAAGAGAGATATCAAGTTGTCAAGATTAATAAAACTTTAAGTAACAGACAAATCATTAGAATGGGCATTCCGCAAGGTACGGTGCTTGGCCCATTATTATTTATTGCCTATATTAACTCTTTATTATCACAAAACGTGGGCGGCACAATGCTATCCTATGCGGACGATACTGTATTGGTGTTCAGTGGAGATACTTGGGAAGAGTTAAGAAATAAAATGAACCATGGACTAATGATTACAAAAACATGGCTTGATACATTTAAATTGTCTTTAAATCTCTCTAAAACAAATTATATTGCCTTTTCACTAACAAAATCTAACAGACCACCATTTGATCATTTTAACATCAATAACCATCAAATAAAGGAAGTACCTCAGACAAAGTATCTAGGTATAGTAATAGATCAGTTCCTAAAATGGACACCTCATGTTGAATACCTTACTAATCGAATAAGTAATCTAATTAGAAAATTTTATCTTCTTAGGCAGGTTATGAGCACCGATACTCTTATCGTCATTTATAAGGCTCTCATAGAATCTTTGATTAGATATGGAATTTTAGTTTGGGGAGGATTACACAATAATGCCCTTTACAAATTAAATATTATTCAAAAATACATATTAAAAATCATATACAAAAAGAATAGTTTATACTCAACTGAATTGCTTTTTTCGGAAGACATCTGTAGTGTGAGGGCATTATATACTGTTGCCATTGCTTTGTTTCTCTTAAAAGAGAAATTTCCTAGAAATGTTGTAAAACATAACTACCACACCAGAGCAAAAATTAACAATGAGATGGTTATCCCCGTAAGTTATAAGACCATTAATCTTAGAAGTACACATTACCTTGGACCAAAGATATATAATATGCTACCAGTTACACTTAAAAGAACCCAACAGTTTCACAAGATCAAAATAGAGTGTAGAAAGTATATATACAGGAATTTTAAAATGTTTGAACTCCTTTTTAAGTGACTTTAGGTAATCTTGCTTGGAATAAATTTAAACCTAGGATAGATAAATCGAGCAAGTAAATTTTAAACTGTAAAAAAAGAAAAAAAAAAAAAAAGTTTTTTTGTAATTACAATGGTACATACAAATATATTCAATTATTTAGGTACCTACTAATAGTTGAGCATTTTGTAGAGAAATTGCTAATGTAGATGTAATAATCTTAATGTTTGTGAATTGTTATAACTAATATCGTAATATATTTATTGATTTATTTATTATATATATATATATATATATATATATATATATATATATATATATATATATATATATATATATATATATATATATATATATTTATTACTCGTGGTTTCACAAGCTTTCATTTGATACCACACTCGCTGACCTAGTAAATAGTAATTTGTGTAAAATCTTCCATTCTTTCAGGTGGTGCTATTAGTTGTTCGGCATCTTTTTTTATTTTTCGAGATATTTGCGAAAAACCGAATTTTAATTTTATTTTCGATTTTGTAGGCTTAGTATACACTTTGGAGCAATAAACTTCTTTTTATGGTATTCTACGTCCAAAAAACTACCTGTATGCCAAAATGCAGCCAGTTAACATTTAATGAGAGCTTTTCGTTAAAATTTGCCTCTGACGACTGGGCTAATATACTTTTGAATGTTTTTCAAAGTTAGTGGGTGGAATATTGTGAATTCTTACTACCCCGTGAAGAGCACGAAAATGATGTGGCTAACTCAATTGTGGTGGAGATAAAACCAGGGTTCTGTACCATAATTCCCTGGCTACACGAGAATTCATAAAGTGCCATCCGGGATCACGCGGCCAAAATAGGCGACAGTACTTTTATATAATGTGTTTCCTTTTCTTGGATATAAATATTCTGGATTATAAATAAGTTTCAATGATTTAATAATATAGATTTCTTTTCTTAGACTTTTTGACGATGACGAAACAGGCAAAATTAGCTTCAAGAACTTAAAAAGAGTCGCCAAAGAGTTAGGAGAGAATTTAACAGATGAAGAACTACAAGAAATGATAGACGAGGCAGATAGAGATGGGGATGGTGAAATTAATCAGGAAGAGTTTTTAAGAATCATGAAAAAAACTAGTCTGTATTAAGCCTGAATGTATTTTTTTGTATTAGAAGTTTTATAAGTAAGTATCCATTTGATGTGCTAGTTTTTTCAGGTAGTAATTATGGGCGTTCTTAATTAAGAAAAACGCCATTTGACAACACTGCAAGTAAAAGAGCACGGAAAAGATGAACGAGAATTTTGCAGGATTAATGATATCAATTAAAACAGGCAAGAGAATTTGGCGGGGTTAATTGTCTGTTTTGATGGATTAACAATAATCCTGCCAAAGTATCGTTCGTATAAATATTTTGCGCGCGCTTTTTTGTTTACAGTGGTGTAAGTTGCTATATTTTCTTACATTCTTAACATAAATAGAATAATGCTTACTTATAAAATTCAAATACGCTAGATATGCTTTATCAATATCATAATATGTATATGTTACTATTATAATAATAAATTAATGGTTCATTAAATATTAAATGTGGCATTTCCAGAACATAATTAGACAGTATATACAGGGTGCGGCACCAAAATTCCGACAATTCGAACAACTTTTTTAAGAGCATGAAAAATAAAGTTTGGAAAAAAAAAATCGTTTCACATGGCACTTAGGGCATCTATGTTAATAACAATCATTCAGTGTATTCCACATTAGCTTGAGTAACGGCCTCCATTCTCGATCTGAAGCGCCGGCACGTTCTTTAAAATTCCGCGCTGTTCAGTTGGCGAACGCTGCCTCGATAGCGGTTATTAATAATGTCACATTGGGATGCCGAAACTTGTTTGTGACCCTTTTAACTACACCCCATACATAGTAGTCTAGGGGATACAAATCTGGACGATTAAAAGACCAGAATTCCTTGGACTTTGATTTCAGAGGTTCTCACGGTACATTCTTTCAAGTGGCGCTGCCTCGCCGGCATACTAGAACCGTCGTCGGAGTGTACTTGGCTACAACGTCATAAATAGTTGATCCGAAAAACACAATTATTTCCGGTGCTGGCTCTTCGATTATACTCGGACGCCAACGGCGATCTCTGGAGGAAGCATAATATGGCGATAGATTTCAAATGAAATTTGTCCGAATTTTGGTGACGCACCCTGTACATGTCGGTTTTTTTTCATTTAAAAATATATAAAATGAGCTAAATTTCGCAATTTACATTGTTAGATAACGTCACAACAGACATGCCTCATCTTTGAAAGGATCTGGCCTTTATTTAAAAAAAAAAAGACAATTGACATTCTTTTTAATTGCTTAATAACTAATTTTGTGTTCTCGAGATGCCAAGCTATATTGTATTGTGGCATTAAGATTTCTCCTTCGTAAGGAGCTTTTCTTGAATTAAGGTGTTATTGTGGCCTGGATGTTTGTATTTTTTATAAAATTCCCATTATACATGCAGTATTTTTTATAATTCACTTATACTGTGTATTACCATATCACATGGGGCAAACTTCTCAATTAAAATTTGCGTGCTGCACTTTATAATTGTTGCACTTTGTAAGTGTTTTTTTTTTTGTACCGATGTTCCTGATTGTTTTTTTTTATAGTTTTAATAAATATTTTTTTTAATAACCTTTTTTATGTTTTTTGTATGGTTTACCCCAAGCCTCCGTATATTTATATTAAAACACCATCTAGTATTAAAAGTGTACTTGAAATTTGGCCGACCGTATGACCTAAAGGGTGGGCCATCTGTTGGTTTCTTCTTGAACTATGTGTTACTTCGACACTGTCAACACTTATTTGTATAAACGTATTTTAATGAACCGAGACACTGAAAAAGCTTCTGGTGGTAACGGAATACCTGTCATAGTACTGCTCAAGAGACCTAACACCATTTTCCTGTAGACTTTTTAACCTATCCTACAGAGTGGGAATATCTGCTACAACTCTTATTAAGCAGTCTCTTATATGGAGAACCTCATTCTTTTGGAATAATTTGCCCAGGACTGTCTTTCCAACCGAGTACAATTTACAGCGATTCAAAACCAACTTTTTAGCACGTCTGCTATGCCCATTTTTTTCACACCCCACTGATGAACGGTAAACTCGGAAATATCGAAATACCTAAATTAGACGAAGGTCGTTTTTTTTTTTTTTATCCCGTCAATTGGCTTTTCTCAAATAAATTGAATAGAAAAAAAAATATTTTTATGTTCTAAAACGGAATACGGCTCCTTTGAGTTTATGGCGGGATTCCCGTGTTTTCTTTTCAGTAAATGTTTACCAAGTACGAGGGTAAGATGGCGTAAAGGTCAACGTTTTTTTAAAGAGAGAGGACCGAGTGAGTAAGAAATTTGCAGAAAGTCTACAACAAAGTGCTGATAGATTGTATAATTGGTTAAGTTTTAAAATTTGTCACGGACAATATTTTATATGGAGAACCGTTACACACTCGAGGTACATTTATTTATTTCGTATGGATGTACATTGCACACAGTACAATTGAAGTTAAATCAAATTATCTAAATGAATTATACAAAAATATAACCAACCAATAAAGTACCGATTTAAGGTACATAAAAAAAAATCGTTTACCATTTAGGTCTTGAAAAAGTTCAGTGAAAAACCTATTTGAAATTTTGTTTTTATTTTGCCTCCACGCAGCTGTTAAATAAAAAATAGCGGATTTCAATAACAAAGGAAAAAATCGACCCTGAACCAATTTAATATAAAAAATATATATATAAAAATTAATATATTTTAAAATAATTACACTATCAATAAATTATTATACAATATTATGAGAAAAAATTTTAACAGGTCATTCACCAAAATTTTATTTGCTTCCTTGTAAAAAAAGATAATATAATAAACGTTGAGATGGATTATTCTCCTTTATTATATACTAGAAAGAATTTTTTGTCGGACGTCGCCGACTTCTGCTGTCGGGGAGGCTCGTGTATATTATACGATACGTCTTTTTATTAATATTTTCAATTATTTTTCTAAGGACTTGATGTAATTTCCACAGTTTTTTCTACAGTATTTTTTGTAGTATTAAAATAAAGATTTTACAAATTTTTTTAACGCTTCAGCGTTAAATCCCGAAATAGACGGTTCACTATTTAAATGTGGCTTTTCAATATTGATAATAGAAGCGTTTTAAAAGATCGATGTCCTTTCATTACTTGAATTTGTTAGAGAGAGAGCATTTATAATTTCAGCTGCTTTAAACAAAGGTTCTGGAAAGATGTTTTTGTTCATGGGTCAAACTTCAGCCGCTTAAAATAAGATTCGGCAAATAAACTTGCAACTTGAAATTGCGTTCCTTGACGACCTGTATTTGTCCTCAATCATTTTCCTGTTGCTTGAATATAATAAGAGCTCGAGGTTTAAAAAGAAAAAAACGTCGACTGGCCGAAGCCGGTGAGTAATAAGGCCTAGCAGTTGTAACATTAGCCTTTGCTATGTTCAACACTTCCCGGTTCTTCGAATGTGTAGTATTTTCATCAAGCAGAAGTAACACTTTATTTTCAGGGGTTGTTTTTATAACGCTTATAAATTTTACAAATAAGTTTGAGTTAATATAGCCAGTGTATAGAATGGTGACAACACTCTCAGAAGGTGTGCCATTCCCCAATTCAAGATTTTGTTTCATTCTTTTGAATATCTAATCCTAAAACTTTTTGCGTTTTTTTTTTTTTCTGAATGGTGGAAAATCCACTTTCATCACTGTTAAATATAGTAGACAAAAATTTATTTTTATCTGCGATTTTTTTAAAGTGAGAGTCAATCTTGCCATACTCTCCCTACTTGAAAATAATTGTTAACGATATATTGGCTCTCGCGCCTTGCCAAGGTCGGTCTTTCATGGACGGGCTGATTTTATAAATATTTGGTCAAAGAGCTTTCCCTCTTTTTTTAATTTTTCAAAAATTTTCAAATTTGCAAAAAAGGACTGAATGTGCTTCTAGATGGCCCCAAGAGTCGCCCATTCAATATATGGAGTGAATTTCAAAACACCCTATATATATTATAATATAAATATATTATATATATATATATATATATATATATATTTTATATATATATATATATATAAATATATATATTATATATATATATATATTATAATATATATATATATAATATATATAGATATATATATATATATATATATATATATATGGCTGGTTTGAAAAGTCCGTGCAAAAATAAAAACTACTTATGTGTTTGGGGTAAACCTTTTTTATTTTTCGACATAGTCTCCTTTTAGGCTTATACACTTCGTCCAACGATGTTCTAGTTTGTTGATCCCTTCCGAATAATAGGATATGTCCAAGTCTGCAAAATATCCATTAGTATCTGCAGTCACCTCCTCGTTTGAATAAAATCTTTGTCCCGCCAGCCATTTCTTCAAATTGGGGAACAAATAGTAGTCCGAGGTAGCCAAGTCTGGAGAATAGGGGGGATGTAAAACGAGTTGGAATCCTATTTCCATTAATTTTGCGACCACAACTGCTGAGGTGTATGCTGGTGCGTTGTCGTGATGGAAAAGGACTTTCTTGTGGGCCAATCGCGGGCGTTTTTCTTGCAGCTCGGTTTTCAAACGGTCCAGTAACGATGAATAATATTCACCTGTAATAGTTTTACCCTTTTCCAGATAGTCGATGAGGATTATCCCTTGCGAATCCCAAAAGACAGTCGCCATAACCTTTCCGGCCGAAGGAACGGTCTTCGCCTTTTTTGGTGCAGATTCCCCCTTGGTAACCCATTGTTTAGATTGTTGTTTGGTCTCAGGAGTATAGTAATGTATCCATGTTTCATCAACAGTGACGAAACGACGCTTAAAGTCCTCCGGATTCTTCTGGAACAGCTGCAAACCATCCTTGCAACACTTCACACGATTCCGTTTTTGGTCAAGCGTGAGCAATCGCGGCACCCATCTTGCGGATAGCTTTCTCATGTCCAAATGTTTATGCAAAATATTGTGTACCCATTCAGTCGAGATGCCCACAGCACTAGCAATCTCACGCACCTTAACTCTTCTGTCATCCATCACCATATCATGGATTTGATCAATGATTTCTGGAGTCGCAACCTCCACAGGCCGTCCAGAACGTTCAGCGTCACTTGTGCCCATATGGCCAGTCCGAAAATTTTGAAACCACTTATAAACTGTTCTAATTGAAGGTGCAGTGTCACCATAATGTTTATCAAGCTTCTCTTTAGTCTCCTGAGGCGTTTTGCCTTTCATAAAATAATGTTTAATCACCACACGAAATTCTTTTTCGTCCATTTCTTGAAAATCACTCGACTTCCTTGATTCACACGAATGCCAAACACAAAGAAATAGACCAATATGGCTGAAACTTGGTGTGCGTTCATTCAAGAGATGCTACTAACTAAACATGACCTCGATACACGCCGGTGGTGCCATCTCTCGGACTTTGCACGGACTTTTCAAACCAGCCTCGTATACATGTATACATATATATATATATATATATTACATATATATATATATATATATATATATATATATATATATATATATATATATATATATATATATATATATATATATATATATATATATACGTGTGTGTATGCATATTTCTTTCTTTTCCATAATTTTAAATACATCTTTTTTAATACATCCTTTTTAATTAATTTTCATTATCATCAATAATTAAAATTTAATTAACTTTAAAAACATTAAAAAAAAAGGGATTTACCAAAAAATTACCCAGTTAATTTACTAAAATAGTCTAAAAATAGACTCTATCTAACTGTCATATACTGTTGTATAAAATTTTTTAATATTATTAGTTTAATCATAAATAAAAACCAATTTCCAAAATCAATTTTTTTAATATAGCAATAATAACAGATCTAAGAGAGCAATTTTAGAAATTGAATCAATTTTATCTCTGAACGTTGCTACAATACAACTAATTTTTAGTATAAAAATAAACATTCTTAAAGCTACAATTTTAATTTTCTTTAAAAAACCAACCTTTATTCCCACACTAAATTCAACATCACATAATTATATACCCTGTAATAATGATTTTAAATTACTTATTAAATTAAATAGTTAATTTTATGTGTTCTAGGTGTCCTAAATTGAACGCAAGCTGGCACATAAAAAAAAATCCTTGTTGAAGTTAAAATACCAAGTATAAAAAATATAGTAAAACAGAGACTACTAAGAGTAAAATATATTACAAAAATAAGTTATTTTCAAAACTGAATTGCCATTTTCATATTATTTATCAAAATCAAAAGCACACCTTAAGAACACCTAAAACTCCCCATATTATTGTTGGGTTTTAACAGACCCATCAGGCATCCCAAAGTAAGCCTTCTTGGCCATATTAATAAACAACCCTGTCTCCACAACTCCTGGAATCATAATCAAGTCCTCATTGATTTTTTCCCATGGTAGACTCTGATCAAAATCTTTCCAGTCTAGAATAAAGTTGCCATTATCTGTAACAACAGGTCCAGCTTTATTTACTGCCATTCTGAGTACGAACTGTCCTTTGTATTTCGCTTCTAGTTGATTCTTTATGGGAACATAGGCCATTGGTGATACTTCTATAGGGATGCCCTTCTTGTATTGTTCTCCTAAAATGGCATAAAAAGAAATTGGTATTTATTGTGAGTTTAAAAAAAAGTTTTAACTATTTTTATGTTTTTTTCATAAAATTTAAAAATTTAGCTGCTTAAAAAAAATGTAAAGGACACTGTGTTGTTCAAATAAATGTTATTTTAATTCTTTCTTTTAAATAAACAGTGTATTTCATCACAAAGATGTTATTGTTATTTTTCCATTTTCAAATATTGCATCACTAAAAAAACAAATATTAAATTAATATTTTTATCTTATTTGTTATACTACTTTATTATTAATTAAAATAATAATAATTCATTAATGTAATTATGTATTAGAAAATATAGCATCTTAGATATCCAAACTTTGAACTTGGGAAGAGCATAGGAACAGTGGTGCAGCAAGGTTATACTAGACAAGAAATAAAAATCTCTAAAAGAGATAACAACTTCAAATAAGCCTATTTTGTTAGCACATCTGTTGGTAATTTCGGCATTGAAATGTAGAGTCCTACCTAGTTGCAGTCTTATAAAAAAAATAATGACTGTAATTGGTAACTTAAACAATGATAAAATACAAAATACGCTCTTGTATACTTACCCAACTTGCAACTATTCTTAGTATAATCTGCAATTATTATAAGTTCTTCAGCACAACTGGCTACAATTTTTTCCTGCAATAAACATCCACCACCCCCTTTAATAAGGTTGAGGTTAGAATCGACTTCATCGGCTCCATCAATGCATACGTCCAACTTGGGACTTACATCCAAGTCCGTAAGGGTTAAGTTATGTTTTATTACTAACTGCCTTGCCTGAAACGATGTAGGAACACAGGAAACCACTAATTTTTCATTTTTTACTCTTTGGCCTAACCGTTCTACCGCGTAAACTACCGTAGAACCACTTCCTATGCCAACTGTGTAGCCCGAGTTGACGTGGTTGTCTACAGATTGATATGCGGCAATTTTTTTTGCTTCTTCTAAATTCGCCATTTTACTATGCTGCAGTGATGCTGAATATTTTCTAAAATAAAAATTTTTGATAAAAGCTTTATCACCGACAGAAAAGCATGTTTTTAAAATAACGCGCATGGCTTTAATATTTGGTTCGGGAGGGGTATGTGACATGCATTCCGCAATCGATTAAAGAAAATTTGATCGATCAAAATCGCCTTATGACATTCTACTATTATCACAGTAAACCCAATACAGTAGCGAAACTCAGGGGTAACCGTATAAATAAATATGGTTTCACAGCGCTTTTCTTACAGTGGTACGAACAGCAACGTTTTTTCTACCGGTGTCAGAAAAAGAGGTGTTTTTTGAGTTAGTTACTAATATTACCCATCTGGTAAGTTAGGTCTAATCATTTAATAGTTCATAAGATAGAAATTCTAAATATAATCTAAGTTTATGTAAATATAACAGCTATGGATGTTCCGGGAGGAGGGGGGCCTGACCCTCCCAATCTTGCTTCTAGCTCTAATAATAGTAAAATTAATAAAATACAGAATAAATACGACATAATGGATGTAAGTCCATTCATAGTTTATGTGGAATCCACAGAAAAAACTAACGGGAACGTAGGTAAATTCCACTATTTAAAGATTGCTAAAGAAATATTAACCTTAAGCTAACTGACGTTAAAAAAATTCAACAAAAAGGTCTAAACCGCTTATCTATAGAATTCACCAACCATGAAGCGGCTAATAAATTTTTAAATAATAAATATCTTATTGACAAAGGATACAATATATTTATCCCTTTTAACTTTGTCTCATGCAAAGGCATTGTTAGAGAGGTTGATTTGGAATTAAGTTTAGATAACTTTAAGAAATTTTGCTCTTGTAACACGGAAATCCTAAATGCAGTTAGGCTTAATCGCAAAGTAATTAACGACAATAAAGTAGAGTATATTCCTACTGGTACAATCCTTTTTACATTTAAAGGAACTTCATTACCTAGAAGCATTTCAATTTATAACTTGGAAAAAACCGGTATATGTATACATTTCCCCAGTAACTCAATGCTTCTCGTGCCTTAAATACGGCCATACGAAAAGAAATTGCAAGGGAAAAGAAAAATGCCACAACTGTGGCAATCTCAAACACGTAAATAATCCAAAAATTGAACCCTATGAGTGCGAAACATCCTGCCTTTCCTACAAAGGTTATCATAAAACAACAGCAAAAAACTGTCCTGAATATGAAAGACAGCAAAATATTAAAAAATTAATGTGCTACGAAAATCTAACTTACTATGATGCAGAAAAGCTATGCAGAAAAACCTATACAACAAATGAAAATTTGAACTATAACCCGAGGGACTTCCCTGCTTTACCTCAAAACCCATCACGTAGAAGAGAGTCAGTAAAGAGTATATCCAGCCAAAATATTGAACCCTCATTAAGGCGTACATATGATTTTAAGACAAAAACCAAGAGGTCATTCCAAGAGACTTTATCTAAATCAAACGATAATAAAAGAAGAATAATTCAAAAAGGATACGACAAAAATGCACACGAAGAGCTCTTATACTCTCCAAATGGAAGACCAGAAAGGGAAGCATCTCCCTCACATAGCCAGAATTTGAATAGAATTCCACTAGCAAGTACATCAAAGTCAAACAGAACAAGCTTGAATAACAGTGCATTAACCCTAGATCGCCCGTTTATGAATCCTAATTCACCTGCAAATTTCTTAAAACAAATCTTAACCCTGCCCAAGGGGGATCAGTGGGAGATTAAAAATCTGTTGCTGGCCCACCTGAGTAGAGAATCGTATGTAGACCTAGATAACATGAGTGATTCTAGCACGTTTTAATGGTTAATACGAGGAAAAATAAAGCTCACCTCTTCAAAATAGGGGTAATTGATACCCCATTTTGCGATTGTGGCCTAACTGAGGACCTCAATCACATCTTTTTTGAATGTCATATTAATAAAATTCCGAATCAGGATCTCTACAATGAATTATTCAAACTGGGGTGGAAACCCCCCGTTAGTATAGAGTCTGTCTTAGGTAATATCAATTCGGAGGCAGTAAATTTAATAGTAAAATTTTGCAATTATATCAAAATTAAACTATAACATGTATAATTAGATTATATTTACTTTGTTTTAGACCTGACTTTATGTGTAATGTGTCTGTCCATCCTATGTCTGTTTTTGTCCGATACTAATTAACCTCAAAGGCGATGCATGGCAGGTAGAATGAAGAACCACTTTTCAAAAGAAAAGCACTAGAAATCGTTATATAAGAAGATAGGCCCCCCAGGAGTTTTAATACTCGCCATACTGGGGTCCCTTACCTAATGTGCTGGCAGATTGCCTTAGTGAGCAGTGCCATAACTACAACAACAACAACAAATATTGTTTCAGTTTTCAAGAGGTCACGTGGCAGTCCGAAATGTTAATTGAAGTAATGTTATTGTGCAAAGTTTTATTATTCAAAATCATAGATATCACACAAACATTTGAAAATTTTTGATTTAATAAAATGTCAAGTGAATGCAGCTTGAATAATATAAAAAAAAATGGAGCGCTTTGTTAAAAAAGAGATGAACACAAGTGAAAAACTTGACAGGAAGGCATTTTCGGAAAAAATGTTGCAGAAAAAAGTTTTTGCATTTTCCCCAGGGAATAGAATAAGCATGTCAGATTTTGCGCCCAACGCTTTGTTGGGACTCTATAAGACTCAAAAGTGAAAACTGAAACTGGAACCCAAATTTTTAAATATATATTTGAATTCAGCAAGAAATTTTTGTGTCCAAATACAAACTGAATTTTTTTGGGCCTAATTGAGCCTCATTGTAACTACAATAAAATTCGACTCTTTTAAGGATATTTACCTATGTTATTAATCTTTGACACATGGAGTATTCTTTTCTCACAAGTAGAATTATATTCAAGTTAAGCCTGACGAATTTGAAAAAAAAATTGTTTTTTAACCACTCTAATAAATATGTTGTATATATGTATATGCGTGGTCGAATAAACGATTTTTCAAAACATTTCCTGGAAAAATGTGAAGCGCATATTTTATAATTTTTGCAAAAATTTTCATTTGTTGACACGTTTGGTTGCTGCAAGCCAAATTTTTGCTCTATAACCAAAAACGTCATAAGAGAAATAGCTTCTCAGAATTGATATTCTTTAATTCAATCACTTACCTTTCAAAATCTCTGAGGCGTACTTTTTGAATTATTTTTACAATTGTCAACGGCACAACAATGACCTCCTTTTCCCATGATTAAATAAATTGTTTGTAAACTTTTTCGATTCTCTTCATTTACAAACGTTTTTAATTCCCTGATTATACAAACTCTCTCTTCCTTCTGTTTTTAAATTTATATAAATTGCAGTCACATCAAAAAACGATAGACAACCCTTTTCAAAAACACATTCCGAGATCAGATGTAAACATTGAGTGGTCATTTTGAAAGAGGGACCTGTAGACGCGCGCGCCGTCAAAATCTTTTCATCAACTTGGAGCTCACTTGCGCTACTGTATTGGGTTTACTGTGGTATTATTTTCTCTTTCTTACCCTTCTTGGTCCCCAAACGTATATCTGTACACATAGATATAGAGGATGGACTGAGCATTAACCTCATAAAATTGACCACTCTCTAGAAAGAGACAAAGCGATTGTGCGGCCAATAACCTGTTTCTTTTCTGAAGGCCTGTAATAAACAAGGCGTAGTATCCCGAGACTGTATGCAAGGGAAGAAAAGACCCATACCCGATTTTAGTTCAAATAGAATACTTAGAAATATTATTTTCAAGAGCGCCGTAGATTAGCGGCATTCTAAAAAGAGACAGCTACTGGCCACTCATTCCCTTTATCTCTCTCACCCTTTTCGTCCATATTTGCTTCACAGCGGGATACGGAACACTCAGTCCATCCTCTATGTCTAGGTCTGTACATATGCGTTAGATGATTGTATCTAATACGTTTCACCAAAATTTTAATCATTTGATATTTTAATAAATTAAAAGAAGGGACATGCCGAAACCTAAACTGTTTTTATAAAAGAAAACGGTAAATTTATTATAAACTTTCTGATATTGTTAATCTTAACTATAAAAGACCAAAATCTCGAAGATGTAAATAATATTTAAATTTTTTAACAGTAAAAAATTATGGATTGATTATTAGTTATCGATATTGTTAATTATAGTAATATATATTGTTAAGAGCTACAATTAAAAAAATGGTCTATTTCATTAAAAATGGGCCATCAAATAGACTTTCCGACGTGAAATTCGTTTCTGCAAATAACTTTAGAAAATACTTTACTAGTACGCCTTAATTAATAGTAGGCGGCGCACACTTTTACTAACTGTAAAACAAAGGCATAGACCACAGCAGGAGGGATCCGTTTTGTTTACTGGTCGTAAAATTTTTTTATGCAACCCTTATAGTTAATACGATTCGGACGATTCGATCTGTTTTTATTAACGCAAAACTGTCTTATCAGATATAGGGCCAGCCCTACGGAACATGGCAGACGATACTAAGAGGAATGTTGGAAACTAAGAAGGTAAAAAAATATGTTTTAATGGTGTTAGTCATAAAAAATAATGAATTTTAACTACGTTAAGGACCATAATTCACACATTTAGATTTCGAAACCACATGAATTTGAAGAACAATCTCTCAAAATTCTCTATATTAGGGAACATCAACCATAAGCTTTCAAGGTCATGTAATGTAAGAATAACCGAACATGCCTTTGGTGTCAATTTGACAAGCTCGAAGTAAACATAACCTAGGAAAATTCTCTGGGTTCGTGTTCGGATTCTGACGTGTCCGTTTAAACATATTTCAGAGATTGTTAAGTTATCTTACTAAGAGAAACATGCATTCAGTTTTACAAAGAGGAAATTCAATATTGGCTTACGCTCTTAGTGTATTAGCTTTCTTAACGTTTTGTTGTTTTGTATCCACTGTATTTTTAAATTATACTACTAATACAGATATCAAGACTGTTAAAGTACTAGTGTAAGTATAGCGTATATTTTTCGGCAAAATATCTAGCCGTCTTTCTTCAAACTATTTTACTAATAAGAATGACTCCTTTAGAATGTAGATATCCTCATTCATAACCTTTTATCATCCCTATCACAGCATTTAAAAAAACTTAATTTTAAAAAGGCATCTTTCACATAAATGTAAAAGAACATAATAAAATAGCTGACTCCACAGAAAGATCTTTAATAATTTAACTTAAAAACCTATTATTTTTTTTTAGCAAAAATGTTCCAGATTACAGTGCTTCAAGGGAAAAAAATGATTTAGGTTTTCTCACATTTGATTTGAAAACAGATCTATCACATTTATTCAATTGGAATGTTAAGCAATTATTCTTGTACCTCACTGCAGAATATACTACTTCAAATAACGAACTCAACCAGGTTTGTATTGTTAATATAGTAGTCATCAATTTCCAAAATCCCTTAAGTATATATAACTAATTTTTAGAAAATTATGATAAAACCCATACTTTTGATTAAACATTTTCAAAAAGAAAAATTGCATTTGGAGGGTTTGGAGGCTTATGAGAGATAAAGTTTCAAGGCTTAGAATAAGTTAAATAATTTGATGACGTCGGTCAATTTTGAACATTTTATACTTACGAATTCATTCTATTCAGTTGAAACATTAAACAGCTATTCTTTACTTACCTCACTACATATTGTACTTTATTTCATCATATTTAGTTGTGAAATTGTACTCTTTTTTTTTGGCAGATCACATACTTTCTGTTAAAACGAACTACTATTTTTTCCAAAAATGATAAATAGAATCTCTTGATCTGCTAATCTGAAATATAACTTGAATACTTTTTTTAAGATACTTTAGTTTTGCCACACGTTCGGCATTTACAAACACGGCCACTTTAGATAAACTAAAACTCTAAAAAGCAAGAGTTATTTCATTAACAAGGGTTGGAAATTAGCATTATAAAAAAAATGCAGCTTCCCTATCTAAAAAAAACCTGTTTTAACTATCTAGTAATGGTAATAAAGGATCAGCAAACTGAGCAGAGATACCCTTTTTGGCCAACAGTGGAAAAATTTTCCCTAGCCATCATTGCACCTCCTGGACCTTACTACGAAAGTTATCACCCTACAGCAGTGTGTCTGTCTCTCCTTTCCAAACCTTTGCCACTCTCTTGTTTTTGAGTTACTCCAACATATCACATGTGCAGGTAAAGTGGCTATGAAACAAAGTCCTTGGCTAGGCTGCACTCCGGGCTCTAATACCAAGGCTCGTACGAGTAACAGTTGGCCTATTCCTTGAGGATTGTTTCCACCTATGGCTTGGATATGCCTAAAGCAAATAAGAGCTTGCAGAAAGGAGTTATCATACCAAGTATGGCAAGTTCATCAATTGCCTTTTTGTTGTACACGGTGAATCTTTAAATTCTCCCTAACTTAGTTTTTGCCATAATCCTCTCAATTCGAGGCTGCCAAATGAATCGTAACTGACCCTCAGCCTGACCACCACAGCTACTACATAACTTTTTACCTATTGTTATTTTTAGGTTGTATTATGGGATAAAATCATCTTGAGGGGAGAAAATGCTGTGCTGGATTTTAAAAATATGAACACCAAATACTATTTCTGGGATGATGGTAATGGTTTGAAGTAAGTAAAAAAGATCACTTTTTGAAGAAAAGAAAATTATACAAATAATATTGATATTTAGTTTTCTGTAAATTGAAAAAAATATATTTGATGATACTACAGATATAAAATGGTCCTTATCTGCAGTGTATGTAGTATCAGTGAGGCATATACCATTTTATTGTTAAATTAGTGTCATGATGGTTATGAATAGATCTTAAAATCCATGCGAATAGCTCCTTCAGGGGAACTGAAAACTTTTTTTTTTTTAAAGAATTACTGTTAAATTAGAGACTTACAATTGTCACGAATCAAAAACAATATCTTTATATCTGACAATTTCATGATTTTCCTGTTTAATAGTGTGATGAAAGTCTAAAATATGAGAGAATGGGTTCAGAATTGATTCTTGAGGAACACCTTTTGATCCTGGAGAAGAACATCAAATATTGACTTATATTTGTTTGAAATTCTTGTAATTTGATTTCCATTGAATAAGTAGCAAACCACAGAAAAGTTTTTGTGGTAAAGCCCATATATATTTAAGTCTGAACATAATTTACCAACTTTTTACTTCCCTTAGGTTTCTTTAGGGAGCTATTCACTTGAATTTTGAAAACTATAATATTTCCAATAATCAAATAATAAATTGGGTAAAATACCTGACCTTGAGTTACAAATATAATTTTTTTTTTATAGGGGCAATAAAAACATTACTTTAACACTCTCGTGGAACATCATTCCAAACGCAGGACTTCTACCGAACGTTTTCGCCACCGGCTCCCATTCCTTCAAGTTCCCTGTAGAATACACAACTTCCAGAATGTAGTTTTTTAGGAGTAACTGTTATTTTTTGTTATAATTTTATATTTATTTTTTGTGAAAATGTCAGAATGTGCAGGCACACTTTTCTAATAAAAAAAACACCAATAAAAAAAAAAGAGTTACTTATATTTAATAATTTTTCACATGTGGTGCACCATAAATTAATTTATAAAAGAATAATATACTAAAGGCCAGAATATTCAACTTTAACTAACTAAATTGATTGGGATTAATTTCAAACCGTGCTGTGAGAATATAATGACAGTAGAACGATCTAGAAAACTATTATTACAAACGTGTTACTAGCACTATACTGAAAAAACTGGCCCTAAGGCAAAAATAGTAATTCAATGGTAAGTCTTTTTTGACGTGAAACTATTTTATTTAGAACAATTATTAGCCTTAAGATTCTTTATATTTACTCGAATAATAGCCATTATATTATTTCAACAATGTAATAGTCTAGGCTAGAGTATTCTTTTCTTATCCAATGATTATCAATTTTGCCTCGATCAGCTAGTGACACCGTAATTAATTACATAATATTACAAAAAAATAGAACTATCTAGAAAATTTTTTACAAAAAACAAACAACATTTAATGCTTAAAAAATTAAATAAAAATGAGAAGGTTAATGTTATTATGTGGATTCAGTTTGCACATTTTTATCTTCGGTATTGACTATGTTTGGTTTTGGAGATAGCTGAAGCAACTCTCTTAATCCCTAAAAAATATAGCATTATATTACATACCTTCATTACAATACCATAACAAAAGTCAGCAGTGACTATTGTCACCTGAAAAATAAATCTATTGTAAAAACTTATTAAAAACAATTACCTGCAATAAGTCTTTGATTATCTCAGCTACCTGATGTAATACCAGAGTGAAAATTCGTAACCAGACTTTTCAGAAATCCAAAAAAAGTGATTTAGTTTAATACCACATATCGTCCCTACCATGTCAAACTATCGTATACGAAAATGGGTAGTTTTCAGGAGAGCAAAAAAAACACTTTAATAGTGAAGACAAAATTAGCACATTGCCAAAATTGCAAAGTCTAATACTTTTCCTACACATTTTTTAAACCTTTTTAGGATGTTATCAAGATTTAGTCAGTTTAATCTTTTTTTACTTTAAATTAGTTTTTTCACATTCGATAGTTTGACATGGTATGGACGATATAGGTAGTGAACAAGCTCTGAAATATTTTCAGCTGATGTTGATTATTATAATTGTTACAAACAATACAAGTTTTAGATCAATTTTTTTTCAAAAATTCGTAACTCGGAAATTGATTTGTTTATGAAAATTCTAGTTGAGACCAAAATAGCCAGAAACATTATGAATTTCAAAAAAAAAAGATATATTGCATAATTAAAAAATTTTTTAATGACAAAAGTCACTTCATTATAAACAAATTAGAATTTAATAAGATTCTTATCCATTTATCGACAATAGGCTTGATTCCTTAGATGCGCCAGTTTTCTGCAGAAAATGAAAAAAAAAATCAGTGCAAAGTGGCGTGACGCAATGTAGTGTTATTAGGCGCACATATAATTCAAGATATGTTTACATAAATATTAAGGGTTAACAAACACAGTAATTCTTTAATTAGAAATCGTTTAATTTCCATGGGAAAATATAGTAAGTGAGGAATCTTGTCGTAATGTTAAATTAATGGGTTACATCTATCATCTTTCAAATAAATTTTACAACACAATGTTTTTTCATTAATTGACATGTAACTGTAGAATTGACGTGTTTGGAATTGACTGGGTTTTCTTAAAACGAGTTTTCAGGATTTTAGCATAAGTTTCATATTGTATTTTTGTACAATGATCAAATTTTATATTTTTTAAAAAACTTTTGAGCCCAAATATACAAATCTTCAGCATTGAGAATTTTCGCGCCATCAATTTGACGTAAACTTGCAAAATATGCTTGGCGTTTTATACCGTCACACGCACCTTTACCGTGCAAAGTAGCAAAAAAATGCCAGTCCGCTTCTACGTTAAATTCTAACTTAAGCTTTAACAAATTAGAAACGACTTATTTTTGAGACTTCCGGTCGACAATTCGTAGCACGCGGACGCGTTCTCCCGGTTGGGGCTTCTGAAGACGAAGTGCGAGCGTTTTGGGTCTTCGGAGTGTGGATCGGTAGTCCACAAATTGCCTGGTAGGGGTTCTAATCGCATAGGGTGGCTAAGCGCTGTGAGGGGTGATTCCTATAACGTCGGTTGAAGTTAGGTGATTTGAGCAGTAGGCGAACACGTGAGGCCGTGTTTTTTTGTATCAATCACGTAATTAGACGGGCGGTCTGACAGAAAAGGTTATACCCAAAACCAGTAGCAGTTTCCAAGGAGATTCTTTATTAGTGCCAAAAAAGAAATTAAGTTTTAAAGACAAATAAATATTTTTTTTTGGGGAGCAATATCACCTAGAGCGAGACTACGTTGCTCTCCACCTGTAGAACGGATCCAAACTCGAGAATGTGTCATGCATCACAGAAGGGTCGCCTGTGCTCTGCCTAAGCACAAGACAGACTCAAAGCTGAGTAAATTATCCAAAGAAAGATAGAGCTCAATAAAAGACAAAGAAAGAAAGAACTTATTTTTGTATTAGGCACCAATTCCATCCGAAAAATAAAATAATTTTTTTACACTTGACAACCGTGATTTTCTTTTGTGTACGCGACTAACCTCTCGGTAAATACATTTACAGAGTTGCAAATTTAAAGGTAAAGATGCGTGTGACGGTATAGGTAAAATTTATTCATAAGATGGTAGATTTGTTGGTTGTGATGCAACCCATTAATTTAACATTATGACAAGTATATACTATAGATTTTTTGTTGAAGGTTTTCTAAAAAATGTATTTTCCTATGAAAATTGAATATCTAATGAAAGAATTACTGTGTTTGTTAACCCTTAATATTTATATAAACATGCGATTAACTTAAATTATATGTGCGTTGTGCCACACCGCGTCGCTTTGCACTGCGCCACGCCACGCTCAACGCGGTGCTATTGTCGATAAGTGGTTAAGAACCTTATTAAATTTCAATTTGTTTATAATAAAGTGTGTGGTTTTTTGTCATTAAAAAAATTTTTTCATATGCAATTTTTTTTTTTTTGAAATTCATATTCTGGCCATTTTGGTCTCAACTAGAATTTTCATTAAAAAAATCAGTTTCCAAGTTATGCCTTTTTGAAAAAAAAATGACCTAAAACTTGTATTGCTTACATTTATAATAAACGTCAACTGAAAATATTTAGCGTTTCCACTACCTATAGGTAGTATTAAAATAAATCATTGTTTTTGGATTTCCGAAAAGTCGGGTCAGAGGTGTCCCGTTTCAGGAATTTTCACCCACCAGTAAGTTTTTATGCGCCTTTCTTAAACTATTTATCTTTGTAAATTTCCAACTGCACACATGTATTAATTACTTTTTGTATTACACGATCCAAAAAAGAGTTCTTTACTTATAATAGATTGGTTTAATAAAAGCTGCAGCACCTGTCGGTGATCTGTTCTCATATAGTGGCGGGAATGGCAGAGTGGGGTGAAAAGAATTACCTTTGTCTTAATGGAAATAAAACGGGCCTTATATTATTTAATAAAAATAAAATACCCACACAATCAATATATGTGCGACATGAACTAAAGTCAATACCCAATATAGAGACGATAAAATTTTTGGGGGTTAATATTGACTCAAGTATTTGTTGGGAAATACATGCAGTGAAACTTCGGTCTAAGCTCAATAGTGCTTATGCTCTCATTAGAAGACAGATATATTGTATCATTAAATAGCATACAACTTTTCTATTTTGCTTATGTTCAATCCCAATCAAACTATGGGATTTTTTTCTGGGGATCTTCAAGATTTGCTAGGGATATCTCTAGGGCACAAAAGAGAATTGTGAGATGCATGCGTCATTTACATCCTCTAACGTCATGTCGACCATACTTTATTGAAATGGGGTTACTTACGGTCCCAGGTCTCTACTTCATGGCTTTGGTCACCTTTGTTAAGAAGAATCAATCATTTTTCTTGACAAATAGGGATGAATATGCTCCAGATATGGCAATCACGACTAGACATAGAAACAAATTACGAGCGCCCTAACATGCTACTTCTTTCTTTGAAAAAGGGCCATATTTTAAATGCATAAAGGCATATCGGCTTCTCCCATTGGCGATCAGGAACATTGAGGGGGTTGAGAGATTCAAAAGGGAAGCAAAAAGGTTTGCTCTCTCAAAATGTTTCTATTCTTTTAATTTTAATCAATAATTTTAGTTATCAATAATTGTAGGATTTTGTCCTCTATATGGTGTCTTATATTTTGTTGACGTTGCTTTTTTTTTACGTTATGTAATCTTGATGGCAATAAAGGAGTGAATAAATAAATAAAACCCTAGCAACTGTACTTAAATATTTAAAGACGAGAGTTGCGATTTCTGAATTTATTGTACTTCAAAGTATTTGTGCAGTTATTTAGACTGAAAATTCGTTTTTAAAAGGGCGCCAAGAAAGCAGCTGAGTGTCAAACAGTGAGGTTCCTTCTACACTTTGTACGAGGAAGATTAGAGGTGAGCGAAACATCACCAAAAACTCTGTATTTTAAATAAAGGTATACACACACACACCTTTCACAGAGAACAAGTAACAACAACAAATAAAGACACAACACGAAGATGTCAAAACAAAATCTGCCCCTTAAATTACCGCTGTTTTCAATGAAACGCGTGGTCTTGACTACCACTGTTAAGAGGCCATCAATGTCTGCATGCCTAAGCAAATGTGTGGCTGCCAGAAAATCAAATCTAACAATTAAGACAAGAGCAAAATCAATCACATTGAGCTAAAATACACAGAAACTGGATGATAAATCAATGGAATAAAGTTTGTTGGTTGTATGAATCTAAATTATAAATTTTTTGACCTTATAAAAAAAAGAGTCGTGCGCCGCTCATCTAACGAAAAGATTTTAAAAGTTTGCATAATACCAACTATTAAGCGTGCAGGTTGCAGAATTATAGTTTGTGGCTACTTTAGTGCCCGTAAGCCAGACAGTTTGATAAAAATAAATGAGAAATTAAACAAAGAAGGATGCATCTAGCATATTATACCTCTGGGCTAAATATTATCTGCTATTTAATCTTTCAACAAGTTAACGGCTTTAAACGCTCTTTAAAACTATGTCAAGAGTCTCTTGAACAATAAATATATATATATATATATATATATATATATATATATATATATATATATATATATATATATATATATATATATATATGTATCCACATACATTAAGCAACCCCATTACCTTTTTACTCCTTATGTTTGACTATGAATAATTATGCTTTGAATTTGTCCATTATCGCCACCAAAAACCAACAAATATTCTAATAGTTTTAAACCTATAGTACAAAATTGACATAGACTAGGTGTCTCATTTATTTTTTAGTGTAAATGTATTTCCAAATCTTTATGTAATGCTGATAAATCCATATTGAAACTGAGGACATGCTATATATTTTCTAATACTTTTAGGCACTGCTGATAACTGCTACCAGAAGTACTGTCGACTTCTATGGTAATTTCAGATCCTGCCCCACAACATGTATTTTTAAGAATAAGACCCTCTTTGCTAAGGATATAGACAAAGAAGACAAGACTTACCTGGTTTTCAGCTTTCAGTCTGGATACAATTTCTTCATATCTAAGGTCTCTATTTTCATCTATCTCTGCGGCACTTCTCATAACGGCTGCCATTTCTTGGATTTTCTCTGCTTGTTGTTTGATTATGTATTGATATCTCTGGTCTTGCAATGACTACGAATTTATTAAAAAATTTTAGTATTTGAATACAAATAATATAGATCTTTATAACTGTTATTAAACAACATATAAACAATTTTTTTTTTTTTGCATTTGCATTAGTCAAATTTAAAGCCTCTTTAAGCTGTTCAGATGAAGGAATCATACTACACAAAAAACTAGCATTATGCATTAAAATGAGTTAAACATAATTTAAAAATTATGTTTACCTTGAAATCAATTCTTGACTGATATATTTTCTGTTGTGTATGTTCTCGATATTTAGACATAATATGCTCCAGAGTACACTGATAATCTTCTAAAGCCTGCTTCAGTTCTCGATTTTCTTGTTGTATCTCTCTCAAATGCCTGTTTTCCTTTTGAATATTTGCTATCAATTGTGAATGTGGTTTTTGATTCGCTACTTCGTTCAATTGTTCAACTTCCTCTTGAAACTAAAAATAAATAATATATTTATAACATAAGGAAACAACATTGTATGTGTTTAATTAACTAAATAAATATAAAAATAAGGGTCTAACCTGTTTCATTGCGTCAATTTTTTTATTAATTGAATGTGTCTCGGTAAGTAAAGCATCAGCAACTGAATCTCGTTCCTTTAATCTCCCTGCTAGCCTTTTGGCATCAGTAATAATTTGTTGTATTGTGAGGGACATTCCTTTTAACTGAAATAACAATAAGAGGCGTTTAAGGGGGTACATGTATTTCTAAAACATGTATATGAACTTTCTAAATAGAAAACACTTTATTTAAATATTAGTACACCTAACAGAATATTATAGACGTTTTTAATATACCTTGCTTTTAAATAAGGAAGTTAATACAAAATAAGGAAATCTAGTACTTCCTGGGATTTATTACAAAAAAATGGTAATATTTTCACGTAGTATTTTGGGTTATACACAAAAACATGATAAAAATCCTAAATTATAACTGTGATACAAGTATTTACATGAAATTTTAAACGAAAGCACAGACTGTTTCATAATAATTTGTCCATATTTTAGATTTTTTGCTCGATTTTACTTCGCTGAAAATGAAATTACTTCGAAACGTCACTGTCACTACCACAACTGGTTTTTAAAATTTAGGATTGTAACCTGCGCCATCTATTTACGAATGTTTATTCGAATTTTTGCTACCTTATCCTATATTTTAGAAATCCTAATTATTCTTTAGATTTGAGTTTTAAAAACAATATATTTTTTTCGAGGTTATGTAGAATGTCAACAATAAGCAAAGCCGCGTTTTTAAATTCTAGATATTTTCAGAATTTCCAGTATTCCTATTGATATTCATAAAATTAGGTTCAAAAATTTAATATTATGGCGGAACAGTACAAGTAAGTTATTTTACAATTAATAAAAGCTTTTCCAGAAACACAAATTTCCATAGCAGAATTATTTAAAAACACGCTGTTTTAGGTCTTTACATCCAGCAAAATATTATAGAGATCATTTAGCTCATGATATTAGACCAGATGGAAGGGAGTTTTTAGATTTCAGGCCTATAATAATTAATGTAGGCTCAATAGACACCGCTGATGGTTCGGCAATAGCAAAAGTCGGAAACACAACCATTATTTGTGGCGTTAAGGCTGTAAGTTCTGCTCTCGTTTATTTTAAAACGTTAATATATTTCTTTTTGTTAAAATGTTTCATGTGTGGCCTAACATTCTTTTTAAAATTGTATCAAGTTTATCTAAATAGTTGACACCATTCTAATAAGTTGGGTCAGATGTCATTTCATTTTCTGAATTAAATCGAAAAAAGCACTTTCCCAAAATGTGTGCGAAGAAAATTTGGCATTTGTTAAATTTAGTTTACCAGTTGTCAAATTTGATACTGGTATGTTTAAAATTTAAAGAATTGCCTATAAAGCAGAGGTGTCAAACTCAATTTTGCAGAGGGCCATATATTAAATGGGGGGGTCACCTTCAAAAATTTAAATGAAATGGGGTACCTCTTTTTTCCAGAATCGATAATCGATTCTATTAATCAAAAAGTGTATGCATGTCCTCTTTTTAAATTGATTTAATATATAGTTTTAATTTTAATTTGAATGAAACTTACCAAATATTTAGTGATACCCTTGATAGCATTTCTGAGGCATATCCAGACTTTAAGTTTTGTGTGACTGGTGACTTTAATACTCCTAAATTGGCCTGGATCGAGGAGGCGTTGAGTTCAACTCCGTTTCCCCTGGATTCACCTGCTGGCCGTGAACTGGAGATATGTGAAATAGTGTGAAATGTGTGTGCCTTTCATAATTTGTTTCAAATGAATAATGTAATTAATAAAACTGGTTCTGTTCTTGATCTGGTTCTAAGCCATGTAAATGATCTATCCCTGGGGATGGCCGAAGATCCTCTGATCCTACCGGATGATTTCCATCCACCTCTTGAATTTAAGCTAATATTTATAACTAATAAAAAAGTTACTTTGCCCCATTGTACTAAATTCTATTATGATTTTAAGTCTGCAGATTATATTTCGATGGATCATTTTCTGGGTTCGGAATTGTGGGATCATCTGCTTTTGAACCGGGTGGTTGACCAGATGTTGAATATTTTTTATGATGTACTTTATAGGGCCATAGATTTATATGTTCCATTAAAGAAGGTATCTAGTAGAAAATTCCCTAGGTGGTTTTCTCCTGAGTTGAAAAACTTAATAATTCATAAAAAACCAGTCAAGTGCAAGTTGAACTTGCACAATTAGTGTTCCGTACGTTGATTGTTTTTAAAATAAAAACTTTTGTTAGGGTGGTATAAAATGATCAGTGACTTCACAAAACACACCCCAAATGAGTTTTCAACAAAGTTTGTTTACCAATCTTTACTGAAAACTGGTGACCTTGAAATTTTTTTTTTTTTTTATATACCAAATAAATTATTAAAGGTAATGCACTCGTGATAATTTTCGTTCAATCTATACCCCGTGGAGAATATTCCAGAATTTTTTCAAAATTTTTTGATCAGTACCTTTCGAGATAAGGTAGGGGACAGCGATTTTTCGCGATTTTTTAAAAGTAATATGAAGAGAAGTGTGCGCAAGTATTATATATATATATATATATTATATATATATATATATATATATATATATATATATATATATATATATATATTTTACTCGTGTTTTCACAAGCTTTTATTTGACACCACACTCGATGACCTAGTAAAAAAAATTTTTTCTCACTTCCGATTTCACCCCTCAAAACGAACCCCTTAAGTCAAAATTTATGTTACGGTGGTATAAAATGATCAGTGACTTCACAAAACACACCCCAAACGAGTTTTCAACAAAGTTTGTTTCCAATCTACTGAAATCTGATGACCTTGAAATTTTTTTTTTTTTTTTTAAATACCAGATAAATTATTAAAGGTAATGCACTCGTGATTATTTTCGTTCAATCTACCCCCCATGGAGAATATTCCAGGATTTTTTCAAAATTTTTTGATAAGTACTTTTCGAGATAAGGCGCGGGACAGCGATTTTTTCGCGATTTTTTGAAAATAATACAAAGAAAAGTGCGCGCAAGTATTACGTTATATATATATTTTTTACTCGTGTTTTCACAACCTTTCATTTGACACCACACTCGATGACCTAGTAAAAAAATTTTTTTTTCACTTCCGATTTCACCCCCCAAAATTAACCCCTTAAGTCAAAATTTAACTTTCAAAACTACATGGCTCTGATGAGGCCATCAATTCCTATATTATTACCAAATTTCAAGTTTCTATGACAAATAGTTTCGGAGAAAATCGGGTGTGACAGACAGACACCGAAGTGATCTTATAAGTGTTCCGTACGGAACACTAAAAAGAAGCACATAGAAGGTTTAGATCGTCTGGGGAACCTCAGGACTATTATTACTTCTCTGCTTTACGATCACAGTGAAAGAATCTATCACGAAGGTGCCATGTTGATTATATCTCCAACATTGAACTCTCTATTAGAGATAACGTGAAAAGCTTTTGGGACTTTGTTGGCGCACAGCATGGCACAAATGACTTTCCTCCTAGGATGTTTTATAATGATCAATCTGTGGACATGGGCTTTGATGTGGCTAATCTTTTTGCAAGTTACTTTGGCTCTGTTTACTCTGATGAGTTACTTGATTATCCAGCCTTACCCTCTACTAATATTCATAATATCTTCAAATTTAAGATTTCAATCTCTGAAATTTACGAGGGGCTCTCGAGATTGGATCACAGATAGGGGTCTGGTCCTGATGGTTTATCTCCTGGATTACTAAAGGCATGTAGCTTCGTATTATCGCGACCATTATGCATGTTGTTTAACCAGTCATTGGAGGAGGGTTACTTTCCCAAGTATTGGAAGACCAGTTTTGTCACCCCGGTATTCAAGTCAGGGGACAGGGCTAATATCGCCAACTATAGGCCAATAAGTATTTTGAGTACTGTTCCTAAATTATTTGAAAACCTAGTAAGTAAAGTATTGGCATCTAACTTGGGACCATCTATAATGGTTGAACAGTTTGGTTTTCAGAGAGGCAAGTCTGCTGAGTTGAAGTTGATTTCCTATACTGACTACCTGTCGAGGACCTTGGAGAGTGGATCTGAGGTACATTCCATCTATACCGATTTCTCTAAGGCCTTTGATAGGGTCAACCATGGTGTTCTTCTTAAGAAGCTCAATAACCGTGACATATCGGGTCCACTATTGGGGTGGATTAGGAGTTATTTGTGTGCCAAAGTTCAGGTGTTTTGAGCTAATAATTTTAAGTCTGTCAACATTACTGTGCCCTCGGGAGTGCCTCAAGGCTCCCATATGGGGCCTCTGCTGTTTAACCTGTTCTTGAATGATGTGGCCGACTGCTTTCGGTCTTCCAGGCTCTTACTCTTTGCTGATAATTTGAAGTTGTATGCGGCGGTTGGATCAATCGAGGATTGTGTGGGATTGCAGGGTGATTTGGATAGACTTAGTGACTGGTGTCAGCTAAACAGTATGGTTTTAAATACTTCTAAATGCTTCTCTATGTCTTTCTCGAGATCGCAATCTATTGTTTTTTGATTACAGCATAAATGGGAGTTCCCTCATGTCAGTGGTTGATGTTAGGGATTTGGGGGTTAAGTTTGATTCGGCACTGAGTTTTATTCCTCATATAACCAAGGTAACGTCTAGGTCTCTGAGGATGCTTGGGTTCACTAGGCGTTGTTCATCAGAATTTTCATCCATTACCTCTATAAAAATGCTGTACTGCTGTTGGTTAGGCCTCTCTTGGAATATTGCTCATGTGTGTGGAACCCACCTTTTGCTTGCCATGCTACGAGCTTGGAGCTTGTTCAGAGTAAATTTCTACGTCATATTAATTTTAAATTCTTTAACAATGATTCTTTTAGTTATTCAAAACTGACATCTATATTAAACTACTCAGTATATATCACCACTACACCAAACACTTTATTTTTGCACTCGACGCGCGTTTCGCTAACCATGTTAGCTTCATCAGGAGCGATGATTGACTGATGATGATGACAGTCAATCATCGCTCCTGATGAAGCTAACATGGTTAGCGAAACGCGCGTCGAGTGCAAAAATAAAGTGTTTGGTGTAGTGGTGATATATACTGAGTAGTATCATTGTGCCAAAGATTCCACATTCCCAACTTAATCTATATTAAACTTGGATACCCTGTCTAACCGGAGAGTTCAGCGCGATCTTGTAATGTTCTTTAAAATTTTAAATTCCATCGTAAATTGTCCAGAACTTTTATCTCAGATTAATTTGTATGCACCCTCTAGACATACTAGATCTACGTTGTCCTTCTTCAAACCTTATCATAGGACAACCTACAGAGCTAATACCTTCATGACAAGATCTGTGGGCATTGTAAAAATAACTGCCCATCACTGGACTTGTTCTCCAGCTCCTTGTCTCTTTTTAAGAGGCAGATCGGGGTTCTTTTCTGATTTTCTTAGTTTTAGCCTTTAGTTCAGGTTAGTTCAGATTCAGATCAAAAGACTTCAATCGTTTCGACGCGCTCCGCAACTCTTTTTATATTGCCGAACTTTAGTTTTTGTTAGATTTAACTTCTAGGTGGCCCTTTGATTGCAATGGGCGCGTTGTAGATAATAATTTTTGTTCTAAGAAATTTAATAAACGTAATTATTGGAATTTTCTGGAAACATTATTTTTCTATGTATAGCAAGCGGCTACACGTTTGGATCATTTAGTATAGAAGTAACATCCGTTCCAGTCAATAGTCGTCGAAAAGTTTAAAAATTAAAATTAAGTGGCATTATGGCCGCGAAGAAACAGAAGGTAGACGTTCGATCATTTCAAACTTCATCGACAACAGATTACGGTTTTGTACACCAAAACGATCGGGCCATTTATGTCGGGAAAGCGTAGTTTTCCGGACATCTAGTGTTCAACGACATTTCCAGATAAAACATGAATCGTCATTTAATGATAACGCTGATAAAAGGGAGGCAATACAAAGAGCAAGTAAACAATACGAGAAACAGTCAACATTCTTTAGCAAAGTTGTCCAAGGAAAAAATCAGGTAACTGAATGCAACTTCAAAATTGCACAATCGTTGGCACAAAAGGGTAGGCCGTTCACCGACGGAGAATTTATGAAGCAAACGTTTTTGAGTACTGGCGAGATTTTATTCGACGACTTGCCCAATAAGGATACAATATTGGCCAGGATTAGGGATATACCGGCATCAGCGCGGACCATCGAGAGACGAATTACCGAAATGACACAAAATGTCCAAAAACAGCAACGCTATCAAACGGAGTTTTGTATTTAGTGTCCTATGTTCGCTTTTTTAATCAAAGCAGATTTAATGGATTTTTCGAGCAGTTGCTTTGACATATCTCTTTTCTCATGGATGGACATTAATGATTTTGATCTTCAATACATTGAATTTAAAAGCTCCGAGTTATGGAACACGAAATTTGTAGAATTAAGAAGGGTATTAGAAGGTGACTGCCAGAACCATTCAAACGAGATACTCAGTTGTTGGATGAGTTTACCAGAGAAATTTATTTGTCTTAAGAAAGTAGCGTTTGCCATGCTTAGAGCTTTCGGATCATCCTATATCTGTGAACAACTTTTTTCCCATATGAGAGTGATTTTAAACCCGTACCGAAGCAGGCTGACAACACAACTCGGAAGCATGTGTGACACTGAAAATAACCAGACATGAACCGGATATAAGAAAACTCTAAAGAACTTCAAGCACAGGGTTCACACTAGGTCCTAGGACTAGTATAATAAAATTATTTGTTAAATGTTAAAATTTTTTTGTAATTAAACCTTTTAAAAGCAATATTTTAAGTTAATTTAAGTTAATTTTTATTAATTTTAGTTGTAGTAAGTAGCTATGTCGGCACGCAAAATGTTGTATGGATGAAAACTGGCACCCCTTAGTTAAAAGGTTGCCGACCCCTGGTCTAGAGAGACTTGCTATACTATTTCAGGTTCTTGAGATGTAGGTCCTTCAGTAATATGCTTTTCATAATAGGATTTTGCGCCTGCCCATATTAATTCTATGGCATTAAATTGGCAATGGTAAGGTGGCAAATGCAAAACCCTGTTCCCTTAAAATTTCATTAACCACATTCATATTTTAGGTTTTCTAAAAGTCCTTTACCATTAAGAGTAATTTTGTTTTTAATAAATTTGCAGAAGGATTTTGATTTTGCTCTATTAACCATTGAAATATTTCTTTTTTTTCCCATGATGAATTTGGTTGTTTATTCAAAATTCTAGATTAATATGTAGCATTGTCTAAACGATTAATGAGGGTTGATCTAAATTTGGAATAAGCATGCATTTCTTTTAGCCACATTTCGAATATTTCATTATTTATGCTCTCGTGGTAATCGACGCTTTTCGATGTAGTTGAAAATATGAAACTGGCCCCAAGTACAGCATGCAAAATAATAAACCCCGTTCCAGAACTGTACCCCTCTTCCTTTTTACTGATTTAGCCGAATGATCTCGCCAGGATTTGGGCCCCCTTACGTTTGAAAAAAACCCATGTTTTATCCAAAAAAATTACTTTTCTAAACTGTGAATTTAAATTTTCGACATACTTCCTTAAAAATGTTATTCGTTGACTGGCAATATCGAGGAGTTCACACAAATATCTTCGGTTGCAGTCTTTTTTATATCGAAATCTCAAATGTTTCATTAATTTTACAAAGACTTTAGTCCAATCTTTCTATTCTGTAAAGTATCTTTTAGTCGTAAGAGTTATGTTCATGTAAGATTTATACATGTCGTAAATCAAATTTTTCACATCCATTTATACGAATTCGCTTAAATCCTTAGTTTTAGCCTTTTCTTTGTCCTTTTTTCACATTTTTTCGCGGTTATACCGCTGCGATCTTCATTAACAACCCTTTGTATAGTTCTAATACTTAAATTTAAAGCTTCCGATGCTTGTTTCTGAATGGACTTCGGATTAATTAACTGACTGTCCTTGGTAGAGTTTCCTTGCTCCTTTTCAAAGTAGCTTATTAAATTAAGCACCATTTTCTTCGTCTGAGGATTTAAAAAGCCCGCAAAACACTTTTTAGCTTCCATTATTATATGTATAATAAAATTTTTTGACACTATTGAAAATTAAAAAAAATTGGCATTGACATTGACATCATAATGCTGCATTCATTTTTAACATCCAAAAACATTTAGAGACATTTACCAGAATATTTTACTAATATTAAAAAAATTACTAAAGTGTTCTGTATATTTCTATTCGTTAAGCTGTGAATACTCTCGGATAAGAAAGCAAAAATAATGGCAACTACTAAGTTTAATAATTTTTAAATATTATGTATATTATATCATAAAATAAAATACTCCAATCATTGTTCCATGGCATATGAAAAATACTATTTTTGCTGTTGTCAGTGTGTTCTTTTAAACATTTTTTGAATAATATTAAAAGTAATATTTGAAGTTTGAACGCACTAATATTTTTAATATTTAACGATTCTGAACGAGTTTTTTTCTTAAAATATTTAGATGGTTGCTTGCCACTGGAAATTATAGTTGGCTCTCTGTCTCGGACATAAAAACTCTATTAGACTTTGAATTGTTGTGGCTGTTACTTGATGGAAATTCATAACGAACGTAATGAAAGATTGATTTTGTCAACAATTAATATTCAGAATGGATTTCCCAGCAATATTCATTACCATATAGTATTAATTTTATTACCTATCTACCTTAGGGTATTTATATAAATGTAACAACACTAATATTCAAATATCATTTTGTATCAGACAAAGCTATAGTATAGTGAAACGCGTCATACGGTATCAGTGAAACTAAATAAAGTGGAAATTTCACAAAATCAGTTTTTCATTACATTCTATTAGACTTTTTCGACGTGGTATTAATTAAGTTCATGCTGACTATAACTTTAACAAGGACGACAACAGAAAAGTTTATCGCAGCTAAGATGATACACCCGACTTATTAGAATGCCATACTTTTATTTTCTTCGTTGATATGAATTTGCAAACACTTGTTTTGACTTGATACAAATAAAATTGGTAGTTTGTTTATAGGAAATATGTCGTCCTAAACCAGAGACGCCAAACCAAGGATTTTTGGTACCAAACTTGGATTTACCCCCACTGTGTTCATCAAAGTTTAAACCGGGACCTCCTAGTGAACAGGCCCAAGTTTTAACTCAGCTTATAGCAGATATTATAGAGAATTCAAGGTTTGTGCTTTATTTTTTTATTAATTTCATTAGCATACTCAGTAATTATGAAAGTATCTTTAATTAAAAAAATATCATTAGTAATTCAGTAAATTCTGTATATTTTTTAATTTTTAGCTGTATAAATTTAGAGGAATTATGTATATTTCCTGACAAAATAGCTTGGTGTTTGTATGCTGATCTAATATGCCTGGATTATGATGGATCCTTGGTAGATGCATGCATTATTGCCCTAATGGCCTGTCTAAAGTCAGGTGAATATTAAATTACATAATTTAATACTGATTTTTATAAAAGTCTTGAAACATAATGATTATTAAATATTTTATTTTGCAGTAACCCTTCCTCAAATTGAATATGACCCGGCTTTAGATAATAAGCAGGTTAATTTAGAACACAGAACACCTATAAATGTCCATTTCAATCCTGTGGCTACAACATTTGCAATTTTTGATGAGTAAGTTATGTGTATTGACCTTTCTTACTTTCAAAGGGCCAAAGTATTTTTTTATAATTTTTAGTGTTCCAAACAGACACTTTGGTGTCTGTCTATCTATCACACCCGATTTTCTCTGAAACTATTTGACATAGAAATTTTGAAAGTTAAATTTTATCTTAAGGGGTTTGGTTTGGGGGAAGTAAAATAAAAAAATTACTAGGTCATTGAGTGGGGTGTCAAATGAAAACTTGTAAAAACACGACTTCAAAAATATATAAGGTAATACTTGCGCACACTTTTCTTTGTATTATTTTTAAAAAATTGCCCCTTATCTCAATAAGTACTGATCAAAAAATTTTGAAAAAATTCTGAAATATTCTCCACAGGGTTTAGATTGAATGAAACTTATCATCTTTAATAATTTATATGGTATATAAAAAAAATCAAAAATTTCAAGGTCATCAGTTTCCAGTAAAGAAAAAACTTTGTGGAAAACTCATTTAGGGTGTATTTTATAAAGTCACTAATCATTTTATACCTCCATAACAAACATTTTTATTTTAAAACAATCAATGTACGGAATACTAATTGCGCAAGTCCGACTTGCGCCATAGTCTAATCCTATGAAATATAATTTCAGTCTTCACCACAGCTTCCGTTCCATGTTAGCAACATTTTCTTCTTGTTTTAGTAAAATTATTTTAGCTGACCCAACTATAGAAGAAGAGAATCTGTGCACCGGAACTGTTACGATTGTTATAAAAGACGATGAATTATGTTGTGTTCACAAGCCAGGAGGCAGCCCCTCGCAGAGGATCAAATGATGGATTGTATTGAAAAAAGTAAGGAAAGAGCGAAAAGCATTAAAGAACTTATTAAAACTGCACTTAGTGAGAGTAAGCAAAATAAAGAATGATTATTACAAATTAATATCTTTAGTTTTCATTTGATCAATTTATTTTTAATCAATTTTGATTATTTCTTAGAAGAGTGCTTTTTATTACACAATTATAATCCTATATGAAGCTTGAATTCAATCATTAATAGATTACATAGCATTTGCGAGAATATATTGAAAAGATAGCTGTTTAACTGCCTTGGAACTTAGATACCTTGATTCCTGAGTACTATTTATTGTAGTCATATAACTTTAAGGGAACATTACACTTTCTTGATTGAAAATTTTAATAATTTTGATGGGACTGATAAGTTAATAAAAAACCTTTTTTGAGTCCGTAATTTTTCTGACATGTATTTTAAGTCTTCAAATACAAAAAAAAAAGGTTTACATAATTTTTTAAATAACTTTTTATAGGGTTTTTTTGCAGCCTCATGGAAGCTATTTTGAAAATTTTGATCTGCTGGCGTGCACGATTGCGGCTCACTGGAACGATATATATATATATATATATATATATATATATATATATATATATATATATATATATATACATATATATATATATATCGTTAGAAAAAGTATAACTGTGGCCCCAGTTTAGACTGCGATTATTTTGTTTGAGCAAAAATTCACAAAATTGTGGATCTCCAAAGTTGGTAGTCTCAAAAATAGCATTTTTTTCATAAAAAAAAACATTATAGATTAAGGAAAAAAATTAACCAGTCTTTTTTATTCTAGTTCATACTAAGGCTATCGTTATATAAAGAACATATTAAGATTTCAGACCGATCCGAATTATCGTGTACGCCGATTACAAAAACGTCGTCTTGAGAAAAACGCGTTCAAAGTTTTGACAAACGAATTTCCACATATAAAATCTACTTACATTCAATGTAAGTAGATTGCTGCATACAAAATGCCTTCCGACTCCTCATACACCTCGTTCTCAAGTCTTCTTTTATCTCTCCGTGCGATTCTGACCTCTCTGGCGGCATCGGTGAGGTTACGCTCGGCATCCCTGATGAGCCCTTCGTCACCCTTCCAGGCGAACTCAGCGGCTTAGGGTCCAATTATCGTTCCCATGACCTCTATAATTTTTAATACTGCAGTGAAATCTTCATTAAAAATACACGCAGATGTGTAAGTAGCAGTTTCAATGATATTTTTGCCATAAAAAATATGTTTTAGGACTAAGTACCAAACACAAGAATTGAATGATTCATTGTTATTTTGTGTGTTATTCCCCAAACACCGCATCAAAAGATCGTCTACCGTCAAATCTTCATAAATAGACTTAAGAACTTGTTGAATATCATTATCCAGAGGAGGTAGATGCTTGAAATCACTCAAAGTACCTGCAGCTTCGTGCTTTTCTTTTTTCGTTTGAATCTGGGTGATGTCGAATAGCTAAGCTATAGTAAAGTGATAAATCCTGCATTAATTTTTTAGTTGGCTGATTTTTTTTTGATGTTCAGATCTTTTTTTCGGCGGTGGATTTTATTTTTTAGCTTGCTTCCTTGTTTGCGTTAATACTTTTTTTGCTTCTTTTACTCTTCTATACATTCGTTTTTATTGTTCCGTACGGAACACTTATAAGTTCACTTCGGTGTCTGTCTGTCTGTCACACCCGATTTTCTCCGAAACTATTTGACATAGAAAGGTGAAATTTGGTAATAATATAGGAATTGATGGCCTCATCAGAGCCATGTAGTTTTGAGAGTTAAATTTTGACTTAAGGGGTTAGTTTTGGGGGGGGTGAAGTCGGAAGTGAAAAAAAAATTTTTTTACTAGGTCATCGAGTGTAGTGTCAAATGAAAGCTTGTGAAAACACGAGTCAAATATATATATATATATATATATATATAATATTATACTTGCGCGCTTTTCTTTGTATTATTTTTACAAATTCGCGAAAAATCGCTGTCCCGGGCCTTATCTCGAAAAGTATTTATCAAAAAATTTCGAAAAAAGTCTGGAATATTCTCCACGGGGTGTAGATTGAACGAAAATTATCACGAGTGCATTACCTTTAATAATTTATATGGTATATAAAAAAAACAAAAATTTCAAGGTCATCAGATTTCAGTAAAGATTGGAAACAAACTTTGTTGAAAACTCATTTGGGGTGTGTTTTGTGAAGTCACTGATCATTTTATACCACCGTAACATAAATTTTGACTTAAGGGGTTCGTTTTGAGGGGTGAAATAGGAAGTGAAAAAAAATTTTTTTTATTAGGTCATCGAGTGTGGTGTCAAATGAAAGCTTGTGAAAACACGAGTAAAAAATATATATATAATGTAATACTTGCGCACACTTTTCTTCGTATTACTTTTAAAAAATAGCGAAAAAATCGCTGTCCCCTACCTTATCTCGAAAAGTACTGATCAAAAAATTTTGAAAGAATTCTGGAATATTCTCCACGGGGTATAAATTGAACGAAAATTATCACGAGTGCATTACCTTTAATAATTTATTTGGTATATAAAAAAAAACAAAATTTCAAGGTCACCAGTTTTCAATAAAGATTAGAAACAAACTTTGTTTAAAAACTCATTTGGGGTGTGTTTTGTGAAGTCACTGATCATTTTATACCATCCTAACAAAAATTTTTATTTTAAAAACAATCAACGTATGGAACACTAATTGTGCAAGTTCAACTTGCACTTGACCGGTTTTTTAACATGCAAAATACAAGTTGGCCCGCCGCACTTGACGCAATAAGCGTCTATAGCTTCGAAAGTATTTGAAATTTTCCTCTGAAATTTACAGAGAATATTACTGAAATATAATACTTTCCAATAGGATACTTTCTTAAAAAGCAATTTTTCCGACTCGAGAAAGTGTAATGTTCCCTTAAATGCAGTATTTATATTAGAAGGTCAAGTCGACTACAAAATTGAAACTTCAAGCCAACTTAAAGTCAATATCAACTACTAAAACTGAATAAAGTCCCATATTTTAGCACTTTAGCCCATATTTCAGCACAGCATTCTTTACAAAGCTCAAATTCGACCAACTATGGAATACTGCTTCCATGTTTGGGGCTCCGCTCCCAAACATACACTGCATTTATTGGATTCTGTTCAGACAAGAGCTGTTCGTCTGATTGGAGACCCGGAACTGACCAACGGCGTTGATTCGCTGGAACATCGAAGAACGGTTGGCGACTTGAGTCTGTTCTACAAGTATTTTCATGAAAAGTGTTCAAAGGATGTAGCCCACTTAATTCCTCCCACAGCAATACTTTTAATCTGTATGAGGTTCAGCTTGTTACTCCGCTTACAACGCTTTTCAAGCAGTCTTTTATATGGAGAACATCATCCCTTTGGAATAACTTGCCCAGGGCCGTGTTTCCCACCAAGTACAATTTACAGCGATTCATGAACAACGTGAATCCCTTTTTCCGCCACATGCCGCTCCTGGAGCCCTGTAGGGACTTCCCTGCAGCACGTATGCTAAACCGTAAAAAAAAACTTATTTATTGCTCTCTCATCTGTCAATCTATCTCGGAATACGTTTTGGGTTATTATTACAATTCAGGTCGGATTGATAGAAAAGAGAAAACAAAACTAGAAGTACTTATCATAGTACTAGTGCAAAGAATCAGTAAGATATAATAATTCGCATCTCTGGTTGTTGTAAAAGCATAGTTTTGAAGGCTTACACGCCATTTGTGAGGGGCTGTCTAAGACCACAGACAAATAGAGAAATTTTTTAGTAAGTTTGGTAATAATTACCGCTAGGTAACGCAATTGTTACGGTTCTACCCCATATACGAGTGTCTTTCTCGACCTAACAAAAAAAAAGCAAGATTAAAGAGATTTTTTTTATTTTTCTACGTAGTCACTCTTGCAAATCAACACATTTAGTACGACTTTCCAAGATTCAAATACCCTCATTATAATAGGATTTACCTAACTGTGCAAAATAAGCATTCGTCTCAGCTTTAACTTCGTCCTTCGAAATGAATCTTCACCCAGCCAGCCATTTTTTCAGATTTGGAAACAAGAAGTAATTAATTGGGAGCGAAATCTATCGGATACGGTTAATGTGGAAGCACTTCGAAGCGAAGGTCATTTAGTTTTGCAGCAATAATCCGAGACGTGTATGAAGGTGCATTATCGCGATGAAAAAGCACTTTCTTTTTTGCGAGATGTGGACCTTTCGTCTGAGTAGCACCCTTAAATTAGTCCAATAGTGAAGCATCATACTTCTCGTTGATGGTGCTACTCGTCTGCAAGTAGTCCTATGAGCACAACACCATGAGAATCCCAAAAAACCATAGCCATCACTTTTCCTGCAGATGGAACTGTTTTTACTTTCTTGAGGGCATTTTCACTCGCTCCCACCCACTGTTTCGACGGCTCCAACACTGCACGTTTCATCTACTGTTATGAAACATCGAAGAAATTCACTGCAGTTATGTGGTGAACGCGGTCTATCGAGATGTTTATAACATCAGAGAGGTCGCGTACCTTCAGTCGGCGATCCTTTAGTACGCTATTGTGAATTTTTGTTACAACCTCGTCGGCCGTAGAAGTTTTCGGGTGTCCTAAGCGCTTATCATCTGGAATCGAGGTACGATCCACTTTTTAATCGTCGAAAACGAAGGAGAAGAATATTTAATGTGACTTTTAACTCTTGAATATTCAAAGAAGTTAAACCTTTTAAAACGAAGTATTTTATAACAGCTCACACGTCAGTTTTATCCATTTTTTAGAAATTGTTAAAACTTGTTTGTGTACACGATTGCTACAAAAAGACAACTAAACACACGTGTCTGACTTCACATGACACCATCTAGTAGATAACACTTAACAAATGTAATAATTTGGTCATCTTGGCGCTATATTTGTGTCAGGCCGAGAAGTTTTGAAACGACCCTCGTATATAAAAATCAATATCGACTATTAAAATTCAACAAAGGCTATATTTCAGCAGAGAACAGTAAATAACTGACTTTGTACCAATTTTAGTAGTTAATATTGATTTTTATGTATGTGGGGTAGAACCCTAACCATCTCGCTATTTGGCGGCGATACTACATGGGGTGAAAAGTTCCAAGACTTTCGAAGAAAAAAACAATGTTTTTGCCAAAAATCGATTTTATTGTTCAACGTAGTTTCCTTCAAGAGCAATATATTCCAGCGATCTTTCAACATTTGGATACCCTTCATATAGTACGATTTGTCGAGCCCTCTAAAGTTTCCCATTCGACTTCTTCATTTGAGCCAAATCTCTCTAAAGTTCCCCATTCGACATCTTCATTTGAGCCAAATATCTTTCCATGTGGAGCTACCTTTTCAAATTTGGAAAGAGGTAATAATTGTTGGGAGCCAGATCTGGTGTCGTAACCGACCGTTGTTTTACTGGTTTAGTAAGTCGATCAAAAATAACATTTAATAAAAAAACTTCCAACACTTTATTAAGAAAATTTCACGACATTTATCATCTCAGTATGAGTTGCTTGCAAAAATATTATTTAATACTTCGTACTTTGTTAATTAATTACTAAATAAGAATGTTACTGTAATAATGCAATACTAATAACGATAATAATAATGTCACTAATAATGATAATGTTAATAATGTAATGTTAATGTCCTCTCTAGCTGTCCGCCTATTATTTTATACTTTTGCTCTCTAAAATTTACCATAGGCTTACTCTTATGTTTAACTAAACACTTATCATGGTAATGATAAATAAACTTGGCGACTTCTTGGCGCCATCAAGAAGTTTACAAGGGAAAATATCAATTGAGCCATTAGTAAGTGTACATAGTAGATCTTTTATTAAGAATTGATTATTTTTAAACTATGACTTGCATTAAAGTCATAGGCATAGCTAAAGGGCGAAACAGTATAATAAAAGTAGTTGGTTTACAACACTGCTGAATACGGCGATGAAGAAGCAATTCAGAGTCGAATTGGTCCCATTTCACCACGATTTTATGGAGTTGGGAGCTGGTGAAATAACACTTTTTTCTTCTTGCTTTTATCATTCAAACGGTTAATAAACCAACGTAATAGTATTGTTCGCCCCCTTCTGAAGGTAGTCGCTCAGTACTATTCCGTTCGCATCCTAAAAGATACTTTACAAGACCTTTCCAACTGATGTCTGTTTTTGGACGTTTCGGCCCACTTTCATGCGATTCCAGCCACTCTGCGGGCTGTCTGTTGGAATCGGTGGCGGGTCCATGTTTCGTCCATTTTTACGAATCAACGCAAAGACTCTTTGGATTACGCCGAAACAATGCTAAATAGCATTCTTAATCTTCGACACGTTGCCGTTTTTGATCAATCGTGAGAATGCACGACACTCATCGGGCACAAAGCTTTTCCATATGCAAATATTCTTATAAAATATGCATCACGCGTTCTGCAGATATCTTCACGATGTCAGCTATCTCCCTTACTTTCTCTTTGTAGTCATTCAGAACTATATGGTGGATTTTTTTGTGTTTTTTGGAATGACTGCCCGCTTTCGACAGAGCAGATGTGCTATAACACTTCTCGAGCCATTCTTGGGTTCTAGCTGTATTTTTTCCTATCAAAAAACAATGCTTAATCAACAGAAGAAATTCTTTTTGTTCCATTGTTTTGCAAAAATCAAAAGTAGCGTCACTCAGAACAGCTGTAAGACGCAAACTAATAGACAAAATATCATGAAAATTTTACACGAATCTTCTGAGAATTAACACTAACTGAAAATCATATTTCTTTCGTGTGTGCTACCATCTCTGGGAAAGTCTTAGAACTGTTCGCCCCATGTAATATGTGATTGAAACATGGCTTTCAAAAATTTTATAAAACTACCAACATGTAACAGAAAATTTGCTAGGCCCATTTTAGCTAGGAATATTCGCAAGTAAAATTAACAAAATCTTTAAAATTTTATAAAAAATTTATTTACTATAATATTCAAATACACAACAACGTATGAATATTTTCTGCATTAACTAAAATTAGAACGAAGAGAAAATTATAAATAGCGTACAAAGTGTTCTAAAATCAAACTTGGAGCTTAGTTCAAAGTATAACATTGTATTTTGTACTTTAAAAAAAAAAAACAAATAGAAATTATGTTAAAAAAAAGACAAAAGAGATGAAAGGGGACCTTAATATTTTCCAATAAGAATTAGAGAAAATTTATTAATAACAATTGATACTAATAGCTTCATATTAACAAAAAAAAACGATATTATTAAATGCAAAAGAACACCTTGTATTATATTAAATATGAGGTTTTCCGAATTAACACATCTATCAGAAAATAGTGGTAGGTAATCAATTTTACGGGCGTATAATCGCACAACAAACGTATGTGACAATATAGAAAGAGCAACTGTAAACGGCGTAAGTTCGGAGTAACTTTCCGACGTTTCGCCTGCGATTACACGAATGATCCTCCAGATTAGAACATTGATTTAGAGTTCTAACCTCGAAGATTCAAAATCCCTAAAGGTGTCTCGTACAATCGTTGGCGAAACGTTGGGAGGTTTCTCCAAATACACAAGATCGAATCATAAGAATTACGATTTCTGATCTAACTAAAACCGTTCCATGTTGACAGGTAAGTTAATTTGAAACGCGAATGCCATCCTCGCAAAGAAATCGACAAAACCTTAAATCTTCAACTGTATTGGAACAGGTGGCTCTAAAAGGTATTGTCGGTCTTCCGCTGATGCCTTTGATCTAGCTCCCATCTAAATGATTAATGTGAGTTTTGGTTACGTTTACTCTCTTTCCCACTGTTATAACATACGTTTATATATATATAATATATATATATATATATATATATATATATATATATATATATATATATATATATATATATATATATATATATATATATATGTAAAAAAAAGAGTTTAAAAATAATAAAACATCAATTTCAAAGTCAGCAGTTTGATCACAAAATCAGGTTTATATTTTAAGTAAAACGATTATTTTCTATCAGCTATTGTCTTTACAATTTTTACAAATATCCACTGTTTATAAATATATTCACATTTAAAAATTCTCGCTCTACAAGTAGGTGGTTAAATTTTTACAAGACTATATTTATTGGTACCAACAAGGGCCAAAAATTTAATTACAAAACGCAAGGTACTTCACTTTTGAGGCGGACATACACTGGAAAAACAAATTTATAAAATTTGTTGTAACATGGAATTTGTTTCATTAAATGAATTTTAGGAGTGAAGTAAAGTGAAAATCCTAAAATAACTATTCGGTATTTTCGATCTAAAAAAAAAGGTAACACAGAACTTGTTTTTCTTTTCTAAAAATGTATATCTAAATATTACTTAAAAGTAATACTGTAACCGGATTTCCCCTTTTAAAGAATGAAAGTGATTTTGGGAAGACCTAGAAAAAAAGAGAGACCTTTCTTTAAAAATAAGGGTCTCTGGAGCAAATGGTATCCAAACACAAATTGGCTTTGGATGTTAAATATCAATTTTACTTCATTAGAGTTTTAATAATATTGCGAAAGCCGGTGAATCATTGAACATTTTAAATTTTAGAAATCTGACAACGCTTACATTCAACCCAATCGTAAATCATCATTTCTAGTCGCCCTTCTTTGAGCTCATTGCTAATGTTTGTTTCGCCGGTTTCCTCGAATCTAAAATACAAACATCATTTCTATAAAACGGTCAGTGTTTCTAGGCCTTTCAAGAAAACTTTACCAAAGTCTTTTTTGCGTAAATTGGTGGTAATTATTATTACGACTGTATTTTCTTTGTTTGAACCAGAAACAGAATGTCTTATTTCTGGCAAATGACTGGACTGTTAAACACCGAAAAAAAAAAATAATAAAAAAATAATGGAGCAAACTTTTCAACTAAGGAAATTATGTACTCTTACCTTATTAATATTTACAACTTAATATAATTAAATAAAATTTATAAATATGTACAAAGGTAGTTAAAAATAAACTGTATACCGATGAGCTACAGATTTTTTAAAAAAAAATTACTAGTGTTTTTGTTTTTAATTAAATAATTCTGCCTAATATACAAATAAATATAAATAACAATTATACTAAAAAAAAAATAATAATATCTATGTACAACAAAATTTTATGCGGTTAAAGGTGTTGCTTACAAAATTTATATGTATCGAGGTTGGTGTATTTTTATATTATCCGTAGAAACATTTCCAAAACAAACAAGCTTTGCATGGTTAGTTGTACCAACTATAAAATTCATATCAATATAATGTTTTTTCAGACTAATCTCAGAATCTGCAAAGCGCATCATTTCAGGAAGGTTTAGCACCATGAAACTTTACTTCGTAACATCCGGGAGTCGAGCAGAGGCCACTGCCTTAAAATCCATCTAGTTCTAGGAGGGAAGTCGAAAAAGTGTGAGGAAAAGACCAAGAGGCGTAGGTGCAGCAAGGGTATCAATACCTGTCACAAATAATTATGCAATAGTTTGTTTCGGAAACGTTCCTAGGAAACAAAGAAAATGCAAAAATCTCAGGAAGGATATTATAGTTGAGCAACACCTTTAATAATATAATAAAAGCTGCACAATTAAAAAATTAATATTGTGATTGTATATTTGTTTCGTTAAAACTCCAAAATAATTTGGCACTAAGCTAATATTTCTTTTTTAAGAGTAATTAAATTAATAATAATAATTAAATTAACAACAGGCTAGTCCTCAAAGAAAAATAAATAACCGAGCTGAAAGACAAATGTACAGTCTAATATGACGATTAAAAGTTATAAATGACGATTGACGAAATTAAGTGTTTTCATAGCTTACAAGCTTTCACGAATTGACTAATAATATATCGACATCCTCATTGAAAAAAAGGCGCATCCAAAATTTTTAAAAGCTCGCAAATTTCCGAATGTTTACATATACGAGGGTTGTATGATATGGTCTCGGCCAGAGATAGCGCTATTACTATTAAAAAAATTATATTTTTCGTAAACATAACCTTTCACAAGAATCCTGTCAAATTTGGTGTGCAGTGGCAGCCATTTAAATAGAAGAACTTTTGTAATTTTACAACGATGGAAAAAACTGAATATCAAGCAGTGTTGAAATATTTATTTTTGAAAAAGAAAACGAATAATGAGATGAAAGCGGAACTCCGCAAAGTTTATGGGGACTCTGCACCTTATCGACCATAAAATATTTGGGTTGAACTTAAACACGCCCGTACAAGCATTTTTGATTAAGAACGTCCAAATGACGTCATCACATCAGAAATAATTCAAAAAGTTCACGACACAGTGATAAATGATCCGAGAGTGAAAGTCCGTGAGATTGCTGAAACTGTGGGTATCTCAATTAAAGGGGTACAGAACAGTTTAGCAACTCACGAGAAAGCTTTCCGCAAGATGGGTGCCGCGATTGCTTACAATTGACAATAAACACGCACGTGTGTCAATTTCAAAAGAATGTTTGGCGATATTAAAGCGCAATTGGAATAATTTTTGAAGTTAATTCATAACTGTTGACGAGACATGGATTCTCGCAGCACACCAGAGACCAAAGTCCAAACGGTGCGTTTTCCGTAGCGAACCGGCGCCAAAGAAGGCAAAGGTGACTTTTTCGGCTAACAAAGTCATGTGTGTTGAGATGCACGCGGCATAATCCACGTCGATTACCTTGAAAAGGGCAAAACGATTAATGAAGCAACCATACTGTGAAAGAAAAACGTCCGCATTTGGCGAAGAAAAACGTCTCTTTCATCAAGACAATGCACGCGTGTGTCATCGCCATGGCAAAATTTCATGGGTTAGGACACGAATTGCTTCCGTATCTACCATATCCGCCAGATTTAGCTCCCAGCGATTATTTCCTATTTGCGAATATGAAAAAATAGCTCGGGGGGAAAAAATTTGGCTCAACGCGTATTTTGAAGGGTTGGGGCAATCGTATTTTTTGGTAGGATACAAAAGATAGAAACATGTTGGACTAAATGTATCGAGCTAAAAGGATATTATGAAAATTTTACACGTTAAAATATTTTTTTCTTGTCAAGCCCAGGTACTTATCATGCAACCCTCGTACAATATTTTTCACGATATATTTACACTAAAATTTTAAGCTACTTAACAGATCGTTCATGTAATAGAGGGTTGTTAGAACCTTGTTCTCCAAAACATTTTTATTGCAAAACGATAAAATAAATTTGGAAATACTGTCGTTTTTATTTTTTAACATTTTTGAAACGTAACAAAAATAATTTATAAATTTGTCCGATGGAGGTGTCGATATTTTTGATACTTTTTGATTATTAATGGTTAATAATTTGCTGAAAAATATCAGAGTGCAGGGATATTTATAGCAACCAGAATCTGTCTGTTTGGGTTGGCTTTATTAATGGCGTCAAATTCTGATTGCTATGAACATCTTTCTTGCACTCTTTTATTTACAGTGTTGTAAAATGGTGTTCCTCTTAATTACAATTGCTAATACGCATGCCAATTGTATCAACTCAATAAATTATAATTTCTTTATTACTAAATTTAGAAGAAAAGTGAGTTGATAAGTAAATTCTGCAACACTTGAAACCCAAAAATAATTTTCCATTACTGACTGTCATATGGCGAGAAATTTGAATTTTCCAAAGTTTACAGTCCAAAAGTCATTATGTTTTTTAAAACATTCAGAAACATTTATTAGGAAAAAGTGTTTAGAAAGGTATTTTATGGTAGTTTGCAAAATTTTGGACAGATTGCACAAAAATCGTATTTTGTCACTTTCTGGCCGATAAAAATAGGATTACAAGGAAATTTTTTTATTTTTTGAATTTGAAATATATTTGTTAGAGTGGTATAGTAAATCCCAAGATAAAAGATCCTGCCGTTTTGCTTTTTCAATGGGGCAATAAACGACCCTATTAAGGCTTTGTGCATAGTTGCCAGCTTTATGATAAACGTCTTTTTATTTTACCTGCTTTGTATACCTCCCTCACTTGCACCTGCAATCATATTGGATCTATTTTTACCTATATATTTACTACCTATCAACCCAGTTTGGAGCCCTTTAAGTATTTGATAATATAGGCCTAATGACCACAGGTCCTCATTAACATTCGAAATATACTTTTTATTATTTTTAGTTTTACTTACAGCTTACAACGTAACGGCTTTATTTTAATTATATGGCGTCCGTGGGAAAATTGGAATAGTGGCTATCGCAAGAGAAAACATTTATCACTTGACGCTAAACAAAGAGTGAAAAATGTTTACGACAGTTTAGTAAAAAGAAATTTGAATAAACAAAGTGCTTTGCAAGAAACCAGTGAATTAACAAAAACCCCAATTTCTACTTAAGGGTATTGTAGGAAAACCATCACTCAGGAACAGGAAAAAACGGAAAGATTTTGAAATGCATCATGTAGACGATTGTGAAAAAGACGTCATCAGGAGAAAAATATATTCTATGTATGAAGAGCAGTTGGTGCCGATACTAGACAAAATAAAATAAAGACTGGTGCAGGACGGGACCAATATACATTGTGGCCGATCTACCCTTCACAGAATTCTCTTAAGAATGGGATTCACGTTCCGAAAAATCAACAAAAGGCAAGTAGTGATGGAGTCACAAAGATTACGAATCTTGCGACATACTTATTTACAAGAAATTAAAAAGTATCAATCAGAGAATTGGCCAATAATAAATAAGGTTCCTAAATGCAGCCAACACCAAATCGGAAATACCTGAATATATGTTAGAAAATGACATTTATTTTGACTTTAGTTATAAAAAAGTGATCTTTTGTAAGTTTTAAAAGACTATAAATTGGAAAAGAAATATGTTTGTGATAGCATGGCTGAGAAAATGGGACACACTGTTTTGTGGCTTCCTCCGTATTATTGTGTGTTTAATCCAATTGAATATATTTGGCATCAAGTTAAATCAAAATAAGGGCACAAAATGTTTCTCCTACTTGAAGCGTGTTAGTGGTTGAATTAGTAAAAAGTTATAAATGATATACCTTGTGAAAGCTGGAAGAATTCCATTCAGCACGTTGTTAAAGATTCATATATTTATGTAAATAATATAAAACCACTGATAATTACCTCAGCTGATGACAGTGATAGTGAAACCGAATCAGGCTTAGGTTAAAATATAATTTTATTTATACAATATGTCCTCTCTTGTAAACCCCATTCATTCAAACTGTATATTTGTACTTCTTATCCACTTGTTTTTACATGCATCTATAAATAAACATTTCCAAAAACCCTTATAATTTTATTTATTTGCATTAATGAATAAAATTCTTAAGTCCATCTCTGCAACTTATCATAAACAAAAGGTCAGAATTTTTATATTGCCCACTTAAAACGGCAAAAATCAGGATCTTATATTTTAGGACAGGCTATACAAAAATTTAAACATTTATTGTTTGATTTCAAGCTATGTTTTACTTGTTTTACAGTCAAATATTAAGAAATTCTGATTTTCGTACAGCCGCAACTGTCGCACGGACAATTATCGATTATTTTTACTCTATTACTTGCAGTTTGAGGTTTTTGTTCTTTATAGAACACTCTAACGTCATAATTTATTGCAAAACATAAAGGGATGCAATGCAGATCACATTTTTTTTATGTTTATGGTTTTTTGTTTATTTAATTTGTAAAGGGTCAGTAATTTATTTATTTTTTATGTGCTCTATAGACAATGGCTTTGTTACCATTAGTAAATATTAATTCCTTTCTTTCCTCTCAATAAAATTGTAACGTTACAGTGTCCTCAAAAAAACAAAAACCTCAAATTAGTATAAATATGTTCGATAATTTTCCGCGCGACAGTTCCGGTTTTACGAAAATCATCATTTTTTAATTATTGGTTGTGAAATAAGTAAAACTTGGCTTGTAATCAACAAATAAAGTTTAAAATTCTGATGTCAATCAAACCAATGCATTTCAAATACGCGTTTGTATCTCTCCGACCGTTCAGTAGCGGGGACCCTTCAACTTCATCTTCATATGGGGGAATAGCCCGAAATTACAAGGTGCCAAATCAGGCAAATAAAAGGGTGAGGTATGACAGGACATGGAATTTGACGCCAAAAACTGTTGCTTACAGAACGAACTGTGGATCGGTGTACTGCCGTGATCCAGGAGGAAGTTATCTTCGCTCCAAAGTTTTGGCCGTTTTCTAAGCAATAGAAAGTTCGTCAGAGATGCTCAGAATTGTGCAACATTAGTCTTGACGAATGATTTATCGAACCTTGGTGATGATTTCAGGCGTGGAAGTGGCCGCCAGGTCTTCTGGCACGCTCTTCGTCTTCCGCCGAACTTCGGCGGCCTAAAATCGCGAAAATCACTCGAAAATTTGCTTGCGTTCTGAATCATTTTCGTACAATTCAATGACACTTTTCCCGAGTTGAAAATAAAATTTCCACACGCACTGCTTTTTTTCGTGTCCATTGTAAAATCGCAGAGAGACATAAATAGTTTTACACAAACGTGTATACAGAACAAACCGAATGGGTTGCCACACAGCGTTCTTGCATAAAGCCTTAGTCCAAAAACTTTTTGATCGCACAACGTACGTATGTATTTTGTATAAAATACTTATTTATGTATCAAATTTTTGTAGTTTTTGACGTAATAACATAATCGGAGACATATATTAAAAGAGAAGAAAACATTTGCAACTAATTTTTCTGTACGTTGTACTATTGACATGCATAATCATATTAAAGTGCGAAAATTTTTTTAAGTGTAATTTAGAAAACAAAACTGTTACTACATATGATGTTAACAATACGCGCCTAGAAGTTTGAATTTAATTATGCCACCACGTACATATTAAACTATATTCTTTTAAATTTTGCCTCTCTGCAAACTACAACCGAAACTATTCTCTATATGTTGTACAGAATAGAAAATTTTTCCCCAACTGTCATCCTGTCAAAGTTATAAATACTGATTTTTTTTTCTATTTCAAGAGAACTAGGCCATAATGTGTAAAAAAATAACCTTAAAATAAATCATTATAATAAAACATTTGAGATCACATAATCCTACAAAACTACGTTATTTTGTCGCAGTGCATAATATCTGTTTTTTTCCCACGGCTTAATATTAGTATTCATTTATTTAATTTTCTTTGTGAAAACTTACTGCAAAAAAAAAACAAAGCAACTTGGCATAGTTATTTTTAAGACCTCCCTCATACAGTTAACACTGATCTATAGATTTAATAATCGTACACGTGGTAGCGGATGACTTGCTTAACAAATGACTGACAGTGTAAGATTATATAAATGTGTAAAGTAAGCTTGTTCATCGTTTTTCACCGTGTGAGAGGGGCCATTAATCGATTATTACGACAACCTAAAAGAAATACCAGTCAATCGATTCGGCAGTATTCTGTTAGTTAAACAAAAAATATATATAATACTGGGTGTTCTATTTTTCTGTTACAGGGTTATTTCCTTATTTTATATCTCTCAACTAAAGGTTTTAACTGCCCAGGCCTGTGGTCGTCATCGTTTTTCAACTTTACTATTTGTATGTTTTATATAACTATATAAATACAAATATTTTTTTCACGACTATTGCGCTGTAGGCACCCAAAAAAACCTACCCTTTGTATTTACATAGCCATCGGATAAAATATTTACATATCGTAAAGTTGAAAAAACAATAACAAATTTAATTTTCTAAATTAACCATCTTTTATGTATTCTGATCAAACTGCCGCATGGGTTTTTGACAGAGTTAAATTCCACTTGATTACTAGCATTCCAGAATAGAATTTTCTTCTAGTTTTTGTTAAGTTGACCAACGTCCCGCTGTCTGAAGCGAAGTAGCCGACGTTCTAGCGTTTAAAGTAAATGAAACAAGCGTACTGTCATCGGCAAAGCTGTAGATTAGATTCCTGGGCTTTATCTTGGATCTTTCATGTAAAGGGGGAAGAAGGATACGAGACAGTATGGAGCTTGATGCCCTTATATCTAATAACTAAGTACATACTATGCCATTATGTTAATGTATTGGAAAGAGATATAAAACATCTATTTAATGCATCATCACATGGCACCATTTCTGTGAATTTTCTGTTATTATTAAAGGTAAGTTTAGTTCAAGTTGGATGGAGCTGAAGCTTTCACACGGAATGACTATTCAGTTTTCTAATCTTGGAGACTAAAGATCTTCGAAGACGCCTCTTGTAATTGTAGACTAAACATCGAAACGTTATTCCAAATTGACCCGGTCTAATCCTAAAAATAACGATTTCCCACTCAGTCCTGGTTAGTTAGGTATCCATACTATGATCTAAAAATATACAAGGTGTTCTCTTTGAAGAAGAAATAAGGTTCGCTTTATTTTCGACTTTACGATGTGCGTTTGTTTTATATACAGAATGTAAATGGAAGAACGTCTCTAACGTTTGTGTTTCAATTATTTTTTTCCACATTCTTTATTAAAACCTCTAGTTGAAATGCAAATTATAATGTCCAAGAGACAGCGATTATATTATTTGAGTATGTTTTTTTTACCATTACCATTTTTACCATTAGAGTTCTAACTGCACGACAGTCAATACCATTCCACCAAACGCTTTATTTTTGCACTCGACGGGCGTTTCTCTAACGATGTGACGCATCATTAGGGGCTAGAAGTCAATCATCGCTTCTGACGGTGCTAATTTGGTTAGCAACACGAGCGTCGTGCGTAAAAATAGAGAGTTTGTTGTGGTGATAATTGTTGTGTAGTGTAATTGTGCCAGAGATTCCAAAATTCCAACGTACGTGAGAATCTTATTAATTTGTATTATATATAGTAGGAATTATGGAAAATTTTCAGTTTGACATTGTAAAAAAAAAAAAATTCCACTTGTACGTGTGGTAGTTTATGAAGTAAAAATTAGTTCCAAGTTGAGTCTTAGTTAAGCACCTTATTGGATTATAACAATAATGCGACTTCCAGCCAGATTTTCCTAGTGTAAATGATGAATTTTTTTTTACGATATGGCACCTGGAGTAGTTTTATAAAAAGTATGAACAAAAAGTGGTGTTGCCATATCATTCCTGAGTCTAGTAACTATTTTTTTCTTGCTGTGTAATTTATAGGGACGCAGTACGTGCTCCCAGTACGATACAGTCGGTCAAGTAAGAACTGTCGTCTGTAACTTTTTAGTCGGAAAAAGAAATTCCTTTTTTTTAGGATATTCCTGGTAATGCTGTAAACAATGCTTTGTGGAAGGAGGTTCATTTCTAACTTTATTTATGGTTAAATAGAACAATATCGAACATGAGTGCTGCATATGCTTTGAGGGTGTATTCCTATGTAATCATACAACAGGTCCGAAAATGACACTACGGCGTATTCGATGCTCTTGGTTAAAAAATGTTGATCTACTAAGAACTTGGTTAGAGAGGAAAAGTGTCGGACAGCGGCGAAAAAATGATTATTAACATGTTTTCCCAAAATCTTCAATTAACTTTGCGCCAAGGAGCACAAAAACCAAACCAGAAAGGTTTGAAGTGGCGGGTACAATCAAGAGCCGCTGAGCGAAAAATACAGGGACAAACGACTCGCGTGTGCAGAGGAAAACCTGGATCGAGACTGTAGTAATGTAATTTTTTCCAATGAAGCCTCATTTTCCGGTTATGTGATCATCCCCCGAGCCTTCTAAATTTCCACTAACTGGATCTCTTCAATCCTTACCGACCGATCAAAAAATGCTCCAGATTTACAAGAAGGTATTAGTACCGGATGCGAAAGAGTGGCTGGTTGATAAAAATGAGGAGAGAGGAATTTCTCAAGAAGATAAAGGCCTGAATCATCGGAGTAAAACGTGTAGCCACTAGAAAAGGGAATCCGGTATCGTTAAACTGGCCATCCCCGTCGCCCGATTCAAACCCAATCGAGACCGAGGGGTCATAGATCAAGCAGTAGCTTCGTCTCTAATAGGTGTATACAGTGAAGGAGCTGTCAATTGGAAATCTTTGCCCCAAGAATAAGCGGAAAATCTCGTCGAAAGTATGCCTCGAAGATGCCAGGCGATGATCAACGCTGATGGGGACTGGACGAATTACTGAATCATTAGCAATGGAAATCCTTGACTGTCGAATGATTAAAAAAATTTTAAATAAATACATTTTTAAGGGAACATTATACTTTCTCGGGTCGACGTTTTAGAAAGTATCCTATTAGAAAGTATTACATTTCAATAATATTCTCTGAAAATTTTAGAGGAAAATTTCAAATACTTTCGAAGTTATAGACAATTATAGCGCCAAATGTAAGGCAGGCTAAATCGACCGCGCGGCGTGCCAACTTACCTTTCGGCCGTTTACAAAGGTTTTACGCTGGCTGCGTCGAACCTCTGCTGCTACTTTTATGATTCTAAGAAAGATAGAGGCAAGTAAAAGGAGAGCTTACTATAATGGATATATCTTTTCAGTGGTAAAACTGTAGCTCCAAAGCAAATGGTACGCTGGGCTGCTCAGTTCGAAAATATCGCTCACAGGGTTAACATCACTCAGTAAATGTCTCGACAAATATTGTGCAAAATGGATAAAATATACGAGAAATTTAGTTCGAAGTGAGTGTGGAGACCACGTAAAAGACAATTTTATGGTAATCGATTTTCAGATGAAAGTAATTCTAATTTCGCCAGTACAACTGCAGAAAAAATTGTAAAAACTTCTGATTTGAGTTTAAGCAATGCTCCAAATTTACAAGAAGGTATAAGTACCGGCTGCGAAAGAATGGTTGGTCGATAAAAATGAGAGAGGAATTTTTCAAGAAGATAAAGGCCTTAATCATCGGAGTAAAACATGTAGCCACTAGAAAAGGGAATCCGGTATCGTTAAACTGGCTATCCCGTCGCCCCATGCAAACTCGATCGAGACCGAGGGGCCATAGATCAAGCAGTAGCTTCGTCACTTATAGGTGTATACAGTGAAGGAGCTGTCACGGCTAAGTTAGGCTATTTTTGAGACCACCAATTTTGGAGGGGTCAACCATTATGTGAATTTCTGCTCAAACAATGATCGTAGTATATACTGTTTTTTCTTGTATTTGAAGACTTAAAATATATGTCAGAAAAATTAGAGACTAAAAAAATATTTTTTTTTATTAATTTATCAGTCCCATAAAATTAAAATTTCCGACTGGGAAAGTGTAATGTTCAATTAATGAACAATGCGCGACACCTTCTTACTTGACCTGTCATCTCGTAGGTCTTTTTAAATAAATAATCATTCAAAATTAGATATTTTTGCACTATGTGCTGCAAATGTAAAACTGCCTTAAAAATGCATGTCTAAAAAAAAGTGTGGCTATTTCTTGCCTGTAAAAAAACAACTACCATGTAGATCTACCCCCTTCGGATATTAAAAAAAATCACTCTCGATAATAGAACACCCAGATTGTACAAAATTTGCAAGTACCGGTAATACTACGACTTCTACATTACTTATGTATTTACATAGGCTCCAATATACTAGAATTCTGTTCGATGAGTGGTACATTTTTCACATATCCTTATTTAGGTATAATATACAGACCCTGGGTCAAATTAAATACCCTACTTGGAAATAATATACGATGTGTTTCAGAATTTATTGCCATAAATACACAGGCCTGCGAAATAAAATTTTTAACTTCCCCTTTAAGTAACGATGCTTTTTTAGGTGTTTAGGTAGGCTGAATTAAAATATAGCTTTAGTTCTTTTACAGCACATCAAGATTGATTTTTATACAAGATGTGCATATTTAAAAATGATTTTTATTAAAAATAAAATATGATAAATATAAAACTTAATATTTAGTTATAAAATGCGCCGAATTAGTTTTAAACATGACTTAAGAGACTAGACAAATCAGACTTACGATATCTTTTTATATTTACTTCAAAATTCCTGTTCGATCTTTTTTTTCTTGTACTTCCGATTCGGTTCGTCTCTCTTCAACATCCAGCAATAGTCGGCCATCATGCTAACGTCCCACTTTCATTGATATCTGTTCTCTATAATCTTTATGTCTTGATGAAATCGCTCCCTCTGCTCTTCACTTACAGAAACAAGACTGTCGGGAAAGAAGTCAATATGGGAATGCGGAAAATGCAGGTTTATGCTTATATTGCAACCCAGTTTACTGAGATTCTTAAGCATGTTGTTGACTACATTTTCATAATCAGTGCTTTTTCTGTTTCCTAGAAATGCTCTAGGACAACCTCCTTAAATGATTTTCAAGCGAGCTCTTCGGTCTTATTCATAGTTTTTTCAAAATCAGCATTTTGCATTAACTTCCGAATGCCAGGGCCAACAAAAATATTTTCTTTTATTTTGGCATCCGATAAATGCTTAAATATCACATAAATATTTAAAACAGGGATCCTCTTTAGGTAAGGCCTTCACAAATTGCTTCATAAAACCTAATTTGATATGAAGTGGAGGCAGTAGAATCTTGGAGGGTCAACCAGAGCCTCGCGTACAACATTTTTACTTCCAGCGCTTAATGATGTTCTCTGTGGCCAATCTTTTTTGATCCAATGTTGTAATCTATTTCTGCTATCCCATTTACACGCGAAACAGGGGTATTTTGTATATCCTCTTGCTGGATAAGAAGTATAGTCAATATTTTTTAGATCACCGCATATAATCCAGCCATGATTGGAGTAGTTTAGTCAACACACGTAGCTCTAAATATGCTTATAATCGCAATAAAAACAACTATTGAGAGTCGATAAATATTTAAATATCAACATTACCATAATACATATTACTAACACAGAAATTTGAAGGTAACTCTAGTAGTACTAAAAAAACTGAAAAAATATTTTTTTCAGGAAACTTACGTGATAGTATTTTTTATATATTTCTCATAAATTATATATCTATTACCTACTTAGTTTTGTAAGGGGAAACCCTCACAGGCCTGTAATATTAGCAACGATTATTTTTCAGCAATTTTAACTTGTCATTGTGCTATTTTATATCTGTTTATAAGAAAAGATAGACAAAAGTGAGGCACATCACTGGCTCATCGAGGTGGTGACAGGTCTCTTTATCAAAATTTATTTTTAATAACAGGACAAACTTATAAATTATTATAGGAGTGTTACGTAAACATTTCATCAGATCTATTGCAATTTAACGAGCTTTGGCAACACTGCTCGCTGTAGTTCGCACAATGCGATGTCGTTCGTCGGCTCCAAACGTGTTGCAAAGTATAGTAGAATAGGAGATAACTATTATAAAATATAGTTATAATTTAATAAGTTAAAGAAAATATAATCGCCAGTTCTAACTAAATTATTCGGCTAAAATTTTGAGATATATACTTTACTTAACAAGCCACCACCGATTTTATAAAAAACACGGCTGATGTACATGTATTATTTCCAGGTGGAGTATATTTGCCTAATATTCCTTGTTCACTCAACAAATTTATAATACATTGTCCTATCTCGTTTGATATTATAAAACACCCTATGAAAAACAACGACCTTTTTAAGTAAAAAGAAACTTATCGACAACTTATCACTGTTTTTTTTCTTACTTGAGGCGGTCGTTCACCACATAAATATTCATCTTTAGGGTGGTTGATCCGAACTATTTCTTCTCAGTTTGTCGAAAACTCCGTCCAGACCTTTTTGTTGACCTAAACAGAGCTGTTGGTAGTGTTGCACGGTCTCCAAACCCGCTTGATCTGTATATTAAAAATGTAATTTGTGTTACTTTTCAGGCTTTTAATGTTTTTGTATTTAAATAACTTCTTTATTTTTTTATCACAGACGGTTTGAAAACAAAAATTATGTATGCGTGTTATTGGACAGGAAAACTTTTTAATATTGCGGCAAAAAAACTATCCCAAAAAATAAATCACCAAAGAAATAACTTTCTTCTTGAATTAGAGTTATTGAAATAAAACTTGCCAGTTTAACATTTTACGGGGTTTTTCTTTTTAATTCGATAAAATTCTGATTTTTCCATATCAAACTTTTTAGATCTTCTTTTAAAAAATTCCCTAATGCTTCTAAAAATCTTCTTATTTCTGTCTTCTTTGGATTGTATAGTTTTTCAATACTAATGTCAAAATGTTTTTAAAAATTATTAATAAATAAATCAACAAAAATGGAATACTAATATTGCATAACAAGCTGATAAGAACGTTTAATAAATAATAATCCAACTAGTCCTTGTTATGAAATTCTTAAAGATTTTTAAAGCAATTTTAAATATTTTTCAACAAAAACTAATGAAAAAGTCCGTCAATTCTCTAAATTAAACTGTAAATCTGTCAACTGACTTGTATTTGGAGCCATCTTGATTGTAATCGGCGTTGTTCTTTGTAGCGTTCTTGAGGTGATGTTTGCTTGGTTTGGCAGGGTTTGCTGACGGTTCGGCCTCTGAAAAAAGAAACAGTTAAATCAGGTTAGTAGCTTGTTTGAATAAAGGGATCTAAATCTTAGATCTAATCTGGGTTTTACGACAATCTAAGTTTTTCGTTTATGTTTTACACAGATATAAAAAAAATTAAATATATAATACCTGCAACTGTACGCCTGTGGCTGTCCTCATATTTTGGTGAGATATATTTTTCATAGTTCCTGAACTAACGAGGTGAGCTAAAAATAAAACCAAATATAATTTATATATATATATATATATATATATATATATATATATATATATATATATATATATATATATAGCAAACGGACATAATTTTTATTTTATAAGTATATATAAAGATATATATATATATATATATATATATATGTGTGTTATATATATATTATATATATATATATATATATATATTCAACACTTTTCTTTATATATATATATATTATATATATATATATATATATATATATGATATATTATATATATACATATATATTTATATATATATATATATATATATATATATATATATATATATATATATATATATTAATATGTACACATGGGCTGAAAAGTCCCGGGCCTGGAACAAAGAAAACACGGTTTTTTTGGTTCAAAATTAGCTTTATTCATCAACGTAATCTCCATCAAGAGTAACGCAATCATTCCAGCTCCGCTCTAACAATGGCCAAACACTGCCCAGAATCATCAACACGATCCTACCAAAACAGTGAGCAAACGCGGCACCCACTTTGAACAGAGCTTTCTCATAGTCAAACCTATTCAAGAGGCTTTCTTTTGAGGACTGTTTCTCTTTTAAAGCGACCCAGGCAATAGTGCTCATGCAATATAAAGCCAACACGTTCTTTTGATATCTTTACGATAGTCAGCTAACTCACGCAACTTCACTTTTCGATCATTCAAAAACGACTTTTTATGGATTTTTTTGATGTTTTCTGGTGTTACCGCCTCATTTGGACGTCCACTGCGTTCTGCATCATCGGTGTCTCTACGACCACGTTTGAAGTCAGCAAACCAACGTTTTATTGTTGTTTCTGATGGAGCGGAGTCCCCATAACACTTTTCAAGCCATTGCTTCGCTTGAACGGTATTTTTTGCTCTTCCCATCAAGAAGCAGTGTAAAATTAAAACACGAAATTGTTTTTGATCCATTGTTTTGAAAATAACAAAAGTAGCGTCATCTCTCTTAGCACAATAACTCACAAACTAATGAATAGAATATCATGACTAAATTTTAACAGCTGTCTTTTGAAGGTTAGTATTAACTGAAAAAAAGGTGACTGCAATAAAACTAGCGCCATCTATGTGTTAGGCCCGGGACTTTTCAGCCCATGTGTATTATATATAATTTTCAAAAGCAAATGGACATAATTTTTATTTTGATAAGATAGGTAAAACATATAAAGAACATAAGAAGAATCATATTAAAACGCAACCTATATATCTAACGCCTTCAAGTAGATGTGACTAAAATTAACAAATAAGTCAGATTTATTGAGGTTAGAAAGAAAACAGAAAAAAAAATATTTTAAAAGCATAATTTCGCAAGATTCAACACTTTTCTTTTATCTTGCAATCGTTTAAGTATTTTTCTATTAATTCTTCATCCTTCACATTACTTTACTACTGCTGGTTTACATTTGACTGTATGCTGCACATAACGAAAATATATTTAAAGTTTTTAACAAATAGTGAAACATTTATTAATTTTTTAAATTACTTTTAGGCTTGAATTCTTTTAGTGAACATTACAAATTTTATCCAACAAATAAAGCATCAACTCTTACCCAACTGGGACGGACCAGCAGCATTCAAAACTACACCCTGAACGGCCTGCTGTGTACCTTGCGTGGCCACAGCTTGTGTTTGCGTTGCAACGCCCGCAGGAAGAGAAACCAGCAGACCTGGACCGCCCGCACCGCTTGAGAACTGTCCTCCCACATTAAGAGCTAGGGAGATGGGCTGAGCGAAGCCTTGAAGCTGGACCTAAATGATATTTAGCAATGGAAATATATGTGGAAAGAAAGTTTTTAGAAATTATGATTTTTGAGATTAGCCTACGTCAAATTGGACACTTTTCGACGCATCGTATACGATTGTAGGAGGATTAAGGAACTACCCTTCCAGACTAAAATCCATATTATTGGTTTTAATCTCCAAGAGTCAGAATGCTTAAAGATTGCGGTTATAATTCCAAGAATTATATTTTGTGTCGGCTATCTTTAACGATTGGTGTCCACAGAAAACGTTTGCTGCAGGTTTATATATGTTTTCCAAATCCCAACGACTCGTATACCTGGGTCGATAATGCCATTTTAAGTGGTCGCGAAAGGAAACTTAAAACACACCTGAACATTTTGCAGACCAGGGATACTTTGTAACTGGGCTAGATTCAAACTTTGTACATTTAAGGTATTTGAAGTCTGCGGCGGTGGACTGGACATTGGAGAGATCACCTAAATTTAAAAAAAAAAAGAATTTAAACTCCGTGCTTTACTACCACACAATTCATATATTAATGTTCAATGATTTTTATTTTAATAAGCATTTGCTTACAGTATTTCCCTTGGGACTCTGTACCACGAACTGAGCCTGCTGCGGTTTCGGCGATTGACTGAACGGATTCTGCCCGCTACTAGTCGCCAGTTTCTCTAGTAACAATGAATTGGCATTGGGGCTTACTATATCAGGTCTATCGGCAGCCGGAGTACCCACCAATAAGGCAGCGAATGCTGACTTACCGCCCCCGCCTTCCGTCGATTGCGATGAATTTAGTATTCGTTGATGAACAACCTGAAATACATGTACGGAGTAGTTTTAAGAAGTTACAATTTAATAACTCAAATTGGCAAATATTATTGTAAAAATATAAAAGGTGTCGTAAAAATAGATGCGAATATCGATTGTGGTAAATTATAATGCTTTCTGAACGTCAAACTTGGTATGAAAAATAGAAAAAAAAAATAATGTGGCATAAAACGCAAAAATATTTTACCTGTTGTTTGACAGGCATCGTAGTGTAGTTATAACTCCCGCTATTGACAGATGTCAAAGTAACAGTTTGCGGCTGCTGTCCCTGTAATTGGGCGTTCAGCTCTCCCAAATTTACCCGATTGTTATTGACGGACGTCGTCAAGGTAACAGTCTGAGGGGCACTTTGGTTTAGCTGAGCGTTGAGTTCCTGTAGGTTCACCCTGTTGTTGTTTAGAGTTATGAGGTTGCTGTGATTTAAGACCTGTAAGATTAAATTTTCGATATTTGATTATCGACTTAAAATACTAACCTCACGTGATAAGTATACACTGGGAGTTCTCCAAATTGGGGCCATCTTTTAACCTATTGTTCTAGTCACTTGGATAAATAAATTCTATACAAAAGTTATATAAGAAGAGATACAGGTTTTTAAAATTATTTGGAATATTAAGTGTGATTCTGTTGCGCTTCATTAATCGAGATTTAAACCGCAGGTCATCTTATTTACTACTACTGCCGATGTCGTCAACGTTTCCAAGCGTTTATATTTTATTAGAAATGTAAATGTTATTACTGAAAATATGTATTCTAATCTAATACTCAAATAATTAACTGGAAAACCTCTGTTATTAATATTCATTTATTTTAACTACGTAGGTAGTTCCTGTTTATTTCTGACTTTAAAATCCGTAGATATATGTTGTTTTGATGAAAAATAATCTTTTAATTAAAGTAAATATCAATACATCCAAAAAATATCGCGAAAAAACTAGCATTAATTTCAGAATTAACATTAACGTTTTAAAAGATTTGACAGCAAAACGTTTTTTTTTTCCACTAGATCTAAAGAATCCTTAGTTTTTTGATTACTTTTATTATTCTGTAATGTCGAAGAATTAAGGGTCGTCCATTTATTGTTTTTAATTGATAAACTTTAAATTTATTTTATTTATCAGTTTATCTGCCATAAAAATCCGTCTTAAGATGCTATACATACTTGAATTTTGTTGGTCCATTGGCTTAATTGGGAAAGGGCTTAGTAAAGTATCGAGAGGAGTAAAGTAACGTTTGGAATTAGTCGGATTTTTCAGTTTATGTGAATCGTTTCGTACTATATATCTTCCGAAGGTTTCGACAGTTAACAGGGGACATACGGCGGTACCAAGGCTCAGCATGTTTACATTTAAACGCGATCTAACATAAAAAGTGTACTCAAACTAAGGTGACTATACCGACCCTAATACCGACGAGTAACGATTTGATTGAATATAAATGTTGTCAGATTTTTAAATTTTAAAATAAATGGTTCCCAACTTTTGCAATAGTACTACATGGGGTGAAAAATCCCAAGACTTTTGAAGAAAACACAATGTTTTTGCCAAAAATAAATTTTATTCTTCAACGTAGTTTCTTTCAAGAGCGATACACTTATTCTAGCAATCTTCCAACATTTGGATATCTTTCATACAGTGCAATTTGTCGAGCTCTCTAAAATAAGCCTCAGTTTCCCCTTCAACTTCTTCATTTCAGCCAAATCTCTGTGCTTGGAGCCAACTTTTCAAATTTGGAAAACGATAATAACCACTGTGCGCCAGATCTGGTGAATATGGCGGATGAAGGATCAATTCAGAGCCCAATTGGTCCAATTTTACCATCGATTTTATGGACTTGTGAGCTGGTGCATTATCTTGGTGAAACAACGCTTTTTTTCTTCGCTAAATGCGGGCTTTTCTTCTTGATTTTACCATTCAAACAGTCCAATAAACCAATATAATAGTCTCCGGTGATTGTTCGCACCTCTTCTCAAGATAGTCGATTAGTATTATTCTATGGGCATACAAAAAAATACTTTCGGATGGTTATAGCTTCTACTTGATGGACATTCATTATAAATATATAATAAAAGACTGTTTTTAGTCAATTTCCACTGATTTATTTATAAATTGATGATGCGTTTCGCTGTCGATGCAACTTCGTCGATGCAACTTCGTTGGATCTACAAATCTACACTTTTCTTTACACGGAAATATCAGTTTTACAAGGGAAGAAGAAGTCTAAGGAAAATCAACTTCTTAGACTTAACTATCAGTAAAACCCGGAAAAAACATGAATTTGCAATTTATCACGAACCTTCTCGTACAGATATCACAATTCACAATAGTTCCCACCATCCAACCACCACAAGCTCACGGCCTATTACAGCTTTATATATAGATTAACTAATATTCCCTTATCAGAATACAGTTTACTAATTGTCCAGTCACATTAGGGGTTTCACCTCGGAATGAGAGATAATAAGCTGTAAACTTGTATAAACATTTATTTTGGTATTCTAAAAGTTGTCTCAAAAGTCTCATAAAATCTCGTGTCCGCGTCTTAAGATATTCAAGGTTAAAGGTCACAAAAATCGGTTTTTCGTAAATATCTCGCTTCCTATGATTTCAATAATATTTGCATCTATTATATGAAAATTGTAGAGCATAAAATTCTCTACAAATTTTATTCTAGGCATTTTTTTTATACGCTTAACCGTTTTTGAGATAGAGCGGGAGAGCGCGCAACGCTCAGCCATACATAGCATAATGCAAGGTCAACCGTTAGTCCCGATAAATAATACGTCGTATAAAGTTAATTAATTACCAAAAAATCCATAATTATGAATAATTTGCATTATTTGTTAATTAATACATTATATTTAATAATATTTTTCATTTATCAAGTATATTCGTTTAATAATACTTACCTACTTCGTGTAATTAAAAAATTGTTAAGTGAAATACTTTAAGTATATTTTAATGATATTCTAATATATAATAATTATATTTTAAGTAGAAAAACAATTAAGTACTTTTTCTTTAAAATGTGTAAACTCTTAAATACTTATATTACTCTTAAGATTATACCTGGGAATCGGACCCCTATAATACGACCTTTTCTATTTATAATCCGTTGGGACAGATGTTCTATTGTATAGTTAAGACCGATTTTTTTTCAAGGGAGCACTTTTTACTAACCAAGTTTATTCGTTAGTTTTAAATTGTATCTTGGCAACGATGGACTTACAATTTTAAGAGTTATGACTGATTTGTGTTTTATATGTGATAAGTTCACTTTCAGAAGGTGATTCTGTTAATGTAGTGCGCGGGTTACAAACTTTAAAAACTGCAAGTATTGAAAGAAATGACGGTCACATAAACTATTTAAATACCTTAACCTCTGTGAATGTGCATGTCGAGTGTAGAAAAGTGTACATCAGTAAAAATTCTATTGCGGCATCGAAACGACCCTAGAAGAAGGTGAACCTTCACCATCATCAAGTGCACCTCGTAAAAAAAAAATGAAGTGTTTGATTTCAAAAAACTATGCTTATTTTGTGGCCAAGCAGCTAATGAAGCAGCAGAGACGAAAAAAAAAGAGGCACGATTAGTAAAGTAAGTACTCTTGAATTCAAGACAATGTCATCAAAAAAGCAGAATAACGAAGCGATTCCTTAGGAGAATTAGTAAAAGATCGTATACTTTATGAGTATGACTTGATCGCTGCTGAAGCAAAGTATCATACCATTTGCTATACTAATTTCTTAAGTCGAGTACCATCTACTGATAAGAAGCCTCGCGAAGTTAATCAAGTCACACAAGCAATGAAAGAGATTTTTTGTTATATAAAAAATCATGAAGATTCACAATTTACATTGAAAGAGCTCAAAGATGTCTTTACGGAGTATGTACCAGATGATAAGGCTATCATTACAAGACTTCAACAAAAATATTTAACTGACATAATAATTACGAGAAAGGTAGGATCATTCACTATCATATCTTTTCGTTATACACAAGCTAATATATTATCAAAAGCTTGGTACGACAATAAAAAAAAGGAAGAACGGTTACGGATTGTAGAAGCTGCAGCAGCTGTTGTTAGGGAAGATATTCAATCATCTGTAGTCGAAACCAAGTCTTTTCCACCTCCGAGTCAAATGTGAGATGATATTAATGAAGAAATACCAAAAACTTTATTGCATTTTTTACAAAAAGTCATAATAAAAAATAGAAAAGGAAAAACATCATTTGAAAACGAAATGCACATCAATAAGTCATGTAATAATGAACGGTCATTTTATTAAATATAATGTATTAATTAATAAATAATGCAAATTATTCATAATTATGGATTTTTTAGTGATTAATTAGCTTTATACGACGTATTATTTACCGGGACTTACGGTTGATCTTGCATTATTTTATGTACGGCTGAGCGCTGCGCGCTCTCCGCGCTCTATCTCAAAAACGGTTAAGCGTATAAAAAAACGTTCAGAAGAAAATTTGTAGAGAATTTTATGCTCTACAATTTTCATAATAAATGCAAATATCATTGAAACCATGGGAAGCGAGATATTTGCGAAAAACCGATTTTTGTGTCTTTTGACCTTGAATATCTTAAGACGCGGACACGAGATTTTGAGACAACTTTTAGAATGCCGAAATAAAGGCTTATATAAGTTTACAGCTTATTATCTCTCATTCCGAGGTTGACCATCTTTTTTGGCTTAAGTGACTGTACTATAAAGAATTAAACTACATAAAACATGTAACTGTTAACAACAGTTATTCAGTAATCTTAATCGGAAAGATCGTTGGGAAAAAATTTAGAAACAAGGCTCATCATCTCAGAAATATATCCATGTTTTAACGAAAGAAAAACCTCATTTAATGCTTTCGGCAAACCAACAGAAAAACTGGGGAAAATTTTTATATCAAAAAAACATCAATATAGCTTACAAGACGAACAATACTATAGGGAAATATGTCGAAAACTACAAACCGCAAATCAATAGATAATTAATCAGGGGTATATCAATTAACATGCGGGTCATGTCCGAAAACATACATAGGACAAATTGGACGAACATTTATACAAAGAATTACAGAACACGAAAAAAGTTTTATCCATAATACATCTAATTCAACATATGCGAGCAAATTTTACATATCCAACAAAAAGGTTGAAAACTAAATCTTTTAGAAACAGTGCAAATAATCGATTAAGGACTACAGGTACTCTTCTTAACGACCCGGTAGATTTAAGTAATTCACCATTATTGAATTTATTTTCTTAATATCATTTCTGCGTAGGTTTTCCAATCTAGTAATAGTAATAAATTAATAATATAAAATTGTAAAGATTAAAAATATTCAGTGTTGTTCAAATAAACCAAATTTGACAGTTAAATGTAAAACCGACGAAGCTGCATCGACAGCGAAACGCGTCATCAACAGTCTTTTATTATATATTTACAAAAAAATACTTGCCAAAATCTTCCCAGCTAATGTTTCTGTTTTTGAACGCTTCAGCCGGCTTTCATGCGTTTCCAGCTACTCTGCGGACTGCCTGCTGGACTTAGGCGTGTAGTAGTGGATCCATGTTTCGTCCATTGTTACGAATCGACGCAAAAATTCCTTTAGATTACACTGACACAGTGCCAAAAAGCATTCTGAATCTTCGACACTTTGTTCTTGATCCATCGTGAGAGTGCGCGGCACCCATCGGGTACATAGCTTTTTCATATGCAAATATTCATGCAAAATATGTCTTACGCATTCTGTTGATATCTTCACTATGTCAGCTTTCTGTTTCACTTTCACTTTGCGATCGTTCAAAACAATATGGTCGATTTTTTGTGGTTTTTTTTGAAGTAACTGCCTCATTTGGACGTCCAGAACATGGTGCATCATCGGTGCTTGTACGACCGCATTTAAGTTCACTAAACCATCGTTACTTTCGCCAGAGCAGATATCCCATAATACTTCTCAAGCCATTCTTGGGTGCGGACTCTTTTTTTTCCCATCAAAAAGAAATATTTATCAACACACGAAATTCTTTTATTCCATCATTTTAATAATAATAGACAAAATGTCATAAAAATTTTACACGAATCTCCTGAGAGTTGACACTAACTGAAAATCATGTTTGTGCTGCCATCTCTCGGAAAATCTCGGGACCTTTCAACACACGTAGTAACTCCACAATTGTCACGTTTCAAAATATGAGAAAAAATATACTATAAAACACTTATTTGAATTATTTTTAACTGTTGCCAAATATCAAATCGACGACAAGATTCATCATAACAGAGACTACCTTAGCAAGTCAGTAACGATAACACAGGATACGTCACAGCGGGCACAGGTCCGTTACAAAGATAAAACTTACCCTAGCTCCTCCAGCAACATTACTCAAGGTCATCTTCCTAGCTAACAACCTCTGTTGAGGTACGACGCCGCTATTTATAGCGTTGACTACCGCAGCGTTAGCATCGCTGTTAACGCTACTAGCGGGCGAACTGTTCAACAGATTGATTATGTTGCTATTTGAAAGGAACTTTTGTTGTTGGGGGCGGTTTGTTGTTTAGCATTAGCTAAAAATAAATACATTAAATATTTAATAGTAAGGTTATTCATAAAGAGCCCTATATGAGGTACGTTTACGTTCTAAGGTCTCGTAATTTTTTCTGACACCAAAAAGTTGATACCTCTGTTACTTTTCAACATAATATCCCTGTAAATGTACATATTTTTTACAACGTCGGCGCCATGTTTCCATGACAGCAGAGAACGATTATGTTGGGGTCCCTTTTGCCCTCTGGAAAAGTGCTGATGCAAAAAGGGCTCCACTGGAATATGAGCGGTCACTAGGAGTGTCCTTCATAGTTGGAAAAAGGCAAAAATCGCTAGAAGCGAGGCAAGGTGAACAGGGAGTTTGAAATACCACTTCAAAGTTGTTACTCCGAAAAAATTCCTGAGTTATGCTATTAGGAGTTGCTTGGATGGAAAAGCACACGAGCAACCTTTTCTGGTAGCTTTTCCTATAATGATGGTAACAGCTTCGCCCTCAAAATATATTCATAAGATGCAGCCGTCACTGTACTGCCCTGTGGAAGACATTGAGTGAGGATTACGCCTTAACTGTCCCAAAAGATGGCTTCCATCATTTTCTCAGTACTAGCGGTAATCCGAAATTTTTTCGGGATTAAAAAACGGCATCCATGTCTCATACATTGATAACTAATGAAAAAGAAGTACCATATATACCGTCATCACGTGTCAACGTCGCCTGACAAATTGCCATCCGCGCGGTCTTGTATTCGTCGGTCAGCATTCGGGACACTCACCGCGAAGAAACTTTCCGCATTCTCAGGTCTTTACGCAGGATCCCACAGAAATGCCAACGTTAGATACTATATCTTCATCTTCTTAGCGCGATTATCAGGTTGACTATGATGACTTTATTCACTACTGTTCTAAATAGAGATGCTGTTGTCATATTAAACTACCGACGAAGGATTTTTCAACTAAGGTGTCCTTCGTCTTCCAGCACTACATTTACCGGCAATCTTACCCTGCATTGTAAGGTGTATAATGCTGTATTTCACAGGATGTCTTACAGTGGTTCCAAAATATGATATTTTCCTTATTTTTACTACTCTTAGTATTTCTTTTTGCTTCTTCATCTTCCTCAAAACCTCCTATTTCTTACTGGATGTACCGAATTAATCCTCAACATTTTGAGAGCTTCTCACTTTTACTTGAGTTTTCCATAAGCGTCCAATACTCTACACCATATAACAGCACTGAAAACACATAACAAGGGAGAAGTCTAACCTTCAACGTCAGATTTAGGTCATGGTTGCATAGTACATTTTTAAATTTGACAAATGCTGTTCTTGCACATTCTATTTGGTGTTTTATTTCCACTGAATGATCCCAATTGCTGCTTATAGTGCCTCCAAGGTAAGCTATCCTATCCATTTTTTCTAGTTACTTGTTATGCACGTAAACTGTAACATTAGCCTGATGTTGTTTAGACATTACCATAGGTTTAGTTTGACTGATATTTAGTCTTAAACCGTATGTCTTGCTTGCGCTTACCACACTGTCTAACAGATATTGGAGATCCTCTGCGTCATCCGCGTACCGTAAGTTATTTATATGTACTCCATTGATATTAATGCCTTCGTCAGTGTCAGTTAGGGCTTCTGCAATGATCTGAATATAAATTGGAGATTAGCGGTAACAAAACGTAATCTTTCCTAACACCTCTCCTTATTTCTATACCCTCTGATGTTTGGTCTTCAATTCTCGAGATTGCTTTCTGTTGCCAGTATAGGTTCGTAATAATTCTGACATTTTTGTCCATCAATCTCCGTATCTTTCAGAATCTGGATCATTTTATCGTGCTGAAATCGATCGAACGCTTTGTCGAAATAAATAAAGCATAGATAAACAATCGAAGTTAACAACCTCTATATCATTGATTAGATGCTATATCATTCACATCTATTCCTCTATGGTAAGGCTTCTTGGATTCGTTGTCACACGGCGTTCGGCCCTTCTTTGAACTCCCGCATCCACATTTTTTTACGTCCATACCATCATCACCGCATGTATTACTCAATTAACTATGAATGTCGACGGAAGTGAAGCCACGCAACTGGAGAAAACAAACTGTTCTTGTATACTGAACGACGCTATTTTGTATTGAAATCGCTTCTCACTCTAACAGCAGCTATATGAACTCTGTGTACTGTACGATGCTGCCATCTGTGTCACGCATTCACAAAGAGTATCCGGGTATTTTAAGCTCAACCGAATCTTTCTTCAGCCACGAAAAAATAATTTGGAGACCCTAAAATTGAACGTGCCTCGTATTATACTCATTCGTAAAGTGGTGAGTAGGATGATCCTTCTCGCTATAGTTAAACAGGTACACTGTCTGCCAAAAGTTTGGTACCACCGATGAATTACACTGCATCTATTTACAGCGTATTTATTATGGTTCCACTCTTAAGGATGTTTATTTTTGTACGCTAATACTGGTTTTACACATCTATTCCTTAAATACCTAAAATCAATGGCCTTTCAAGGGCTCTTGAAGTAGAGGAATCTTAAAATTACGTTGTTTTTGCCTAACGCGATACTACGATATTCATCGGTGGCCCAAAAGTTTTTGCCAACAGGGTACGTACTTACGATATTGGTTATGTTAAAAATGACCGTGATACAGACCTGCCGCTTGGAATTGTTGAGCAGAATTCATAAGTTTGGTGGCCAATGCGCTAATTTCTAATTCCTGCGTGCTAATTGGCTGAGATTTCTGGACGTTTGAGGTTTGTATATGGGGTTGCTGTAAACACACAATGCAAAAAATGAATTATTCAAATAAATTTTTCATTGCACATTTATGATTTTTAAGAGCGTACACAAGACCTATTTACTTCGATAACAGCATTAAGAATTAATTAAGAGTATGTCTCAATATTTGCATACCATTTGTACAGGCTGGGCTCCTTGAATCACACCATTCAATACAGGTTGCGCCTGTTGCTGAGTTTGGGCCTAGAAAAATTTAAGTAAAAAGTCATATTTAAATTAGGAGGATTCTGTAACCAGCATACTCAAAAAAAATAAACCCTGTCTTTACATTTGACCGAGTCATTTATATGTTGATCTCTAGCAGGTTATGACTGGATGAAAGTCGCGACGTTTTGAAATTACAAATTATTACCGAGCTTTAGATATAAAAGATGTACCAAGGGTAGTCCAAAAGTTGTCTACTTCGAGATCTGATGTCATTTTTGGAGAGTTGAGCCGGTTAGTTAGTTAGTGTCTTGGTTGACAACAGATATAACTATGAATCAGTCCGCAGTAAGTGAGCGCTCCAAATCAGAGCATACTAAGTGCAATGGTGCCTTTACGAGGGCAGCCTTTTAAGTTTTTATAACCGACTACTAGATGACGCTATTAAGATGTGACATTACCATTGTTGTAAAATTTGACATTTTTTATTGTTAAAACAGTAGCAGCTCAGAATTATTTTTTTTTTATAGGTCTAGCACACGTGCTGCAGGGAAGTCCCTAAAGCGCTCCGGGAGCGGCATGTGTGCGGGAAAAAAGCGATTCACGTTGTTCTTGAATCGCTGCAAACTGTACTCGGTGGGAAACACAGCCCCGGGCAAATCATTCCAAAGGGATGATGTTCTCCATATCATATACAGCGAGCGTTTTAAAAAAAAACAGTTTTGGGAAGAAATGGAAATTTCGCGTGAAGGTTTTCGTTGGATGATTTTTTACGATTTTAGTAAAGACACTATCAGAAAAGACTGTTTGAAATTGGTTTGCAGAATTTCGTTATGGTCATGCTTCCGTTAGCGATGAATTTCGTGAAGGTCGACCAAAATCGGTTGTTGTTGCAAAAAACATCGATGCTGTGCGCAACATTATTGAAGATGATCGGCATGTGACTTACCGTGAGATCGAGGCATCTTTAGGCTTATCGAAGACTGCAGTATATTCGATTTTGCATGAACATTTAGCTGTAAAAAAAATCTGTTCCCGATGGATTCCCTAACTCAAAAACTGGCTCGTGTCATTTAATGTAAGGATATGTTCAAAAAAAATGCGACCGAGGACATGCAAAATCCATGTACAACATCGTAACAGGAGACGAAACTTGGATATATGGTATTCGGGCAAGCCGTAAACTAAACAACAATTAACTGTTTGGGTGTTCCAAGATGAACCGAATCCAACAAATTGATTCGTTCGCAAAGCACTTCCATGATCGCTTGTTTCTTGCTTATTGTAACTATTGCTTAAGAGGATTGAAGATGGTATATAAATGTTGTATAACAACTTGTTTGCAGAAGTCATCAATGAAAACAGGAAAAACAACCGAAAACCTCGCATCATTCCTCATCATGACAATGCCAGCTCATACACAACACGTCAAACAATTGATTATTTAACCAAGAAAAATATCGCCCGTATTCACCTGATTTATCGCCTAACGACTTCTTTTTGTTCCCGGATGTCAAAAAAATGCTTCGACAACAGTTTTCATCACCTCAAGGAGCTGTTGAAACCTTTCAAAACCATGTTTTTGAGGTACCAACTTTAGAGTGGAAAAAATGTTCCGAGAATTAGTTCGAACGCATGCAAAAATATATAAATCTTAAAGGCGAATATTTTGAGAAACAAAAAAAACAATTTGTACCAAATTTTTTTTTCTTTACATTGTTTTTGTAAAAACTTAAAAAGTAGCCCCCGTATCAATAGTGAAAATAAGACATTTGAAGCTTCGTTTTGTTCACAAAAAAGGGGAAGAAACCTAAAGATATTGACGAGAAAATGATTGCTGTACGTTCATTTTTTATATTTCGTGTCGAATTTTTGTAATGTTGATAAATGACATTAGACACAATAGTTCTGATGTAACAATAACTGACAAAAACAAATTTTAGTAAGAAATTTTTAATGCGAAGATGTATTCGTTGATATTTCCATCGTACCCTCACAGGTTTTTAATATTTTAATACAGTACTCTGCGGTTGAGAGTAAATAAACGCTGTTTTACTGTAGTTTACCAACTTTTGCTGGTACAATTAAATTTTCCACTACTATTAGTAAAATAACTAATTTTTTGTAATAATAACATACTAAAGTGGGAGTCATTTTTGCTTTTTTATCAAAAAAGTAGGGTGGTATGGACATCACTTAATATATTGAAACTGGTACATCTTTGTAGCAGACTGATTGCAAAAAATTCATCTTAAATAGCGGATCTCAATAATAAAGTAAAAAATCGACCCTACGGGAATGATCTAATGAACAGATCTGGTGCTATTTTATTTTATACAGCGTTTCGAAAGGCTTAAAATGACGCGAACGACCGCAGACCGACCGACATTGTTTTATGCTACAGAGCAGCAGCTGAAAATACATAAGCAAGCATATTGTATATAGGTAGGTTTCCTGGTGGACATTTGAAATATCTTCTGTATTAAAAGATAAGTAAACCCTTTAATTTTATTAATTCGATTTTATTACTGACATTAATTAAAGTTATGACTGGGGTTACCAGATTTTATTATTATTTTTTTAAAAATATTTTTGCTGTCAAAATAAATAATTTTAAATACAATAATAATGACTGATTCCTTTTTTATATTATTACGCATATAATGTTATAAGTATAAAAATAGGTCACTCTTAATATATAATCAATAAACGTTAAAATCCCATGACTAAACGCTAAAAAAATGAGTTAAAAACGATACCTGCACATATAAAGTAAAATTTTCACCTATGGAGTAAAATTCATAGTCCACAAGAAACCTCTTCACTTTTTTCATTTAAATTTTAGGATCTAAAGATTCCAAATTGATGGTAAATAAAAAAAAATAAACATAAAAAAGAAATACTTTTTAAACCCACCTTGTTTTTTAAGTTTAACACTAAAAAACCATAGATTTGTTACAAGAACATCGTTTACCATTTCGGTATTAATCTTGGAAATCATATTGAAAAAGCTTTTTGGAAATTCTGTTTTTATTTTTTGTAGTAGAACAAAAATTATACATAAAATGGCCCATTTTTAATAAATTCAGTGTTCGGTATGTTGATTAAATTTTTACAATAGAACGGACTAGAAGAAAATTTATAGGTATAAACACATATAAAGACGTGAATATCATACACCCCATTTATTCCATTAGAAATGTTTAGCAACTTGAACAATTCTAGGTCAGGACACGCACCCCAATAATGAACACAATTGGATAAATCAATGAAATCTCGCAATATGACATTTGTTTAGTAAGTCACAGTGAACACTTGTATATTTTAGGTTGGCTTCAGAGAGGAAATAATATGTAATAACGGAATGTTAGGTAAAGGCGTTCGACAACAAGATAGTACTGATGTCATAGTTGTTAATCCTTAACAATCTAAATAAATGATATTTACTGAGGTGCGATTTAAATCATCATAGTTCAAGAATAATTACGAGGGATGAAACATGGGACACAGAATTTGGTTTGTTCGTAGAATTCACTATAACAATCTGAATGCATAGTCTTTTGCCTCAGGCTGCTATCAAGAGATTTGGATTAATAGAGTCTAATAACCACCACTCTACGACCCAGTCTCCCAGTGACTGCTCAGTGTTTCGAAATCTGAAGAAATGTCCGCTTGAGAGACCATTTTTCCACGATAACGCAGTCAAGGAAAGAGTATTTAATCACTGAAAGAGAAATAGCTGAAGTCAAGGTACACAACACTGAAAAATAGTATACCTAGTTTTATCACCAAATTTCATTTACATCTCCACATAAATAACTTTTGGACGCCTCTAGTAAAACATTATCAAAACTGCTAAACTTCAGCAACTACACAAAGTATTAAATTTACCTGTAGGGCTTGCGTCAACTTGTCCAAATGCTCTCTAGGATTCGGCTGTTGGGTAGCCCCTCTGGGAACGCCCTGAGCTTCGCTCCGAGCAGTGCCGCTAAGGCCGCACCTGATTCTGGCAGCCTTACGGCCGCTTTCGGTAAAGATGTCCGTAAACTGACGAACGTAACGGTGAGCGTTCGGCCGTGAACCTAAGTTAATTGTTATAATAAGGTAATTTTATTGGATATATGAATACAAAGTCTGTAAAGTAAGAATGTGTCCGTGATAATTGATTTTTGGTAGATGCGATTCAACAAAAAATCGGTAGAAGGAACTTTTGTCTACGACGCATTTTAGTAAAAGTATCAGTCGATTCCGAATTTTCGTCGAAATCACATAAAACCCAAATTGAGTCGCTTGTTTGCGCGTCGGTTCGAGTCAGTCTTTCTTTGTTCCCATCCAAAGGTCCCTAAAACGACGCATTCCACGGCCGCTAAATATATTAACAAGTCGGTATTGTTTGTGAAAAAGTGAGTAAATCATTTTAACAAGACGAAGAACGTCGACGACTTTCCAAAACGTGGCTCGGTAGGCAATTACTCCGAAAGTCCAAAAACGAATCGTGTCTTTTTTTTTGCACAGGGCCCGAAATTGACGCTGCATCAAGAAGCGGCAAAATTAAGAAAATAAGATTTGAATCTGAGACCATTCGACAACATCTTCATGCTCATGATGTCAAATTCCGAAGCACGTTGAAGAGACCTTTGCTGAGCGAAAATCACGTCGCGAAGCGGTTTACTTGGGCCCACGATAAGATACTAGAGTGGCCCTCACAATCGTCGGACACCAAGCCTATTGAAAAGTTTGGTCGCTTGCTAAGCAAAAGCTCAGAGGAAAAAACCTGAGGACTTTGACCCGGTTGTCTCGCGAGATTCGAAAAATTTGGAGATCCTTGCAGAAAATCCCGAAGATGCCAGGCAATTATTGATGCAGGAGGCGATTGGGCAACTTATCAAGGTAGTTGTGCCATTGTTAGCACACCAAATAATACATTGATGACAAAAATGTTTTCGAAACACTTTTTTCAAGAATATGAGCGGTCGCGTTCTTACTGACAGACTGTACTATTTTATCGTTCATATTCAAGATGGGTTAGCGTGGTAAATTCTAACACAAATGCTATATTTAAATACATTGATGGTAACGGCAGTCCGAATGTACATAAAGCCTGTTTTGACTTTTTTAACACCCAGTATTAACAGAAAGACGTCTAGCCTCAATAATATGGACTAAACTCTGAATTTTCATCAATAAAATCTTCAATTTACTATCTTTTTCTTACCCAATGAGAATCTACACGCCACACCGTTCCTTTCGTCCTTTTTATGATCTCTATCCAAATACAGTTCTCCTAAGAACTCCAAGTTCGAAGGACGTTGAAATATCGATAATTTAATATGGTATACTCGGGGGGTGTCTTTGTCCTAAAAAAAAATATATATGCATATATATATATATATATATATATATATATATATATATATATATATATATATTATATTATATATATATATATATATATATATATATATATATATATATAATACTTATTCGTCAAATCCATTCTGAGAGGCGTTTCGCAGTATCATCACGCCTCGTCAGTCGGGATAGGATTGACAAACAAGAGAACAGAATTTATGGGTACTTATCCAAGAAGTTATGGGACACGAATGTAGGATACAACAAATTGTACTAAGTACGCATACCTAATACTCCATCGAAAGCTGACACAGCAGCTTTCAAGCCGACAGAGTGGTTGACACGGTCAACACTTAAAAGCAGGCACCGCTTTTTAAGGGATCCTCCTGAGGCATATGTGGTTAATGTAAAATAACTGAAAACAGACAAAGCCCATTTTCAGCAGTTTACCCACTGTTTCTTGACGTCACAGTTGAAGACTTCCTGGAAATCGAAAAGCCACATTGCTCCACTACAGCGTTTTATTTGTTTCGATTTCCTGGAAGTCTTCAACTGTGACGTCATCTTCATAGAAGCAAATTTTGGGATCAATGACCGTCAAATTAGCTTATGCAGACGCTAAAGAAACCTACTAAAACTTCCAGGAGAGTTACACTACTCGCCTTCTTTTCCTGACTTCAATTCAAAAAACCCACTCTGACGGCCGGAAAACCATAAGGAAAAAGTGTAGGTAAAAATGAATTTTTTACAAGTATAGATGACGCACAATAGTCCGAACACCCGAAAAGCTGGCCATAATGTAAGAAACAAAAGGTTCAATTTAGGGATTTTTACCTGTTTGAAATTTCTGCCAAGTCGTCTACTATGATTTACGACCACTCAGGTGCATTTTCCGCTTGCACCTGTCTCATAACTTCCATTTCATTTTGAAGCGACGAGTGCCATGCAGCATCTCTCGTGAAGCATGTCAGACGTCATCAGATTTAAACTATTATAGAAAGTGCAAAAGTGAACGAATTTTAATAAGTGTTTCGGTTAATAATGTTGATTTTGCTAAGAAATGGCGTTACTAATACACTTGTTGGTATATACTAGTAACATCTATGGCGTTTTGAAAGATAAACACACTCCATCAAAAGCCAGCTCGTTGTTAATTGTCATTGTGCGAAAAACATAGTTCTTCATAGCTTTGAATATGTCGTGAAAAAGACGTTTTGCGGCGAAGTTTAATAATCTTCTTTCATCTGAAGAAAATGGCTGCTGAATGTTATCGATTGTTGGATGAAGCCTCTGGTGAACATGCTCTAACCAAAAAAACTTGGGTAGACCCAGGCCAGCCTTCAACATTACAACCAGTGCGCAATATACAGGGAAAGAAAACTTTGCTGTGTATTTGATGGGATAGTAAAGGAGCTGTGTATTACGAACTGCTGAAACCTGGTGAAGCGATTTCTGGCGATCGATACCGACAACAATTGATAAAGTTGAACCGAGCATTGAAGGAAAAATGACCAGAATACGCCCAAAGACATGATAAAGTCATTTTTCAACATGACAATGCTCGGCCCCATGTTGCAAAATGTGTTAAAAACTATTTGGAAAACAACAAATGGGACATTCTACCCCATCCGCCGGACTTAGCCCCTTCAGACTACCACTTATTTTGATCGATGCAGCACGGACTGTCAGAACAACACTTACATTCTTACGAAGAAGTGAAAATTTGACTTGATGAATGGTTGGCCTCAAAAGATGAAAAGTTCTTATGGTGCGGAATCCATTTTTTAACAGAAAGATGGGAAAAAGTCATAGCTAACGATGGCCAATACTTTGATTATTAAGATAATTCATTCTGTGATGGAAATAAACGCTTAGATATTGCGAAAAAATCGACATTATTAACCGAAACACCTATTAATTGTGTAAAATTAATTCTGTCCCTGAAGGCGAGTACAATTTCACCGTGTTTCTGGAATTTCATATTTACTTAATCTTAAGTGAGTAATTAACTGTTCAATTATCGAGTTTTTTAAGAAAATATTCCCAAAAATATATAAAGTAATAAGTTAAAAACTCCATTGAACTCTAACGTGAAACCAGTTGGAAGTTGTTTATTAGACATTTTTTGCCAAAATATGGAAAAATTGAGTGTTAGATGTCGCAAGTTTGGTACCTGTGTGAATTTTTGTGCGAAGGTGTACGTGGACGTCATAGACGCATCAATCTTACTTTCATGACAGTTTGTCCTTAAAATTCGGGAAAGTGTTGTAAACTTTAAAAAAGTTGTTAAAAAATTGGGGATAACGTTACAAAATTCAACTAATTGTTTGAAAATTCGGGAAATTGTTGCAAAATGTGCAAAATAGTTAACAAATTCGGGTAAAAGTTGCAAAATGGGAAAAATACTTTAAAAATTCTGTAAATTTTTACGAACTGATAGCGTTAGTTAAACAAATCCAAAAAATGTTGCAACATATAGCAAATTGTTAACAACTTCAGAAAATTTCAATAAAATGTTACTAAATTGGAAAAATAATTTTAAAATTCTGGAAATTGTTGCACAATGTAGCTTGTTTAAAAATTGTGGAAGTTGTTGCAAAATGGTAAAAATTGTTTAAAAATGCAGGAGAAATTTGCAAAAATTTGTCGCAAATTTTTTCAATTTTAATTACTTATTTACAACAATTACTCAAAATTAATGGGACATATTGAACTAAAATATATAAATTTTTTTATTTTTACAGAAAATGCGTGTGACAAAACGGAAATTTTTCTTTACAAGAAAAGACATTTTCCTACTTGTCAAAAATCAATTTCATCTATAATATATATAAAATGCAACGTATTCTGTCTGTCTGTCTGTCCGTTAGTGCGCTTATCACTGGAGAACCACTTATCCGATTTACGTACTTTTTTTTTTAAACATACATATGTTCTCTGGCCAGGTTATAGGCTATATTTTATTACGATAGGTAGCATAAGGAATGAGTAGTGACGTAAAATAGTGAATGAAATCGGAAAAAAGTTTGCCGCTAGCGCGTTCCCTTGCAATCCACAGCCTAAACCATTAAATATGGAACAATATTATGTAGCAGAGAATATATATAATCTATAATATATATAAAATGCAATGTCTGTCTGTCTGTCTATTAGTGTTTATCACGCGAAAAACCACATATTCGATTTATGTGTCTTTTTTTTTAAATTCATACACATATTCTTTGGTCAGGTTATATAATAATAAAAATAATCTATATCTATAATATAAATAAAATGCAACGTCTCTCCGTCTGTCTGTCTGTCCGTTAGTGCGCTTATCCCTCGAGATCTACTTATCCGATTCACGTGATTTTTTAAATTCATACATATGTTCTCTGACCAGGTTATAGATATATATTTTATTACATCTATAATATATATAAAATGCAACGTATTTCTGTCTGTCTGTCCGTTTGTGCGCTTATCACTGGAGAACCACTTATCCTATTTACAAGCTTTTTTGTTAAACATACATATGTTCTCTGGCCAGGTTATAGGATATATTTTATTACGTTAGGTGACATAAGGAATAAGCAGTGACGATAATAGTGAATCAAGTCGGAGAAAAATTTGCCGCTAGCGCGTTCTCTTGCAATACACTGCCTAAAGCATTAAATATGGAACAATATCATGTAGCCAAGAATATAATATATATAAAATGCAACGTCTCTCTGTCTGTGTGTCTGTCCGTTAGTGCGCTTATCACTCGAAAACCCCTTATCCGATTTACGTATTTTTTTTTTTAATTCATACATTTGTTCTCTGGCCAGGTTATCTATAATATTCTATCTAGATATATATATAAAATGCAACGTCTCTCTGTCTGTCCGTTAGTGCGCTTATCACTTGAGAACCACTTGTCCGATTTATGTGTTTTTATAAATTAATACATATGTTCTATATAATTCGATAAGAGCCTAGATAATGGGAAATAAGATGAGATAATGGAAGATAAGGAGAAATAATGGAGATAAGTCGAGATAAGCCTCGATAATGGGAGATAAGGTAAGATAATGGGAGATAAGGTGAGATAATGGGAGATAAATATAAATAATGAGAGATAAGGAGAAATAAGGGGAGATAAGCAGAGATAAGTCTAGATAATGGGAGTTATGGTCAGATAATGGGAGATAACGAGAAATAATCGGAGATAAGGAGAAATATTGAGAGGTAAGTTGAGATAAGCCTAGATAATTGGAGATAAGGTGAGATAATGGGAGATAAGGAGAAATAATGGGAGATGAGCAGAGATAAGCCTAGATAATGGAAATTATGTAGAGATAATGGGAGATAAGGAGAAATAATGGGAGATAAGGGGAAATAATGGGAGATATTTTATTACGTTGGGTAACATAAGGAATAAGCAGTGACGACAGTGGTGAATCAAGTCCACGCGAGCGGAGCCGCGGGCCCGGCTAGTGATAACATAAATGTAATTATTGCCACTATTGAAGCGAAAGTGACAAAAAATACTTCACATACGTGTATTTTAAGAAACCCATTGTTAAATTAATGACAGAATTCCGAAATAGATGGCAAAAAGTCCACAGAATCTAAACGCAATTCTTCGTAAAGTCTGATGATTAGTTCAACGTTTGTGTGCCATTAACAAATAAGTAAGAAACGAAAAACACGGAACCACCAGGAGTGAACACTTCAGGGCGTCCTTTATTTGGTTGGGACGATTCGACATTTTAGAGCCCCCATTTTATTGTTTGGAATTTGAACTTCATATT
>CM032449.1:169407784-169525284 GCA_019049505.1 Pachyrhynchus sulphureomaculatus | reverse complement strand
CTCTCCCATTATTAGTTGAGTCAGGAGTGGGAGGGACCACTCGATGGACTCTCTCGATCGATTTTGTCGTCAGTAGCGCCATGTCAGAGCAGGAGATACCCGTGTTGATTGAGCAACGCATTATTATCAAGTTTTAAATGCTAGAAAACGTAAAACTTTTTGAAATTTTGCAAAGACTGACGAAATAGTTCGGTAAAAATACGGTTTCGAAAACCCAAGTCTATGATTGGCACAAAAAATTTTCCTATGGCTGAAAAACGGTGGAAAATCTGATTAAATTTCGCCGACCTGGGAGCAGCATCATGGATTCGAACATTAAGGTGGTTCGCGAGCTTGTTATGGTGACAGGCATCTGATAACTTCGGAGGTTCAAATATCGTCCGGAAGTACACAAAAATTTACCACGGATGACTTAGGTTTGCCGAAAGTGTCAGCAAGGTGGGGGGTTCCTCGTTTACTGACAGACGCACAGAAAGAAACTTGTCTAGGAACTTGCGAAAGGCTTTTCGCACGATATCAGGCAGACAGAAAAAAATTTTTGAGGCCTTGTTACCTGTGATGAGACATGGAGACACCATTACCCCTCCGACTTGAAAAGAGCAAGCAGGGAATGTAGAAAACCAGGAGAAAGAGCACCTGTGAAGGCGAAAACTAGGTTCTCTGCTAGAAAACTTCTCATGACTGTCTTTTGGGATTATAGAGGCATATGCCGATCAAGTTAGACTGGCTTATTGACAAAAAAGGCGAGACATGCCCGTTCGGAGTATGGAACTGCTTAATGAGAAGGCTCGGCCCTACACAGCTGTAATGACTTCAACAAAAATTAGAACAAATACGCTGAAAACCTCTTAGAAAGTCCGCCCTACAGCCCGGATTTGCCGCCTTGCGTCTTTTATTTGTTTCACCCTCTGAAAAAAGCCTTGGGAGGAAAATGTTTCGAAAATGAAAAATTGGCTCCTGACTCGAGCTGCTTCATTTTACGATGACGCACAGTGTGAGAAAAGTGCCATTTTTTGGACAAAAATCTGTAGACAGTCGGCATTTTATCCGATTTGAATAAATTAAACGGGAAAATACTCGTAAAATATTGTACTTTAAGATAGTACTGCGGCGAAGAAGGTTAAAAGTAACATAACTTATAAAAAATAATCATGATTATAAAAAATGAGTTATGAACAAAACAACTAAAACAATATACCTTCATGTTAACAGATCAATTTCAATAAAATATTTCAGAAAAAAAGTTTTGAAAGTTTATTATTAAATAATTTAGACGTTTAAGGATATATAGAACATTTTTAGATTAATCCAAACCATATTTTTATCAACCTTACAATATTTTAGGAAAACCTAATGCAAAGTTGTTATAAATATTTTTAAATATTCGCATATTATTATACTATTATATAATTTTTAAAATTTCACTTCTTCTTCTTCTTGTCCCGACCCGTTATCGGATACTGGCGATTAACCTAGCTATTAGGACTTTATTTACAGCTGCCCGGAATAGTCCCGTTTGTTGTTGTTGTTGAGAACCATGTTCACAGGTTTTTCAGCCACGAAACACGTCTCCTGCCTGGTCCTCTTCTTCCGCCCTGCAGTATCAGTTGGAGTAGACTATATCTTTTCTCGTTTCTGATGATGTGACCCAGATATTCGAGTTTTCTTCTTTTAATTGTATTAACAATTTATAGGTCTTTGTTCAAGAGTTCCAGCGCTCTCTTGTTGGTAATGTACTCTCTCCAAGATATTCTAAGCATGCGCTTCCAATCTTTTACACGATGCCGTAGTTACAGTCCAACACTCCGCCCCATACAGAAGCACCGGAAGAACATAGATAGCATTTGAGAAGTCTTATTTGATTTTTAAACTGAGATCATGACTTCTGAACACTTTGGCCATTTTTGTATAGGCTGCTCTCGCTTTTTTTTTATTCTCATCGGATCTTCAGTGAGTGATCCCATTCTTCATTTACAGTGGTACCCAAGTAGCAAAGGTATTGACTCTATTAATCTTTGGATTGCTAAAGTACAGTTCTCCCTGTAATACCGAGTGTTTGCTTAAGATCATGTGTTTAGTCTTCTTTGTATTTATATCTATTCCGTATTCTCGACTGACGTGTTAGTCTGTCCATCAGCATTTTTCACTAGTAGTAATAAAACTAACATAACCTAATTGATAAAATAATAATAATAATTCCAAGACCTGTATACAAAAATATCGAAACTAAACTTTTCTAACGCATAAATATAAATTTTACAATTAACATCATCTAGTGTATATAAAATAGTAATGATATAAACAATATTTTTCAATTTAAAAATGAATGTACCTAGGAATTTAAATCTATTACGACCTAATGCACAAAGCAATTAAATTTTGACTAATAATTTACGATTTACAGAACTACAAACTAAGAATTTTTACCTAAGAAAACCTAATCCATAAATATAAACATTTTCAATCTGTTCCTAATCTAATGCAGGAAATAATAATGAAATCATTTATTTTGCCGATACTGTGTATCTAATGCATGTAAACAAAAGTTTTATATCTATAATAAACTATTTCAGAAAAAAAGCCTTTTTTTTACTTTTTTTTTCTGAAATATTTTACTGAAATTTATCTAAGTTGGGAATGTGGAAACAATGATACTTCAGTATATAAACTACACCAAACCTTTATTTTTGCACTCGACGCGCGTTTCGCTAACCATGTTACTTTTCAGGAGCGATGATCATCGCTCCGATGAAGCTAACATGGTTTTCGAGTGCGAAAAAAGTGTTTGGTTAGTGGTGATATATACTGAGTAGTGAAATTTCTCTATTAACATGTTAATTGTTTTAGTTGTTTTGTTCCTAAATTTTTTTTTATAACACATGTTCTAGGGAATTTTTTATAGGTTATGTTAATTTTAACCTTCTTCGCCACAGTACTATCTTAAAGTATGAGTATTTCCCGGTTTGATTTATTCAAATCGGATAAAATACCGATTGTCAGCAGATTTGTGCCCGAAAAATGGCACTTTTCTGACACTGTGTGACGGTATGAAAAAACTTCCCTTGCTGTGTGTTTTGAGTAGGGGAGACTATGTAGGAAAATAAGGTTTTTTTTTGAATTTTTCATCACTGTAAAAAAAATTTTATAAAAAAGAATTTCGATTTATATTTAATTTACCCTCGTAGCTTAGCGACCCTACCTGGTTGAACCGGCAATAAAATTCTAGTATTTTACCTTAAAAGATCATCATCTTCATAAGGCCTGGTCTTAGTCTCGATAAGTTCTTCGATTCCTTCTTTGAAACACATCATTTTGCGATCTTGGGCACGAAAGGCAATGGAATAGCCTTTGTTTCCCGGATATAAGTTAAAGATAACGGTGTTTAGTTTTTCTCTAGCTACTAGTTTTTCTAGGATTAGTGATTTGTACTGCACACCCTGAAAAATTAGATATGTAATGGCTTAAGAGACTAAAGAAATACACAGTGCAATCCAAAATCTGAAGTAGTTACTTTTAGACTTAGATTTAGACCTTTACAGTTTTTTTAGCACACGTCCTACAGGGAAGTCCCTAAAGCGCTGGCATGAGCGACATGTGTGCGGAAAAAGCGATTCACATTGTTCTTGAATCGCTGTAAATTATAGGGAAACACAGCCCTGGGTAAATTATTCCAAAGGGACGATGTTCTCCATCTAAAAGACTGCTTGAAAAGCGTTGTACGCGGAGTAACGAGCTGAATCTCATACGGATGAGAAGTATTAGCGCGACGTGTATTTTTAACATGCACCACTCTGGGAGGAATTAAGCGGACACTTTCCATGAAAATACTCGTAGAACAGACTTAAGTCGCCAACCGTTCTTCGATGCTCCAGCGAATCAAGGCCGCCGGTCAGTTCCGGGTCTCCAATCAGATGAACAGCTCTTTTCTGAACAGAATCCAACAAAGCAGAGTGTGTTTGAGAGCAGCGCCTAAAACATGGGAGCAATATTCCATAGTGGTCGAATTTGAGCTTTGTAAAGAATTAACAGTTGTTGTGGAGTGTAAAGCTTTCTGGTTCGAGATAATATTCCCAACTTTTGAGAAGCTCTCCTTGCTATGCCTGCAACATGTTCGTGCCAGGACATATTTGCTCCCAAATTAACGCCCAACAAATTGAGTGACGATGCTAGGGGAATAGAGTGCCCCGACATAACTATGTTGGGTTCAGCAACATTAACTTTTTTTAAAAAAAACTACTACCTGGATTTTTGTAGCGTTAAGCTCCACTTGGTTACCGTCACCCCAAGATAGAATTTCTTCCAGGTCTTTGTTAAGTTGAACGACCTCCTGCTGTCTGCGGATATTCACCTGAGCAGCCGATGTCCAAGCCTTCAAAGCGAATGAAGAGATAAGCGTACTGTTATCTGCACGAGTAGCACCAGTCTCACCGTTCTTTCCATTGGTCGAACATTGCTTTCGCCTGCGATTGCGTTCTCTAAAATCTCGAAGCGGTAACCTTTTAACTTCGTCTACATATAGCGGAACAGCCCAAAGTTGTAGGGTGTCAAAAACTATTTCGTACAGAACGAACTGTGTGTCGGTGCATTGTTTTGATGCAGGAGAAAACACTTCTCGCTCAAAGACCATTTTCTAACTAATAGAAAATTCTTCAGAGATACTCAGAATTGTCCGACGACGGTTTTCACGAATGATTTATTGAAATATGACGGTGTGGTTCCGGTCGAAGGTCTTCTGGAACGCGCGTCGTCTTTCACCAAAGATTAGCAGGCCATAAATTGTGAAAACCACTCAAAAATTTGCGTACAGTTCAATTTTTTCCCTCAAATGTTTTCCGAATCATTTCATACGTTTTAGTAGCACTTGTCCAGAGTTTAAAATTTAATTTCTCCCGTGCTGCTCTTTTTTCGTATCCACTGAAAAAATCGTAGACTTCATTTATGCCCACGTGTATATAGAACAAACTGAACGCGTTAGCAAGTTGAAATTTGTCACGCAGCGTTCTAGGCATATATTTAATACTCCTATATTGCTAACGCTTATAAATGGAGGTATCATGTAGAGCAGGGGTGCTCAAACTTGAACTGCTGGCGATCTACCTCAATATTGTTAGACTACGATCGATCGACTCTGAGAGTAAGTGTGTTGCAGGATTGTCGTCTAGGTAGGGTGTATCGTGGCATAGATATTAGTTTTCCGCACAATATGCATTTTTTTAGTCAAGGTAAGTGTAGGTGCTCTAAAATGTCAACTAATAATTATTCAAAATTGCGAGTTTATTGGTTCTTACAAAACAAACGAGTTCTAGTGTCTAAACTTAACTAAAGAGTGACTTTGGATGTTGAAGCGTGGCACTGCACGTCCTCAGCATACTTTTCATAAGATAGTACGTAATTACCGAGTGGTAATCGCAAGCATGATGACATATGTTCGTCAGTTAGTCAATTGCGATATTTTGACTTAATTATCTTCATTTCAGAAAATGCAGACTCGCACTCACGTAAACATTGTCGTCAGTTGAAGGGCGATTTGCCTTAGATTCGGATATTTATCTTCAGATATAAAACACCAGAATTTTGTATTAGATGCTGGGGCTTTGAGATGTATATCTGATATAATCTGCACTAACTCATTTTCAACAAAACATGAGTCCATGTTATACTGACTTGCTATTTTAGTAGCTAATTCCTCAATGTTTTTACACGAAAAAGGATAACTCATAAATGATGCGATATTTGCCAATTTACTGAAATCATAAAAACGTATTTCGAATTGGCCCAAAATATTTGATAATTCTGCCTCATAAATATCATAATTCAACTGAGGAATCCTTTTTTGCAAAGACGGAAATTTTTCAGGTCCTTTCTTTTCAGTTAATCTATCATAAGTAGCAATTTACTTTTGAATGCGTTTATTGCGCTAATCATCTCAATAATAGTTTTTCCTTTACCTTGAAGCTCCAAATTAATGGTGTTTAAATGCATTGTGATGCCTGTCAAAAATGCAAAATCAGTCAGCCATTTTCCGTTTTTCAGCAGCTGGGTGTCATCACCTCTTTCGTCCAGAAAAGCTGTTATTTCGGGCAATAATTCTTGAAACCTTTCTAGGAATTTTCCGCGACTCAACCACCTGACGCCCGTGTGAAGAACTAAATCAGTATGTTCAGCTGACTCACTATCTTCCAACTGCAATTTAAAGAGCCGTCGTTGCAAGCTACGTGCATGGATAGAATTCACAATTTTTATTGCAATGCCCATAATCTCCTCCATGTTTAGAACTTTTGAACACAAAACTTGTTGATGTATAATGCAACGGAAGGAGAAAAATGAAGGGAAATCATCATTAGCTCGACACAATGCCACAAAACCGTTTTTGTTTCGAGTCATTGCTGGTGCTCCATCGGTTGTAATGCACACTAGTTTATATATTGTTTGTTTCTGTTGGGCAGGGCGCATCGACAGCTAAGATCATTTAGCGCAGTTTATATATTGGTAGCTTGTAGTTTGTTACAAAATTGAAGAAAACGTCATATATATCTTCGCCACGGGTCTTTCCTTTCAGAGGAATCATTGTCAAAAACTCTTCCTTATTAGACATAATCATATTTTTAAAATCTCCAAATAAAGTCTCACCCGCTTCAATAAATGCTTCCTTCACAACCAATCCATCATCAAATGGTTTCTTGTGTTTCGCCAGTATATGAGATATCGTTGCAGCTTTTGATTGTTTGGCTGGTCTTGTGAACATGGTTTGTTCTTTTTTCAAACAAGTTATCAAATCACGTACTTTTCGTTTTCTTAATTCACTCTGTGACGGAAAATTCCTATTTCATAGTTTTTACGAACCGTTTTATGATGCCTCTCTAAGTTCCCACGCTTAGGTATTGCAACTGACGCACGGCAAATGAGAGAAATGCACTTATCCTTTACCATACAAAAGAAAAATTCTTCCTCCCAATCGTTATTAAAAAAAGTTTTACTTTTCTTCGCCGCACTCATTTTGGTCTATTTATTAATAAACTTTGTATCGATGTATCGCCTTCAAGTTACAACTCAGACTGACTCCTATTCCTGCAGGCGCAACATTTATATCGGCGCGAACGAAGTCTCGAATGTTCCCGTCAAACACGCCGCCCGAAGTTTCTAGAAAAATCGGCGGGAATCAAAAACGCGGCTTTTCTTTGACAAGTACCGCGCGTTCCTTTGATAAAGCCGTCTTTTGCCGCTAGCAGGGGGTTATTACGATAAAAGAAAGTGATGAGGGGGTTATTCTGGCCTAATTGTGGATCGAATAAATTTTAGTAGTTTATTCATTACATTTTGTTTTAGTTACCTAAAACAAAATCTGTGAATAGTTCTATATCGGAATTTTTTTCTCGAGATCGACTCAAAAAGCACTCGCGATCGACTTGTCGATCGCGATCGACCGTTTGAGCACCCCTGATGTAGAGGGTGAGACAGCAAACCACCGGTTTTGTCTCTCTTCAAATACTGGACAGGTGGTGCGCAAGCGCTACAACTATAGTGGGGAAAGCCCCTTCCCTCAAAGCTTAAAATGTAGTTTTAACAAGTTATTTTTCGTATGCTCTGTAGCACATTCTCCCCATTTTTAAAAAATTTACTGGAATATTTTTGTCACTTTTAAAACACCTACATTCACTCTTATAAAAAAATACAATTTACAGAAAAGAAACGACTTCTTTAACGCACAGCATCAGCATGCGCGTCAGGTTTAATGATTCACAAATCGAAGAGAAAGAGTCATATCGTCGACACCGTAGTGAACTCGCTCTTTCTCTGATGCTACTAGCAATATAGGAGTATTAAATATATGGTTCTAGGTATGTACCAACCGACACCTATCGGCGCGAGTCTATACCATTTCACGTTCTTGCTACGGTTTGTCAAGTAAGAACGTGACCGCTCGTATTCTCGAAAAAATTTATTTCGAGAACATTTTTTGCCATCAATATATTTTTTGGTGTGCTAACAACGACGCAACTACCTTAGTAAGTTGTCCAATCGCCTCCTGCATCAATACTCGCCTGGCATCTTCGCTGTCGACGAGATTTTTTGCAAACTCTGCAAATTTTTCGAATTTTGCCAGACAATTGAGTCAAAGTCCTCAGAGTCTTTCCTCTGAGCTCTCTCTTTACAAGGGACCAAACGTTTTCAATAGGGTTGGCGTCTGGCGAGTGTGAGGGCGACTTTAGTATCTTATCGTGGGCCCAAGCGAGCCGCTTCGCGACGTAATTTTCGTCCAGCAAAGGTTTCTTCAACCTGCTTCGGTATTTGACATCACGAGCACGAAGATGTCGAGTCGTTTCGTGGAACACATTCAAACCCGATTTTCTTCCTCTTCTTCTCGCAGCGTCAATTTCGGGTCCGGTGACTTTCGGAAAACAAGTTTTAGCAAGTCGTCCACATTTTTCGTCTCGTTAAAATGATTTGTCAACTTCTTCACAAACGATACCGACTTTTAAATGCATTTAGCGGCAGCGGAATGTGTCATTTTAGGCCCTTTTGGATGGGAACAAAAAGACTACCTCGAACCGACGTGCAAACAAGTGACTCATTTTGGATTTCACGTGGTTTCGACGAAAGTTCGGAATCGACCGACACTTTTACTAATGCGTCATAGACAAAGGTTCCCTTTACCGATTTTTTGTTGAATTGCTAGAATCGCACCTACCAAAAATGAATTATCGAAGACACGTTCTTACTTGACAGACTGTATATAGCATTGGACTGGGACTTTTGGATCTCACCATGTAGACAACTGAATTAATTTATCTGTAATTTTAATATCAATGAGCCTAAAATTTTAAGAAACCTACAGCGTAAAAACTACATCTCTTAGATCTTACATTTTTTTAATGCTAAAATCCAAAAGATTTTTAGTCTGAGAACAGAGAGGAATGAAAAATCTAATTCATTACCTCTTCCTCATCTTCATCGTCACTAAGGCTACTCTCATTTTCTTCCTCATCATACAACTTTTGCAATTCTTCAAAAATATCAAACTGCGGTTGTCGTTCTTTCTCGTCAAAATCGCTGCTCGTCGAGGCCTGGGCTAGTTGTTCCTCTTTGGGACTGGATAGTGGCAGGGCAGCAGCTCGAAGTGCTTTAAGCCTTTTCACCGCACGCTAAAAATTATTAAATTAAAGATAAGCGTAACTAGAAGTGAGGTTAAAATAGATAGCACCTCTTGAATATAACATTGAAAACACTAATTCAGGTTTAAAAGGTTAAAATAAGTATTTAGATAATAGGGGTACTCCCAAAGAGCTTGATAATGTTACGAGAAATGTCTAACAGAAAGTAAGCCTAACATAGAATGACCGGCCAAGTGTAAGTAGGACCTGTGCAATTAGTGTTCCGTACATTGATTGCTTTTAAAATAAAAATTTTTGTTATGGGAGATATAAAATGATCAATGACTTCACAAAACACACCCCAAATGAGTTTTCAACAAAGTTCGTTTCCGATTTTTGTTGAAAACTGATGACTTTGAAATTTTTGTTTTTTATATACTATATGAATTATTAAATCTTCCCCTGTGGAAAATATTCCAGAATTTTTTCAAAAGTTTTTGACCAGTACATTTTGAGATGAGGGGGAGGACAGCGATTATTGCCAATTTTTTAAAAATAATACAAAGAAAAGTGTGGGCAAGTACTACATTATATATATTTTTGAACTCGTGTTATCACAAGCTTTCATTTGACACCTGACTCGATGACCTGGTAATTTTTTTTTTTCACTTCCGATTTCACCCCCCAAAACTAGCCCTTTAAGTCAAAAATTAAGCTTTCTAAAATAAGCTTCAGTTTCCCATTTGACTTCTTCAATTAAGGGAAATCTTTCCCTGGAGCCACCTTTTCAAATTTGGAAGAGGCAATAATCACTGGGGGCCAGATCTGTTGAGTTTGGCGGATGAGGAATCAATTCAGAGCCCAACTGGTTTAATTTCTCCATTTCAGTCGTGAGCTGGTGCATTACCTTGGTGCTGCCATATTTCGGAAAGTCTCAGGACTGTTCACCCCATGTAGTACATATTACCTATCTATTTTTCATTGAATGTTGTAACTCAAATATAGGTTATCAAATTGAGAGCCTCACATTCCGAACTAAACGCTAATTGCAAAATACTATAGAAAACAAAAACCGGTCAAGTGCAAGTTGGACTTGCGCAATTAGTGTTCTGTGCCCTGATTGCCTTTAAAATAAACAAAAATGTTACGGAGGTATAAAATGATCAGTTACTTCACAAAACACATCCTAAATGAGTTTTCAATAACACAAAAAGTTCCTGTCATTATATATATATATATATATATATATATATATATATATATATATATATATATATATATATATATATATATATACAGTCCCTGGCCAAATTATTAGACGCACTGCAAGATTTCATGTAAAATATTAATTACCGAGTGATATTGTACCGTTTTATTATTTTTTAAATTGATTTTTTTTTATTTTTATATTATCCAATCAATTACCTATTTATTTGACATAAATAAAACAGCATTAATTTAGAAAAGCATAAGTTTATTAAGTTTTAAAGAAGAGTGAAATTAATGCTAGTAAAAGTCAATATTTAGTTGAGCCACCTTTAGCCGCTATCAAAGCTTTAATTCTGCGAGGCATGCTATCAATGCAAGATTGTACTGTCTCCTGCATTTGAGGATGATGATTCCACACATGAATAATCTTTTCTAGGAGCTGGGTTTTGTTGGTAATCACATCTTTAGCCACTTCTCTTTTCATCAGCTCCCACACATTTTCAATGGGGTTCATACCCGGCCAATCCAACAGAGGGATATTTTTTTCTGCCAAAAAAGCTTTAACAGACCGAGCGGTGTGGTAGGGAGCTCCATCTTGCATGAAAGTAAATGGTTCCCCATTTGGAAACCATTCTCTGAGCTGCGGAATCAACCGATTTTGTAATACTTCTTTGTACTGATCTTGCCTCATTATTCCTTTGACGACGTACAGACGTCCAGTGCCCTTGCCGCTGATGACTGACCAAATCATCACTTTGGTGGGATGTTTAACCGTCGGGACGACACAATCAGGATGAAACTTTTCTCCATGACGACGACGCACATACTGAGCTTTATTCTGCAAAATGTCGAATGTGCTTTCGTCACTGAAGGAGACCTGTCAAAAATAGGAAAAAATATATAAACTTCCATGTTTATTTGCTTTATTTAACTGAGAATGATAATAATGTATCAATTATTGATTAAATTGCTGTATCTTACCGATCTCCAGAAGTCCACATCTTTGTCTTGCCATTGTTTGGCCCACTTCAGGCGCTTTGCTTTCATTGCAGCTGTTAACTTGGGCTTCCTGGCGGGGCGACAGGCCTTAAAATCTAATTCTTTCAATTTTCTTCGAACAGTGCGCTCAGAAGCATTTACGCTAGCATCCTGGAGTTGTGATTTTATTACCTTTGTGGTAGCAAATCTGTTTTCTACACAAATTTTCTCTCTGACCGTGGAGTGAAAATTGGTTTTCTACCGCATCTTTTCTTTCTTTTCGGGCTTAATTCCTTCCCTGACTCAATTTTCTTTTTTATGCGTCGTACACTAGCTTCAGAAACCTCCAATCTTCGTGGTATTTCTCGGTTTGTAAATGTTTTCGCAATCACAAGGGCCTTCACTTCAGCTTTTTTACGTGGTGAAAGATCGCCTTTTCTACCCATAATGAAAATAGTCCAATTACTTTTTTTTAAAACACTGCATACAAATAAACTAATAACTGAGTAGTATAAAACTGTTAAACAAACAATCACAGTCCATAAAGCCACAGAAACACGTCCGTACCTGACTCGATTCGATCGCGACTGATACAGATTTGTACTTGTTTACGTTCATGTATCACTTTGTCAACACAGTGTTGCCATATGTTAAAAATAAATACAAATATGTAGTCTACAACAATTCTTTTAAATAAAAATCAATAATATTGTAGTTTAAATATACCATTATTGCATAAAAACTCTTAAGAAACATAAAATTACTAAAAAAAAATACAGTGCGTCTAATAATTTGGCCAGGGACTGTATATATATATATATATATATATATATATATATATATATATATATATATATATATATATATTATATATATATATATATATAATATATATATATATATATATATATATATATATATATATATATATATTTATATATATAACACATGGGCTGAAAAGTCCCGGGCCTAACACATAGATGGCGCTAGTTTTATTGCAGTCACCTTTTTTTCAGTTAATACTAACCTTCAAAAGACAGCTGTTAAAATTTCATGATATTCTATTCATTAGTTTGTGAGTTATTGTGCTAAGAGTGACGCTACTTTTGTTATTTTCAAAACAATGGGATCAAAAACAATTTCGTGTTTTAATTTTACTCTGCTTCTTGATGGAAAAAAATACCGTTCAAGCGAAGCAATGGCTTGAAAAGTGTTATGGGGACTCCGCTCCATCAGAAACAACAATAAAACGTTGGTTTGCTGACTTCAAACGTGGTCGTAGAGACACCGATGATGCAGAGCGCAGTGGACGTCCAAATGAGGCGGTAACACCAGAAAACATCAAAAAAATCCATAAAATCGTTTTGAATGATCGAAAAGTGAAGTTGCGTGAGTTAGCTGACATCGTAAAGATATCAAAAGAACGTGTTGGCTTTATATTGCATGAGCATTTGACTATGAGAAAGCTCTGTTCAAAGTGGGTGCCGCGTTTGCTCACTGTTTATCAAAAACAAGAACGTGTTGATGATTCTGAGCAGTGTTTGGCCATTGTTAGAGCGGCGCTGGAATGATTGCGTTGCTCTTGATGGAGATTACATTGATGAATAAAGCTAATTTTGAACCAAAAAAACCGTGTTTTCTTTGTTAGGCCCGGGACTTTTCAGCCCATGTGTTATATATATATATATATATATATATATATATATATATATATATATATATATATATATATATATATCTTAAGAACTAATATGCATTTTCACGTTTTTTCTTAGTCAATAATAATTATAGCATCTTAGCTACTTAATAGCCAATGAATGAATCTAGCTCAATCTAGAATCTAGTAGTAAAAGTTTAAAACAAATATTTACTACTTAAATATTTGTTTAACTATACAGATAAAATAAAATTATTTTGTCTTGATACCCATCCGTGAGTCTTCAGCGTGTGTGTGTACTGAAAAGTATTTTTAACAAACCTCCATCATATTGTCAAGACGAGATAAATTATCAAACGTATTGCAGTCATGATAATTTTTGCTCAATCTTTACTTTATGGAGGATATTCCGGAATTATTTCAAAATTTTTTTAATCAGTACTTTTCGAGATAAGGAGGGGAGCCATTTTTTTAAAAAGGAATATAAAGAAAAAATTGCGCGAGTATTACATTCCTATATACGAGGCATGTTTTTTAAGTAAGTACCGTTTTGCGATTCCGCCGCCGCAGCGATACGGTCGGCGTTCCGCGCATGCGCGCTGGTAACCTACATCTCATGTCTACGCACTGACGCCATTACAGTCTGATTCTTCATTGTATACGTTGTTTACTGAGTGTTTAAGATGCCTCCGACAATCGTGAGTCCCGCCGATTGTGAAGTACGGGCTGTTTATACGATTTCTTAGTGCTAAAGGCGTAAAACCGATCGATATTCATCGTGAGATCTGTGAAGTTTACGGACAAAACATTATGAGTGATGGAATGGTAAGGAAATGGGTGAGAGCATTTAAAGATGGCCGCACAAATGTGCATGATGAAGAACGGAGTGGGCGTCCTTCGGTCGTTAATGAAGATTTGGTGCAGAAAGTGGACGAAAAGGTGAGAGAGAAAACAGACGCTTTACAATTTCATCATTGTGCGACTGCTTTCCTCAATATTCTCGTAGTGTTTTGTATCGCATTGTGACCGAGAACTTGAATTACCGGAAATTGTGTTCACGTTGGGTTCCAAAAATGTTGACGGATTTGCACAAAACCCAACGTTTAGGCAGTGCATTGACTTTCCTTGAGCGGTACCACAATGAAGGTGAACATTTTTTAGACCAAATTGTTACTGGTGACGAAACATGGGTGGCCTACGTCACACCACAATCGAAACAACAATCCATGGAATGGCGACATTCATCATCACCCAAAAAAGTGAAGTTTAAGCAAACAATTTCTGCCCGCAAAATCATGTGCACAGTTTTTTGGGACAGAAAAGGAGTATTGCTAGTGGAGTTTCTGCCTCGTAATGAGACAATCAATGCAGCGTCTTATTGTGAGACATTGAACAATCTGCGTCGTGCAATCCAGAACAAAAGACGTGGCAAGTTGAGTAAGGGTATCGTTTTGCTGCATGACAATGCCCGTCCACATGTGGCTAATCGGACCAAAGATCTCATCAAATCTTTTAAATGGGAAACTCTAGATCATTCTCCATACAGCCCTGATCTGGCGCCCAGCGACTACCATTTGTTCCTGCACTTGAAGAAGCACCTGGGTGGTCAGCGTCTTCAAGACGATAACGAAGTCAAAACATTTGTGATACAGTGGTTAACAAGTCAGGCGGCAGAATTTTATGAGGAGGATATTCAAAAACTGGTGCCACGTTATGACAAGTGCCTCAATATTCACGGAAATTATGTAGAAAAGTAGATTAAGGTACAGGCTTTCATGTAAAAATAAAATTATAGCGATATCTTTGCACGTCTTTTTTTAATTCCAAAACGGTACTTACTTAAAAAACATGCCTCGTATTTTTGAACTCCCTACTCGATTACTTTAGAAAAAAATTCACTTCCCCCTATAAGCCCTTAAGTCAGAATTAAACATTCAAAACTACACGGCTCTGATGGGGCCATCAATTCCTATCCTAGTGCCAAATTTCAACGTTCTATGTTAAATAGTTTCCGAGAAAATCGGGTGTGACAGACAGACAGACACCGAAGTGTTCCGTCCAGAACACTAAAAATACATAATGAATATAAACTCCCTCTACCTCGATGCATTTCCTACATTTTTTTTATTTAATTTTAGAATTTCTTCAAAAAAGGAATTTGGCGATTTGCTTGTGAAATGCTCTTGCACTGCTGACATAATTTATGTTTTCATCTGCGTACATGTGGCTCCACAAGTTTTTTCCAAATTCCTGCCCAGATAATAGTCATTGGGTGTTAGATTAGGACTGTAGGGCGGACGATTAATTTCTTCAAATCCAGCGTTATAAATAGTATAGCATATTTTGCTCTTTGGACCGTGTGGGCAGGAGCGTTGTGTTAACTTTTCCACACCGTTTCTCTTTTACAGTATCGTAAACTCCGCCAATTAATTACCTGTCATTTTAGTATTCTTTAGAAGGTAGTCAGAGGGTTTTCAAGTGCCAGGGGGACACATGATGCCATCTTTGGCTTCCTGGAGGGTATATCTCATTATATGAATCGAAGAAAGTCGATGGCGGCAGTGTTTCGTGATTTGTCTAAGGCATTTAAGTGCGTGGATCAAGGAATTCTGTTGACTAGGCTCGAGAGGTATGGTTTCAGGGGGACCTTGCTTGCTTGGTTTGCGTCCTATCTCGGGGGCCGAGGCAAATCAGTGGTGGTTTCTGGACGACGATCGTCGACATTTGAGTGTAGAATGTGGAGTCCCGCAGGGATCTGGGGATCGCTTCTTTTTTTAATATACATCAATGACCTTGTTTGTATCAAAATATCAGGCGAATTTACGTTTTTTTTTCCCGATGATACCTCCATTGTATGACATAATAAAGTGATTGAAACCCTTAGGTCGAACATTTCCATAGACTTATTGGAAGGTGAGGAAGTAATGTAGCGCTAACCGATTGTCCTTTTATGTCGGTAAGACCCTACTGGTTTTGGGTGCAGTATGCAGGGAATACACTTGGGTGACGACTCTGCGGGAGGAGCCCGCGGCCGGGCTTTTTGGTGTTGTGTTGCAGAAGAAGGCTGTCTCCTTCATCACTGGTGCCCATCAGAGGGAATTCTGTAGACCCATATTTCTCTTGCAGGGAATTCTGACCCTGACTTCCTGTTCATCTTGTAGCAATTCAGAGGGGCACCTGACGGACTGCGGATCTACCGGTGCCTGTTCCAGTTAGGGCATTCACGAAGCACTCATTAATATACAAGGGTAGAAAATTGTTTGACCACTTGCCAACTCACATCAAGACTACTAACTAACTTAGAGTTTTCCGAAAGTGTCTTAAAAAATTATTAATTAACAAATCATATTATGATCTGGATGAGTTTTATGCTGATTTGCTCGCATAACCCCCTCGGTTTGTTGTTGGCTTTCATTCCGTTTATCATGAAGCACCTGTGCTGTGTGGGTCTCTATGCTCCTTTCTTCCTTGCTAATGACAATGACGTATTGTTGTTTTAGTTTTATATACTAGTGCTGATTTTACTTTGACTAGAAGTGGTTCTGTGTTAACTAGGTATCTTGCTGTTTGTGTACTATATATTTGATGTTGCACGTTCTACATTTTAGCTTAGCATATATTTCATTTTCAGGTTTCCTTATTATTTTGCATAGATTTAATTTGTTTTATGTTCTATTTTTTCCATTATAACTATGTTTTTATATTCTCTGGATTTAAAATGCCTCGTCAAAAAAAAAACATTGATTTTATGACAATAAAGTACTTTTGATATTGATACATTGAATAATTCTTTTAGTGCCCCATCAAATGCTTCTTAGATATTAGCTGAATTTTGTGAATCTCCCTTTTCCATACACCGCATTGGTTCTCGTTTTGATACTGCTAAATATAAGTGTCATCAGGAGTCATTATAACCAGAAGTTGTATTCAGATTATTGCCACATGAGACAAGAAACCCAAATTATTATTTATATAATTAACACGTAGGCTGAAAAGTTTTTGGTCTGACAAATAGATGTCGCCCTTTTCAAAAAATCCATATGATTTTTTGGGAGCACCAACCCTCAAACAATACGTGTCAAAATTCCATGACATTTTGACTTTTAGTTTACAAGTTACAGTTTTAGTGACGCTATTTTTGATATTTGCAAAACAATGGAAAAAATCGAATTGCGTGTGTTGATTAAAAATTGTTTTTTGATGGGGAAAAATACCGTTCAAGCAAAGCAATGGCTTGATAAGTGTTATGGGGACTCTGACCCTGGAAAATGACTCATCATTTACTGGTTTGCTGAATTTAAACGCTCTGGATGCCCAAATGAGGTGGCTACACCAGAAAACATCAAAAAAATCCACAAAATTGTTTTGGATGACCGTAAAGTGAAATTGCGTGAGATAGCTGACACCCTAAATATATCAAAAGAATGTGTTGGTCATACTTTGCATGAACATTTCAAAATGGATACCGCGTTTGCTCACAGTGAACCAAAAACAACAATGTATTGATGATTCTAAGCGCTGTTTGGACCTGTTTAAGCACAATAAAAAGGATTTTTTTCATACGATATGTGACAATGAAGGAAACATGGATCCAGCACTACACACCAGAATCAAATCGGCAATCAGCTGAGCGGACTGCAGTTGGTGAAAGCCACCCGAAGCAACCAATAACACAACAGTTGGCTGGGACGGTTTTGGCCTCTGTATTTTGGAATGCGCGTGGAATAATTTCCATCGACTATGCTGAGAAGGGCAAAACCATTAACAGTGAATATTATATAAAGATATTGGTGCATTTGAAGACAGAAATCGCAAAGAAACAGCCCCAAATGAACAAGAACAAAGTGCTCTTTCATCAAGACAATGCACCGTATCACAAGTCAAGGGCTACGATGGCAAAATTGCATGAGTTGAAGTTCGGATAGCTTTCTAATCCACCGTATTCTCCCGATGTGGCCAATAGCAACTATTATCTATTGGCAGACCTCAAAAAAATGCTCGCAGGAAAGAGATTTGGCTCTTATCAAGAAGTTATCGCCGAAACTGAGGCCTACTTTGAAGGCAAAAACAAATCCTTCTACAAGAAAGATACAGAAATGTTAAAAAGCATTGGACTGATTGTATCATTCTTGAAGGAGACTATATTGATGTATAAAGTCATGTAAAATGTGTTTTAAGTAGCAAGACGAAAAACTTTTCAGCCTATGTGTTATCTACTTACTTCTCCCTCTTCACATGCCGCCTCCAGGCTTTGCATCATTGGTCGGAATTACAAACAACATCCAGGAAGCCACATTTTGCTAACTATGATTTCTGAAAATTATCTCCGCCATCTTAATATCATCTAAAACAGAGAGAGAAAGAGAAAGGAAAGTTAATAAATAGTAATCCTGTCTATTTCTAATACATCATGTTACTAATTATAAGTTTTAAGATCTAGATATAGGGTGGTACTATTTTTTTCAGAAATATTCATGTAAATATCAAGCCTCCACATATTTACATTAAAACACGATCGCACATCTAACCTGCCCTGAAAATTGGTTGACTGGATCCACTGCTAACGAGTTGTTTAAATATACAGGGTTGTCAGATTTCCAGAATTAAAAAAATTGGTCGGTTAACTGGCTTGCTCAATATTATTAAAAGTCCAATTTTATAAAGTACAGGGTTTTGGCTAGTAGAGAAGAAAGTAAATGACTCTACATTTACTGGAACAGCCGAATATTTTGTAAAGTTGTAATTTATATTTAACTACAGATAATTAGCTATTAAAAGTACTAAAAAAAAATGACAGCACTGGTATTTATCCAAGGCAGGTTTTTACTGTAACTGAAGTAAGTTAACTTATTGCATAAGACAGGGTTGCAATTTACTCCGGTATTTTCTACTTCTCCTTACCACATTAATTAAAATTTTTTAATTCACGAGGTTTCAGTGGTTGTAGTAATTAAAATGCCAATTTTCAATTTATTTTATTGTCTTAAAGTGTAAAAAACCCAAAGGCTGTTGATCCTATACAACTAAAAATATATTAAATCCTATTGATTTAAAAAATATATATATTCAACATGACATTCCTAGATAAACTTACACAATTTATATAATGATAAAATGTATGATAGATTTATCTCAACATGTCATATTTTGTTGATATGTAAACTAATTTGAATAAATATTGTCATCATACTCAAAAGTCATTGTGATTTAAAGAACCACTTGGCATATATAGCCCTGTAGCTGTAATATTTAAAGGTGAATTCCACACGTAAATTTGGAACTGCAATCAATCTATTGGGATTCATATTGATACGTATGAATATGCATACATACCTATAGGTATGGTCGGCAATAGGGATATATATAGGAAACACTAAATGCTAGTTAACTAGTAACTAGCTTCATATGGAGTGCCAGATTTTAAATAAGTAAATTAGCTTTTATCATAGGTTCTAAGCAGTTAATGCTGGACTGGCAATAGAGAATAATTTCTGCATATTAATGTCTACAGTTACACCACAAAGGCTATTTATATTGATCTGAGAGACACACACTTTTGTGTACATATCAATCAAGGTGACAAAAGAAGTATGTTTCATGAGTTGATTACTTTAATTTCCAACATGACTAAAATTGAAACAACTGATCACTGAGTGGTGGCGAAAAACATAAACTGTTATGCACTAATCTCATTTTCAAATAAGAATAATATGAGCAAGTAAAATTTTAATCTGACAATGACAAAAATGAACGAAATTAATCGGTTTTGTGTTGTAGGACATAAATATACAAGTTGAATTAATTTTTGATGACTTTTTCTTGATAAAAATTCATAGGATAGGACAGAAGCATACAACAAAATGATGAATGAAAGATATAGGAAAAAATTTTGTTTTAGTGCATGGCAGCAACTTCATTATTTTTTTAATATTACGAAAGAAGAGTGCCCCAGGTTAAGGAACAAACTGTTTTAGCATTATTTTTTGTGCTTTTATGTTTTTTATTGTTGAATTCCATATTATTTTTTTTAAAACTATACAAATAAAAACAATATTAACTACCATTATTTTCACCTTCCGCTTATTAGAAAAATACATGAAATTTGAAATAAAAGGGCAGAAGGATGTTAATTTGTTTATAATGTGGTTCCAACGGGGCTCTAATGCACAGGTTGTTAGATTTTTCAGAGTCAATCTGACAACTGACAAAAAATGACAACACAGGGGAAAGTTGAGATTGTTGACCATTTTGTAGGTCACAAAAAACAATTTTATAAACATAAAAAGGAGATAAACTTACTTTATACGAATTAGCAGTTTATATTAATAAAGAAAGAGTTCAATTAAACAAAATAAACAGCCGATTTTTACCCAACACATCACAGATTTTTGTGGCATCTCATTTTCAGAGGGAACTTAACCTCAACTTTAACACACGAATATGACTTTTAGCTTGGAATCCACCTAAAACATAAATTCACTGATGTTTAAGGACCGTAAATTTTCACTAAAGTTTCTTTTATTTTGTACAAATTCTAGTTATTTTGAAAAAAATCGTGGAAAACCTATTTACAAACAGATCGAATGTCCATAGAGGACATCTGACATCTGTCGGTCTATTTTACCACCAATCAAAATGCGAGTTCACTGACATTAGTTTTGGCGGAAAATTTTAAAAGTCAGGATGTATGATTTTAATTAAGACCGTTATTAATGCTTTTTTCGACAAACTATCTCGTTAAATTACTTAAAAGGAGTAAAATTTCCTATTCTACAGTAGCGTATACTCTCAAAACGCTTTAAATTGTATATATATTCTGAAAAACCAAAATACTCATGGTTGGCATCAGAAAATCAGGGTCGGCTTTAGTCAATTTTATTGTAATGAGATAAACATTTTCTGATATTAACACAATCAAGATTGGAAAAAATGTAACATCAAGGCTCCTCCCGTTTACATCTAAACACGATCCAAGATTAACCGTGCACTCAAGGAAGGGCGACTGGAAACGATGAGTTACGATTTAGTTGAATGTAAGTGTTGCCAGATTTCTAAAATTACAAAATATTTAATGCTTTACCGGCTTTCATCGTATTACTAAAAGTATAATCTAATGAAGTAAAATTATCGTGCATAGTTTTACCTAATAAAAAAGAAAGTAAATAACATTATATTTATAAGAAACGGCTGAATGTTTTCTAAATTTGTACTTTAATAAGTTATACATTAACACGTATAACCTGCTATTAAAATTAACGGATATAAGTGACACATGGATCTGTACCCCGGCACGTATGCATAGCTGGTTTTACTAGCAGGACACGTGCGATCATTATAGTTTTTATCGGCGCTACACGGAAGCGGGATATGGTAATTTCTTTCCGTAAGGTAGAGTCTGAAATCGGTCCAATGTTTTTTACTTGCCCTTGTCCCACTCACTGAAATTTCCTATGAATCCATTGATTTGGCAGGAAATGATTGCCGTACACTGGAACTTTCCTTCATAAATAACTTTTGGTAACATTTAGATTCTGTTTTAAGTACGCTTTTTATGTTATGGGTCTAGCACACGTGCTGCATGGAGCGATTCACGTTGTGCTTGAATCGTTGCAAATTGTACTCGGTGGGAAACACAGCCCTTGGCAAATTATTCCAAAGGGATGATGTTCTCCATATAAAAGACTGCTTGAAAAGCGTTGTACGCGGAGTAACAAGCTGAACCTCATACGGAGGTGAAGTATTAGCGCGACGTGTATTTCTAACATGCACCGCTCTGGGAGGAATTAAATGGGCTACATCCTTAGAACACTTTCCATGAAAATACTTGTAGAACAGACTCAAGTCGCCAACCATTCTTCGATGTTCCAGCGAATCAAGGCCGCCGGTCAGTTCCGGGTCCCCAATCAGACGAACAGCTTTTCTCTGAACAGAATCCAACAAATGCAGTGTATGTTTGGGAGCGGAGCCCCAAACATGGGAGCAGTATTCCATAGTTGGTCGAATTTGAGCTTTGTAAAGAATTAACAGTTGTTGTGGAGTGTAAAGCTTTCTGGTTCGAAATAATATTAAATAATATTTCCAACTTTTGAGAAGCTCTCCTTGCTATGTCTGCAACATGTTCATGCCAGGACATTTTTTTTTATGGGTCTAGCACACGTGCTGCAGGGAGGTACCTCAAGCGCTACAGGAGCGGCACGTGTGCGGAAAAAGCGATTCACGTTGCTCTTGAATCGCTGTAAATTGTACTCGGTGATAAGCACAGTCCTGGGCAAACCATTTCAAAGGGATGATGTTCTCCATATAAAAGACTGCTTGAAAAGCGTTGTACGCGGAGTAACAAGCTGAACCTCATACGGATGTGAAGTATTAGCGCGACGTGTATTTCTAACATGCACCGCTCTGGGAGAAATTAAACGGGCGATATTCTCCGAACACTTTCCATGGAAATACTCAAGTCGCCAACCGTTCTTCGATGTTCCAGCGAATCAAGGCCCCCTGTCAGTTCCGAGTCTCCAATCAGACGAACAGCACTTCTTTGAATAGCATCCAACAGATGCAGTGTATGTTTGGGAGCGGAGCCCCAAACATGGGAGCAGTATTCCATAGTTGGTCGAATTTGAGCTTTGTAAAGAATTAACAGTTGTTGTGAAGTGTAAAGCTTTCTGGTTCGAAATATTATTCCCAACTTTTGAAAAGCTCTCCTTGCTATGCCTGCAACATGCTCATGCCAGCACATATTTGTTCCCAAATTAACGCCCAACAAATTGAGTGACGATGTTAGAGGAACGGAGTGCCCCGCCATAACTATGTCGGGTTCAGCAACATTAACTTACGCAGCAACGTTAACTTTTTTAGAAAAAACTGCCGCCTGGGTTTTTGTAGCGTTAAATTCCACTTTGTTACTGTCACCTCAAGATAGAATTTCTTCCAGGTCTTTGTTAAGTTGAACGACCTCCTGCTGTCTGCGGATATTCGCCTGAGTAGCCGATGTCCGAGCATTCAAAGTAAATAAAGAGATAAGCGTACTGTCATCTGCAAAGCTGTAGATTGGATTTCCGGTCTTTTCTAGCAGATCGTTAATGTAAATGAGAAAGAGAGTCGGAGACAGTATGGAGCCTTGGGGCACACCGGCGTTGATAGTGAAGGTGTTAGAGAGAAACCCGTCGACCGCCACTCGTAAAGAACGCTCTCTGAGGAAACATAAGAGCCACAAACAGAACTTTTTAGCCAGTAGTCCATCGTGCCAAACACGGTCGAATGCCTTGGATATGTCAAGAGCAACCGCTCGAGATTGTCCAAAGTGTTCAATTGCGTTGTTCCAAACATGTGTTACATAAATCAGAAGATCTCCTGTTGATCTATGTTTACGAAAGCCATATTGGTGATCGCTAATAATATTGAATCGTTCAAGATATTTCAGAAGATGTTGATTGATAATCTTTTCCATGACTTGAAGCAGTACGACTGGTCGGTAGTTATTTGGCAAGGTCTTCTTGCCTTTTTTAGGTATGGGCTGAACTGTAGCAAATTTCAAGCAGGAAGGAAATATTCCCTTTCTGTAGGAAAGGTTGAAAAGTCTACGGAAAACTGGTGTTAGTTCTCTCGCACAGTTTTTGAGAACTATGGCAGGTATTTCGTCAGCGCCAAAAGCCTTTTTGGTGTCTAGCTTCATTAAAATACGCTTTATGATACGTTGTCTGAAGACAACATCGGGCATCCTTGACTGCAATATGGAAATAGTAGGTGGCGTTTTTCCTTAGAAATCGACAGTAGAATGTAAAGCAAAGAGTTCAGCCAACAAGTTCGCTTTCTCAAGAGGTGTCTTTGCAATGGAATTATCTGGCCGTGTGAGTGGTGGTATGGTGGATTTGGTGAAATTTTGACTACCTGCCCTAGCGACTGCCCAAAAGCACCTGGAATTGTTGGGACAAGCGAGATGGTTTTAGTTTGTGCTGCCATTACTCGGAAAGCCTAGAGACTTTTCACATCTTATTAGCACTTCAAAAAACAAATATACATTTGAAGATATTTGGGGACTATCTATACACAGATCCCTTAAGGGGGTATTCTGGTCTAACGATCAAGATTTTATGCTGTTCTTGCGATTTTTTTTGGGAGAAATGTATAAGGGCTATTGCAAAATGATTTTTTACAATATGTTTATGTTTGAAATATATTTATAAATTTCTGTACTACTAAACAATTACAAATAAAAATATATAAACAGAAGGCGAAGAAAAAAACCGTGCTCGATGGCGACCATAATTTCAGCAGTTCTATTCATCTGAAACAAAAAAAAAAACAAAGAGATTCTTAATTAGTAGAAATAACGCTATAGCCGGTACCAGAATGAAAAAAAAATCGTAAAAATGTAAAAAATGGCCTTTGTTCATGGACACACACGTGAAGATTAACTCGGCCTATAGGAAACGGAGACATCTCCTCTGATTCCACTCAGGCGGGCGCGTCCACGTCTCGGGGGTGGCCCTATTTTATAAGTAGGTGGCTAAGTTCAGCTGAAGACCCAGTATAGCAGGGTATAACGCTATTCCCGTGCCCAGGGATACGGGCGAAGACCATACCGGCAGTGAAGGTGAAGAGGCACAGTGGCAACTCAGCTTTTAGGGGTAGTATAGAAGAGAGGGCACCCTTTTGACCTTAAGGCGGAAGAACCAAGTAACTGGTCAACGGCATAGGATCAGGCAGGCAAGAGGAAACCACCTGATTATTTTCCCATCAGAGTACTATGTAAAATGGATCGGCAGGTTACTAATGTGCTATGCGACCCGACTAGCGATCGGCGCTGTGATGGTTCCGGGCTGACCAGTGTGAAGTTGGCTACCGAGCATACAGATGTGAGCGACCAGGCACCGCATGCGAAATGGGTTACTGAAAGAGCACAGTTACAATTGCGTCGCGATGCTACGTTGGGCACTTGGAACGTAACGGGACTCCTGCAGACAGCGAAACTTCATATTCTGGAAAACCAACTTAAACGTGAGAACATACAAATATATGGAGTTTCTGAAACCCATTGGAACGGCACTGGACATTTTCAAACGGAAAGAAATACCATCTATACGTCGAGTGGAGCTACAGGCAGAAATGGCGTAGCCATAGTTGTTAATAACAACGTTGCTAAATGATCGCCTAATTAAAATAACCATTACGGCAAAACCAGTAAAACTGCATATCATACAAGTGTACATGCCAACATCATTCTCTGATGATGAAGCGGTTGACGAAGTCTACAATAAGTTTGAAGAAACTTGTACAAAAATCCCATCAAAGGAGATCATAATGACTAGATTAGGAATATCATTGGAAAATATGGTCTTGGTGTTAGAAACGAACGCGGAGATCGTCTACTTCAGTTTGCTATTAGTAATAGCTTCACTATCACTAATAGCACCTTCTAACATTATCCGAGACGACTTTCTACCTGGATGTTACCGGACAGGCACTACAAAAATCTGATTGATTATATCCTGTTTAGCTCTAGATGGGGGCTCATCTTTATTGAATGTAAGATGCCGCCCAGGCGCGGTATGTGGTTCAAATCACAAGTTATTAAAGGCTCATATGAGAGTAAAACTAGCCAACCCTAAAAAACAACAACAAACAAGAGAATTACAGGGTCAGACAGTACTCTTTTCCAAACAATAATCAACTTTAACATTCCGGAAGTCACAGAAGATATAGACAAAACGTGGACAGATATTAAGAAGTGAATAACAAATGCTGCTACACAATACTCAGAAAAAATACAAAAACATCCTCAAAAACGTTGGATGACCGACGATACCCTAAAGCTTATAGAAACAAGAAGAAATATGATTTTAATAAACAACACATCGGATCGTCAAGACAGAATCAGATCAATCAATAAAGACATCAAGATGGCTTGTAAAAGGTACAAAAACGCATACTTGAATAATATATGTGAGGAACTAGAACAACATGCTACGAACAATCGACCACAAGAACTTTATGAAAAGATAAAATACCTATCGAAAGAATTCAAACCTAAAAAATAAATAATCAGAGATAAGGAAGGTAGAATAGTCACCGACATGCCTGGAATGATTGACGTTTGGAAGAATTATTGTAAAGAACTTTTTGTGGCTCAACTAGTGGGTGATTGCTGTGTTGACAAAGGAGTCGCAGAAGAACAAGAGCGATGTATTCTTAAGTCTGAAGTCAGGAAGGTTATCCAAAGGTAAAAGAATAGAAAAGCAGCAGGTACTGACGAGAGCACTGAGGAAATAATAAAGATGATGGGAGAAACCGCCGTGACTATGCTACATCAACTGTGTAATGAGATATGGAAAACTAGAAGATGGCCGAAAGACTGGTGCGAAGTTGCATTTATACCCTTGCATAGAAAAGGATCCCCTTTGGACTGCAACAACTATAGAACAATTGCTCTAGTGTCACACGCATCCTAAATGAAAGACTCGAAACTTTTCTGCTTCCGCAAATATCTAACATACACCAGATAATAGAAAAAGTCAGGGAATTCCAAATAACAACCTATATTTATTTTATAGACTACTCTAAGACTTTCGACTGCATACAATGGAACATACTCTGGTCGATTCTAATCAGCATGGGAACACCTATACGTCTTGTAAACCTTATCCGATCCTTGTATGAGAACACAAATGGCAGAATTAAATTGAATAATTATTTTTCCGATCCCTTTATCGTAGAAGCCGGCGTCACACAGGGCTGTATTCTGTTACCCTTACTTTTTAACATATATAGTGAACATATAATGAGTTCTGTTTTGGATGGCTGGAGTGGGGGTGTGACAATCGATGGAAAAGAGCTGCTAGATATGCAGATAACACTGTTATACTTGCAACTTCAATACAAGACCTAGAATCAATTATGGAGCGCCTGGAAATCCCTAGTAAAAACTATGGATTGACAATTAATAGAGCGAAGACCAAAGTAATGATTCTAGGTCGTAATGAAGATCTGTTACGCATAAATAAAATTGCTAGTTTCATTGTTGTAGATCATTTCAACTATTTCGGATCCCTCCTAACTAACAATGGTGGTTGTGAAGCGGAAGTAAGAAGACGTTTGGCAATGGCTAGAAACTCGACCATCAAACTCACAAAGGTCTGGAGAGATCCAGCTGTCACAAAAAATACAAACTTAAGATTGCTATGCAGCCTTACATTCCCCATAGCAATTTACGCATGTGAAGCATGGATCATTAAACAAGCTGACAAAAGGCGAATCGATGCGTTTGATATGTGGGCATATCGAAGAATCCTCAGAGTATCATATACTGAATACCGTACTAATGTATCTATTGTTGAAGAGCTTGGTATAAATGACCGACTTTCAAACATAATTAATAGACAGTACCTGAAATATTTTGGTCACATTATAAGGAACGTGGATGCCATGGAAAAGCTTGTAGTAACGGGGAAGGTAAAAGGTAAAAGAGCAAGGGGACTATCTCCGACAAGATTGTCGGACCAAGTAAGATCTCTCCTTGAAATGGGTATGCACGAGTCAAGTCGCGTAGGATCGAGATGCCTGGAGATTGACTGTTGAGGCAGCAAATGCATAGTGTCACCGATACTGCGATTGGGGTGAAAGGATTGAGAGATACAAATGGAATATCGATTTCTGACCATTATTTTTTCAACTTTAAAGGGCTGTAAACAATAGAAAACAAAACATTTTGACTTCATCGTGATAGGGGCTATAGCCACATATATGCTGAAGATTTGTATACAAGCACGACTCAATTATTCAACTGGTTTTTGAGATATCATGGTTGCCAATTTGAAAAAAATGATTTTGGGAAGACCACGTTTAAAGTTTTGTGTACTGATTACACAGAGGCACTTTTACTTACTATCAATCACCTATTCCAGATCCATAGAGTAAACCTTCTTGTTGGTCAAAAAAATCATGCAGAGCTGATAATACTTCCCTATGTTGTGCTCTTTCTTTCTTGAGCGGTGTCAGAGGAGCGCTGCGCCGACCGAATGAGACGAGCGCACATGTATGCGCAGCCAGAGTATTAAGCGCGCCGGATGCCGCTTCCTATATATTTATTAATATTGTGAATCGAGCGAAATGCTTTTACAGAAATATTCTCTATACTAAATAGTTGCAAAATATGCAAAAAAAATCCATTTTTTTGAACCCGCTAGACCAGAATACTGATTTTCTCATTGGCAAACTATCCAATTGTTCAACTTATTTCTCGCATGTGTGGTAAAACATCTGTTTATCTGGCTTTTGTTGGAATTTCTAAAATTTTACAGATTCACATAAAAGCTACTGCTGAGGCATCTGAGGTTTTCTACGTCGCGTCGTTGGTTAATAATATCAAAATCGTTGAGACGGGAATGCTCCTTTCGCTCTCCTCGTCAACCTGTCGCTAGGTACTATAGCCTGTTAAAAAGAAAAACCTCAGCTTACAAAACACTATAATTATATTTAGAAATTCAACTATTTTTGTCACTATGGGCAAGAGAGGTTGAATATTTTACAATTTTGTGATTGTAACATTTTAAAATTAATCAAATAATTAAAAACATATTTGTATACTAGGAATTTTATAAAGATAACATTTGGATTTTTTATCAAGAATAAAACATAAAACGATATGGCAACCGCAGGACCACATTAACCTCTGATAAAATTGTGGTTTATGCTAACAAACTTTTAACTTTTACTCATATTGAAAGTAAGGCTTACATTCGAAGCCTAATAAAATGTTTATCTTAAAATCTCTTATAGGATTTTGCTTTTTAGTTCTATTGGCTTATGGTAAGCTTTTTGAATACATTTAAAAACATATAAAAAGTTTTTTTTCGAAAAAATATAGTGCCTTATAAAAAATCTTCAAATAACTTAATAATTGGGAGATAGTAAAGTCGGTTTTTTCTGTTATAAGGCGTCGCGCAAATGGCAAAGGGATGCTGTTTTTTTTTTTTTCCACAATAAGATGTAGAGCAAGGACAAGCTCCTTATACTTGTTCCACACCTTACCATTTAGACTATATTTTTGTCGAAATAGATGCATATTTTTCTTTTAGATTGTGGTGTGTTAATACCTAATGCAGTTTTAGCCATCGGTGACAAAGTAGTATATGAGGCTCATGATGATTTAGTAAGTACTTTTCCATATTATCTTCTTGAACAAAAATATAATAAATGAAAATTAACAAAGTTATTTATTTTTAACTTTTTATGTTTGAGCAAGATGGTAAGATACAACGAATTGTATAAAGTACGCATACCTATTACTCCATCGAAAGCTGACACAGCAGCTTTCAAACCGACAGAGTGGTTGACACAGTCAACGCTTTAAAAGCAGGTAGCGCTTTTTCGAGGGATCCTTCCTCAAGTATATAAAATTATATCGTGCTCCGTAACTTCTGGGATAAGTACCACTTGATACCGTTCTCTTGTTTGTCAATCCTAGACTGACTGACGAGCCGTGATACGGCGAAACGCGTCTCAGGATGGATTTGACAGACAAGAGAACAGCTAGTAAGCTGCTGGAATTATGGACTTCTGTGTATTTTCAGTTGCTTTACAATAATTTTATGTTTGACGGAATACAAGGTGCATCACCAAAATCCGGACAAATCAAACAACTTTTTAAGGGCATGTTTTTTATTGAAAAATGAAGGTGGACAAAAAATCGTTTCACATGGCACTTAGGGTATCTGTGTTAATAACAATCATTCAATAAATCCCCCATTAGCTTGAATAACGGCCTCCATTCGCCCGCTGACGCGCCGGTACGCCCTCTATCATTCTGCGCTGTTCATATTGGCGAGCGCTGCCTCAATAGTGGTTGTTAACGATGTCACATTGGGATGCTGAAACTTGTTTGTGCCCTTTCTACTAAGCTTCATTCGCAATAGTCCAAGGGATTTAAATCTGAAGAATTAGGGGGCCAAATTTCCTTGGACCAAACATGTCAAAGTTGTCTGTAAGCCAGTTCTGGACACAAGTGGCGCTTCCTCGCCGGGATACTGGAACCTTCGTTGGTCTGTTCTTGAGTCTTGTACTTGGCTACATCGTTATAAATATTTGTATTTATTAACGTGTAATCGAAAAAAAAAAAAACCGAAGTATTTTCGATGCTAATCGGCCAGTGCGAAAGCTTTCAATGATCGCGGCTTTTCGATTATACTGCGGACTTGTTTTAGACATGGCGATAATTTTGTGACTAACACTATTTACTTCAGTCAGTTTACTACTCGGACGCCAACAGCTACCTCTGGCGGAAGCATAATATAGTTAGAGATTTCAGTTGAAATTTGCCTGGATTTTGGTGAGGCACCCTGTATTTGCATACTTAAATGACAGTTTAGGTAGTGCAGTCACAGAGAATATAGCTGTAGTAACAGAAGGACAAACAAGCATGTTTTTTCCTATTATGTTTACAAATTTAATACCACTTCTACTTGCGCGCCATCTCTGAGAAACTTGACACATTTTAACAATCCGAAGCCGGCCTCGTTTTGCGGCGAGGTTTTGTTCCACGTGGTTATCTTGTGATAGCATATTTTCTGTAGTCAATAAAAATAAGGGCATTCGAATGCAATACGAGTAGGTTTACCAGGTTCAAATTGCTTTTATTCGGGTGATGTCACCGTTATTGCTAATTCTTTCCGTTAAAAGTTTGTCCAACTTGACAACCGCGTACAAGCTGCCTCTGTCGTTCTAAAATCCTTTGCGTATTAGGATTCTCGAACTATTTGACATTCCAGGTTTATTTTTAAACTGAACTATTTTTTTTAATCGTTCAACACTCATGGTAATTGATATTCAGTGTGAAAATTTGCATATCAGTGTAATTTTTTAGGCAATTCAAGATTTAATTAAAATATGTTTAATGTAACTTTATATAAAACTAGCTGGGCTCGCGGCTCCGCTCGCGTGGACTTGATTCACTACTATCGTCACTGCTTATTCCTTATGTTACCCAACGTAATAAAATATCTCCCATTAATTCTCCTTATCTCCCAATATTTCTCCTTATTTCCCATGATCTCTACATAATTTCCATTATCTAGGCTTATCTCTGCTCATCTCCCATTATTTCTCCTTATCTCCCATTATTTCTCCTTATCTCCCATTATCTCACCTTATTTCCCATTATCTAGGCTTATCTCGACTTATCTCCCATTATTTCTCCTTATCTCCATTATTTCTCCTTATCTCCCATTATCTCACCATAACTCCCATTATCTAGACTTATCTCTGCTTATCTCCCATTGTCTCTCCTTATCTCCCATTATTTATACTTATCTCCCATTATCTCACCTTATCTCCCATTATCGAGGCTTATCTCGACTTATCTCCCATTATTTCTCCTTATCTCTCATTATCTCACCTTATCTCTCATTATCTAGGCTTATATCGAATCATATAGAACATATGTATAAATTTATAAAAACACGTAAATCGGATAAGTGGTTCTCGAGTGATAAGCGCACCAACGGACAGACAGACAGACAGAGAGACGTTGCATTTTTATATATATTGTATTCTTTGCTACATGATATTGTTCCATATTTAATGCTTTAGGCAGTGTATTGCAAGAGAACGCGCTAGCGGCAAACTTTTCTCCGACTTAATTCACTATTATCGTCACTGCTTATTCCTTATGTTACCTAATAAAATATATCCTATAACCTGGCCAGAGAACATACGTATGGTTAAAAAAAAGCACGTAAATCGGATAAGTAGTTCTCCAGTGATAAGCACACTAACGGACGGACAGACAGACAGACGGACAGAGAGACATTGCATTTTATATATATTATAGATATTCTCTGCTACATAATATTGTTCCATATTTAATGGTTTGGACTGTGTATTGCAAGAGAAGGCGCTAGCGGCAAACTTTGTCCGACTTCATTTACTATTATTGTCACCGCTCATTCCTTATGCTACCTATCGTAATAAAATATAGCCTATAACCTGGCCGGAGAACATATGTATGTTTTAAAAAAAAAGTACGAAAATCGGATAAGTGGTTCTCCAGTGATAAGCGCAATAACGGACAGACAGACAGACAGAATACGTTGCATTTTATATATATTATAGATGTAATAAAATATATACCTATAACCTGGTCAGAGAACATATGTATGAATTTAAAAAATCACGTAAATCGGATAAGTGGTTCTCGAGGGACAAGCGAATTAACGGGCAGACAGACAGACAGACAAACATTGCATTTTATATATAATAGATATAGATTATGATTATTATTATTTATTACAAAAAGTTCTTCTTTCTCACATTTGATCAATGTGGTTCCATGTTTGGCTGACGGGCCAAAACCAAGTCAGCACAAACGCTATTACCATTCCGTATTAAGGAATGACCTGACAATGTTACATGTTTTCAAAATCACTGACTTCTGAATGTTTCTGTGTATGTCCGTGTTGAGTCCCAATTGCACTAAATGTGGTGTGAATGAATATATTATTATTATTATTATTATTAATGATGATTAATAATAATAATGAAATATTATTATTATTATTATTATATAACCTGGCCAAAGAATATATGCATGAATTTAAAAAAAGACAGGTAAATCTGATAAGTGGTTCCCGCGTGATAAACGCCCTAATGAACAGACAGAGAGACATTGCATTTTATATATATTATAGATTATACATTACAGATATTCTTTGCTACATAATATTGTTCCATATTTAATGGTTTAGGCTGTGTATTGCAAAGGCACGCGCTACCGGCAAACTTATTTCCGACATCATTCACTATTTTACGTCACTACTCATTCCTTATGCTACCTATCGTAATAAAATATAGCCTATAACCTGGCCAGAGAACATATGTATGTTTTAAAAAAAAAAGTACGTAAATCGGATAAGTGGTTTTTCAGTGATAGGCGCACTAACGGACAGACAGACAGAGAGACGTTGCATTTTATATATATTATAGATGAAATAGATGTCAATATATCACAGGATCATCGGGTGCTTGATTAATCTATGCACAAGATTACCTAATCCAGCATTTCTAAATAAAAGAACGCAGAGAAGATGTTTATAACAACCACAATTTGGTGGAAGTAATTCTTCCTTTTGATTGGTATTTCCACCAAATTCTGGTTGCTGTAATTATTATACCAACACTTCTTTTGTTTACAGTGTTGTAGAATGGCATTTCTTTTAAATGCAAACTCTCATTGCTATCTAATTTTGCGTAATCTTCTTCTTATTCTTCTTTATAAGCCGCTGCTTCTTCTCCACTGCAGAAGGTAGGCCTCTTCAAGTTTCTTCCAAATATCTCTATCCTGTGCAAGATGGAGCCATCCACTGCCTGCTATCAACTTGATTTCATCAGTCCATCTTTTCATTGGTCTTCCGACACTTCGTCTGCTCTCTCAAGGTCTCCATTTAAGTAATTTTGTTGTCCATCTACCATCATTCGTTCTAGCCACATGCTCCGCCAATTGCCACTTTAATTTTGCCTCTATTTCACTGATATCTGTAATTCTTGTTGTTCGTCTGATATCCTCGCTTTTAATGTGTTCTCGTAAACTAACACCTAACATCCGACTTTCCACGGCCCGTTGAGTACGTTGGAATCGACGAAGACTATTTTTTGTGAGGGTCATGGTTTCTAGCCTATACGTACTTACTCGAAGAATGCAACTCTCGTACACTTTTCTTTTTAAGGTCATGGGCATATGTTTTTTACAATGAATCCCAGTTTTTGAAATACAGTTCAGCTGAGACCAATTCTCATTAGTATTTCCATTGTTTGATTATCCTTATCCAATCTAATCTTATGTTCCAAGTATATATACTCTTCCACTTTCTGGATTTCTTCGGTGCCGATCTTAATTTTTATGTTTTGTGGGCTTGGAAGTTTTGTTTTCTTGATGTTCATCTCGAGTCCAACTTTCTGTGAAGCTCGATTAAGTTGTTCTATCATGATTTTTTTCTAAATCTTCGCTAATCAGTACTCATCTGCGAATCGTAAGTGATGTAAATATATGCCATCAATTTTAATTCCCTTCTCTTCCTACTCAAGACTTTTAAATACATCCTCCAAGGCCAGCATAAACAATGTTGGTGAACTTGTGTCGCCCTGCCGAAAGCGGCCCATAGACAGTCAATATTATTGCGCAATAATTGGGTTTGTGCAATATAATTGAACGTGTGTAGACAGTATTGAAAGGTTGTGCAATAGATTGTACGAAATCAAAATTTGTTAAAATATATTGCGCAACCTGGAAAATACGAGAGTTTGAAAAGTCCATGCAAAGTCCGAGAGATGGCTCCACCGGCGCGTATCGAGGTCATGTTTAGTTAGTAGCATCTCTTGAATGAACGCACACCAAGTTTCAGCCATATTGGTCTATTTCTTTATGTTTGGCATTCGTGTGAATCAAGGAAGTCGAGTGATTTTCAAGAAATGGACGAAAAAGAAATTCGTGTGGTGATTAAACATTACTTTATGAAAGGCAAAACGCCTCAGGAGACTAAAGAGAAGCTTGATAAACATTATGGTGACTCTGCACCTTCGATTAGAACAGTTTATAAGTGGTTTCAAAATTTTCGGACTGGCCACATGGGCACAAGTGACGCTGAACGTTCGGGACGGCCTGTGGAGGTTACGACTCCAGAAATCATTGATCAAATCCATGGATGGTGATGGATGACAGAAGAGTTAAGGTGCGTGAGATTGCTGGTGCTGTGGGCATCTCGACTGAACGGGTACATAATATTTTGCATAAACATTTGGACATGAGAAAGCTATCCGCAAGATGGGTGCGGCGATTGCTCACGCTTGACCAAAAACGGAATCGTGTGAAGTGTTGCAAGGATGGTTTGCAGCTGTTCCAAAAGAATCCGGAGGACTTTAAGCGTCGTTTCGTCACTGTAGATGAGACATGAATACATTACTATACTCCTGGGACCAAACAACAATCTAAACAATGGGTTACCAAGGGGGAATCTGCTCCAAAAAAGGCGAAGACCGTTCCTTCGGCCGGAAAGGTTATGGCGACTGTCTTTTGGGATTCGCAAGGGATAATCCTCATCGACTATCTGGAAAAAGGGTAAAACTATTACAGGCGAATATTATTCATCGTTATTGGACCGTTTAAAAAACCGAGCTGCAAGAAAAACGCCCGCGATTGGCCCACAAGAAAGTCCTTTTCCATCACAACAACGCACCAACACACACCTCAGCAGTTGTGGTCGCAAAATTAATGGAAATAGGATTCCAACTCGTTTCACATCCCCCCTATTCTCCAGACTTGGCTCTCTCGGACTACTATTTGTTCCCCAATTTGAAGAAATGGCTGGCGGGACAAAGATTTTATTCAAACGAGGAGGTGATTGCAGACACTAATGGATATTTTGCAGACTTGGACAAATCCTCTTATTCGGAAGGGATCAACAAACTAGAACATCGTTGGACGAAGTGTATAAGCCTAAAAGGAGACTATCTCAAAAAATAAAAAAGGTTTACCCCAAACATATAAGTAGTTTTTATTTTTGCACGGACTTTTCAAACCAGCCTCTACTGTGCCGTCTGTGGGCAGGATTGTGCAATATCCCGTCAGCCGGTATCAACAGGTGGTAGCCAACGCGTTGTGATGGCGGATAAAAAATTGGACAAACAGTTCATTTTGGAATTTATCGAAGTTGACCATGGACTTCCGTCTCTATTGGATGTTAAATGCAAAGATTATACCAATCGCGTTAAAAAAGGTGAGCAATATGACGTGCTGGTAGATAAATATCGCGAAAAATACCCCGATGCCGAGAAGCAAGATGTTGTCAAAAAAGTAAATTATTTACAGACAAACTTCCGGAAAGAACTCAAGAGTGTTACTCAACATGACTTTACTTAACAATACCGGGCGAGACCGACAATATTTGCAAGCACATTGTACGTCTGTACTGGTGATTGCCCAAAATATTGCACAACCATCAATATCGCCTCCATATGATTCTATTTATTGTACAAACCCAATTATTGTGCAATAATATTGAACGTCTATGGGCAGCTGTCAAAATATTGTGCAATCCATATTGTACAATAATATTGACCGTCTATGGGCCGCTTAATAACACCTTTCTTGATCTTTATGGGTTCTGTTTTTCGATCTTCATCTAATTTACCGTTAATGTCGCATTTTCATATATGAATTTTAGGAGTTCGCGTTTTGCGTAATGGGCATTCGTAACTACGAGAAACATCATTTTACAAAACAGGAAACAAAATAATGTAAAGAAGCTATTTACATTTTCTTACGCGTTCTTTTGTTAACAGTGTTGTAAAATGACGTTTCTTTTCATTATAAAGACCGATTACCACCCTATTTTGCATAATGAACATTTGTAATTTAGAGAAATACACTTTTACAACAGTATAAATACAAGAGTGCGAGAAAGATGTCCATAGCAATCAAAATTTAGCGGGATTATCAATACCAATCAAAATAGACTATTAAGCCTGCCAAATTCTATTGCTTGTTTTGATTAGTTTTGTTACTTTTGTATCCAGTGTGGTAAAATTGCGTTTTTTCTTAATTCTGAACCCCCATAGTAACTAGAATTTGCCAGGATTAATTGTGTACTATTCCCGCCAAATTATAATTGCTAAAAACATTTCTGTCCGCGCTCTTTTGTTAACAGAGTTGCAAAATGGCGTTTCTTTCAATTACAAACGCCCATTACCGCCTTATTTTGCATAATGAGCATTTGTAATTTTAAGAAACACTATTTTACAACACGCGTAAGGAAGATATTCGTAACAATCAAAATTTGAGAAGATTAATAGATATCAGTCAAAACAGTCAAATAATCTCTCCTAACTCTTGACGCTACAAATATCTTGTAAGCGATTTCTTGTTTACAGTATTTTGAAATGGTGGGCCGCCTGAATTACATATGATAGTGAGATATTTTGCCTTGGTCCTTATCGTTATCTCAAGCATGCGCAATATTAACGCGAAAGAATTGCAAGGTTAGGTTAGTATTCATCTTTTATAAACTTAGAGGATTTTTTTTTTTCATTTTATGGTTAAGTACACCGATTATTAGTGTTGGATTGGTTAACACAAGTTTCTAAATTAAAGTTGTGTCTAGCAGGTTTATAGCACTTCTTTCAATATTTCCAAGGTAATACAAATGTGCGATAAGTAAAATTTCATTTGAAATTAGCACTACACACACTGTAATGCCATTGTGCCAAAGATTGCAAAATCCCAACATAATCTGAACACTAATTAATTGTTGTCAGTGTTATTTGCAATAAAATATTATCCTTTCAATTTTGCTGTATTTTCTTAGTGGTTTGTATACCTAAGTAGGAAACAAAATAGTTCCTACCTACCATAATAGCGATAAAAAATAACGAACTTCAAATAACCTCTCTTATAAGTTCCTAAATAAGGGAAATCGTTATCTTTGATAAAGGTTTGTCTTATTTTGTTTCAATACTGCGTAAGCTCTAAATGGTGGGTGCATGCTTCAAATAACGATGACAGCTGAGTCCTTATATTTAATTTCTTCCCTTTACTACTGCACAAGCTCCAAACGGTGGGCGCATACTTCAAATAAAGATAAAGACAGTGGCCTACCAAAATAAGTCTTGAAAAATCTCTCTAATATTATTTATAAATTTAATCTTTTACGCACGATAGCGCTAGATAGCAGGATTTTTTAGAGAACATGGGATGAAGCTAATGATGATTGTCTAAATGATGGTAAAACTTTAGCCTATCCCCTAAGATATAAAGAGCACAAAGCTCTACGAAAATTTATTCACGACAATGGATTACTGCCAAAAGATGAAAAAAGTAAGTATATCAATTTTTAGTAACACAAAAGAAATTCGAGTTGACTGGTTAAATGGAACTACTTTAACCAACAGATGTCACTAGTTCAAATTTTGTAACTTTTTTTTCTCTCAACTGACCATAGAGATGTTAGAATAGAGGAGATAAAGTATAGAGCCTGCTGTAAGCGAAAGCGTGGCGTCGTTAAAAAGAGAAAGAAATAACATAAGTCACTCTGTCTCCCTTATCAGAGCGAGCGAAGAATACGAATAACATTATCCCACGGGTACGCACTCTAACTTAATGTTGTGGGCGTGCGCCAAGTAAGAGAGACAGAATGATACCTATTATTTCCTTCTCTTTCTATGAGCGCCACGCTTCTCAAGAGAACTAACCTCCTTTATTCTGATATCTCTATGCGACTGACTTATCCAGGTGCTTGCTGTAACTACTTTGGTGCTGAAATACATTAACTTTATTATCATAGTAAAAACAGTAAAACATACAGTGAACAGTTAATACAAAAACCATTCGAACAGATCTAAAAAGATACTGGTTTTAGTGTTCCGTACGGAACACTTATGGGATCATTTTGGTGTCCGTCTGTTTGTCACAACTGATTTTTTCCGAAACTATTCAATATAGAAAGTTGAAATTTGTCACAAAGATAGGAATCGATGGCTCAATTAGGGCCGTGTAGTTTCGAAAGTTAAATTTTGACTTAAGGAGATTAGTATTAGAGGGTGAAATCGGAAGTGAAAAAAAAAATTCAAGGTCATCGAGTGGGATGTCAAATGAAAGCTTGTGAAAATACCAGTTCAAAAATATATAGGATGTAATGCTCGGACAAACTTCTCTTTATATTATTTACAAAAAACCGTCAATAAACGCTGTCCCCCCATTCTATCTCTAAGAGTACTAACCAGAAAGTTTCGAAAAAAATTCTGGAATATTCTCCATAAGGCAGCGTTTCTCAACCTATGGGGCGCGCCTCACTAGGGGGGTGTGATTACACTATTGGGGGGGGGCCCGAGCGTATCGAAAAGAAATTATTATTAAAAACATTTATTAAAAACATTTCATATAATTTATTGAAAGGAAAGCAAAACAAAATACATTCTGACATAATAAAAAAATAAAACACACATTTTCACTGATATAATACACCTATAAATAGGATTGTATTAGTACTGTACAATGTATTTACCTAATAATTAACATATCAATACTAAATTAAAAACAAGTTTAATAATTGTTAGTGACTCCCTTGGGCCTGCTTTGCAGAGCAAAGATTTTTGAAGGATGGTTTTATATTAGAAATAGACACTCTGAGTTCTTTTTCTACATTTAGTTGAAATCTATATTTTGTTTTTAAAGCAGTCACCGCAGAAAATCCGGTTTCGCAAAGGTAGAATGTTGAAAATGGTAATAGTATACGAAATGCTCTTGTTTTCAGTGTAGAAAACTCATCATCCACCCCTGCCCAAAATTCAAAGAGTGATTTATTATTAAATTGTCTTTTGATTTCGCCACTTGCCGTGAAGTATATGAAGATTTCTTCTTCGGAAGTTGAGAGCCCTTCGGGAGTATTTTGAAATAGATCCCTAACCCACTCGTAACTTGCTACCAAGTTGTCGTCAGTAAGAAAATACTTTTTATAATTCTTTGTCAACATGGCTAGATAATTTTCAATGGATACTAAAACAACATTCACATGTTGTTCTTCAGCTTTGTATGTTTTGACACATTCGCCCACATTTGCAAACATTTCTAGGTTTTTTTGCTTTACATTTCTGCTCCACAATTTCAATTTTCTACAAAAAGCATTAATTTTATCACTTGTATCGAACATATGTGTATTTGTTCCTTGGAGTTGAAGATTTAAGGTATTTAGTTGCTCGAATATATTGACCAAGTAGCTCAATTTCATCACAAATAAACTATCTCGAAACTTCTCGGCTTCCGGTCGGTTTTCCTCTTCTAGAAAAATAGCGATTTCATTTCTTAATTCATAAACACGTTGCAAACATTTCCCACCTGCTAACCATCTTGCCTCGCAATAAAATAATAACGCTGAATGTTCGACACCCATGTCTTTACAAAGTACAGAAAAAATTCTAGATTTTAGAGGTCTCATTTTAATATAATCTACTACGGTTACAACTGTAGTGAGCCCAATATTCAGAGCAGGACTCATTTCTTTGGAAGCCAGAGCTTCTATGTGAATCACACAATGTGTCCACACACACAGTGTAGATTTTTGTTTCACAAGTGCTTGTACACTTTGAAATCTTCCAGACATTGAATGAGCACTATCGGTACATATTCCGACGCAATTTTTCCACTCCATATTTGCCTCGTTTATAAAATCATTTAAGATAGCAAATAATGCGAGTGATGTTGCTTCGAGTTCTATTGGTTTGCAGAAAAATAGTTCTTCTACTGCTGACCATCACAAAATCGAACATAGGCTGTTGCCTCATCAAGCTGAATTGAAAACAATTTGTCACGCGACTTCCCGAAAAGCTGATGCTGTACATCTTCAGCTGTATCACCAATTCGACAGGCAACAGCATCATTTGATGTAGGTATGGATAGCAATTGTTTGGCAAAATTATCTCCAAACATAGTTTCTATAATCTCAATAACTGTTGGCAAAACAAGCTCTTCACCAATGGTGAGGCCTTTTACATCTGGCTATTTTATATGAAACTTTGTAAGAGGCAAATAAAACTTTTTCACTCACAAAGTTTTTTTAAAAAATGATTTCTGCTTTACATATGATTTTAATTTTAATTCCAAGAATTCTCGGGGTTTGTTAAGGTACTCACTATGAAGCGTTTCCCAATGTCGTTTAAGTTTATTTGGTTTCATGCTCTCTGCTGCCAAGATTTTTGAGCAAATAACACACAGGGACCTTTCTTCTTTATTTACTTCAGTACTGGTAAACCCTAAATTTAAGTATTCTTGAGAATATTTTCTTGATTTTATTTTCGGAACCATGCTCGCCTGTGCACTTGTTGATGCTTCACTGTCGTCTAATGCTAGCTTACGCCCACTTAAAAATTTATCCATGATTCTGTATAAATTTACTACCGTGAATACTTAATACCTTGAATTTCAATTAACACGTAAATTTCAACATACACATTCACGATAAATCCGATAGCAGTAGAAGGATCAACTCGACTCAGACTGGCTGTAATTGAACGAGGTGCAGCATTTATACCCTTTTGGGCAGACTTTCCGAATGTTCGAGACAACTTCTCGCGAAGCCACCGATATGGTGGACGTGACAGAGAGCAATAGAGAGGCATCGATTCTAGTTCTGTTAACGCAGCAGATATGTGTTGCTAAATATTAATAAATTTACTAATTCTTGGTAGTTTGTAAGGTTTGTAATTAAGATCATAGTGTAGTTTAGCATCAAAATACTGAAAATACATTATTATTGCATGTATTGTTATTGTATGAGAGGGGGGTGGGGGAGGCGCGATGAAAATTATGTTTGAAAATTGTGTCGCAAATACTGAAAGGTTGAGAAACGCTGCCATAAGGTGTAGATTGAATGAAAATTATTACGGGTGCATTACCTTTAATGATTTATCTGGTATTAAAAAAAACCAGTTTTTCAAGATCATCTAGTCAAATAAAAACTAAAAATGAAAAAAATCGCGGTTTACCAAACCTGTTTCTAAGAGTAGGTACTAACTAAAAAATTTCGAAACAATTCTGAAATATTTTCCATAAGGTGCATTATTACCTTTGATAATTCATCTGGTATATAAACATAAAACTCGGAAACAAACTTTGTTGAAAATTCATTTGGTATGTGTTTTGTCATATCATTTTATACCTCCGTAACAAAAAATTTTATATTAAAAGCAATCACCGTACGGAACACTAATCGTAAGCCCGATTTACACTTGATCGTTTTTTTTTAGTGTTCCGTACAGAACACTTATAAGATAACTTCGGTGTCTGTCTGTCTGTCTGTCACACCCGATTTTCTCCGAAACTATTTGACATAGAAAGGTGAAATTTGGTAATAATATAGGGATTGATGGCCTCATCAGAGCCATGTAGTTTTGAGAATTAAATTTTGACTTAAGGGGTTAGTTTTGGGGGGTTAAGTCGAAAGTGAAAAAAAAAAAATTTTTACTAGGTCATCGAGTGTGGTGTCAAATGAAAGCTTGTGAAAACACGAGTAAAAAATATACATATAATATTATACTTGCGCGCACTTTTCTTTGTATTATTTTTAAAAATTCGCGAAAAATCGCTGTCCCGGGTCTTATATCGAAAAGTACTTATCAAAAAATTTCGAAAAAATTCTGGAATATTCTCCACGGGGTGTAGATTGAACGAAAATTATCACGAGTGCATTACCTTTAATAATTTATATGGTATATAAAAAAAACAAAAATTTCAAGGTCATCAGATTTCAGTAAAGATTGGAAACAAACTTTGTTGAAAACTCATTTGGGGTGTATTTTGTGAAGTCACTGATCATTTTATACCTCTGTAACAATTTTTTTTTATTTTAAAAGCAATCAACGTACGGAACACTAATTGCGCAAGTTCAACTTGCACTTGACCGTTTTTTTTTTATTTTAGCTGGTTTCTGGATAGGTGGAAAATACAATGACGCAGAGAATAAGTGGAAATGGGAAATGCTGGATATTGATACGAGAGAGGAACCATATTTTATGGCGGGATGGCATTGGAATGAACCAAACAGGCGTGAAAGAAATGGTATGTTTGAAATATTAAAAAAATTAGTTTTGGGAATGACATTATAATGTCCCCTTTTATTGCCAAAAACAGACGTCAAAAACATTTCAAATAGTTATTTATAGAACAAATTCGGAAAGTGATATAATACAAAGTGAGTAAGCAAATTTCTTGACGTCATAGGTGGAATCTTGAGACCTTACCAATCCTTATACAACACTATCACTTTCCGAACATGATGCATATATTTTTTGTGCTTCCTTGTAAGTTAATATGAAAATAATCAATGATCATTACTTTCAGTAATAGATACGAAATATTAACAGCTAGTTGGATTATGGAAAACATTATTTTCAGTTAAAAAAATTGATTGGAAAGTGTCAATTTTCAGGAGATGGCAAAAAATTGTTATACAGTCACTTGTCAGTGATCGAGAACAGCACCACAGTAAATATAAAACACAGTAGCGACGCTCAAGAAAATTTTTGGCTCAACAACATGGCTGCCAGTGCGGTCGTGGGTTGGGTTTACATTTAGATTTTAAAGAGAATGTTTTTTATAACTTACTCCGAAATTCATTATTAATAATTTTCCAATGAGTAAATGACTCGTTTGACGTTATAATTGAAAATAATTATAAAATCCGGTCAAGTGCAAATTGAACTTGCGCAATTAGTGTTCTGTACGCTGATTGCTTTTAAGATAAAAAATTTTGTTACGGAGGTATAAAATGATTAGTAACTTCACAAAACACACCCCAATTTTTTTTTTATATACCAGATGAATTATTAAAGGTAATGCACTCGTGATAATTTTCGTTCAATTTACACCTTGTGGAGAATATTCCAGAATTTTTTCAAAATATTTTGATCAGTGCTTTTCGAGATAAGGGTGGGGGACAGTGATTTTTCGCGATTTTTTAAAAATAATACAAAGAAAAGTGTGCGCCAGTATTACATTATATATATTTTTAAACTTGTGTTTTTACAAAATTTCATTTGACACCCCACTCGATGACCTAGTAAATTTTTTTTTTCACTTCCAATTTTACCCCCCAAAACTAACCCCAATTTAACTTTCAAAACTACACGGCTCTGATGAGGCAATCAATTCCTATATTAGTACCAAATTTCAACTTTCCATGTCAAACAGTTTCGTATGGACTCCGAAGTGATCTTATAAGTGTTCCATATGGAACACTAAAAAACGTCACGAGGAAGATTTTGTTGTGCAGTTTTGTTTTTGTTGCTTGTAAATATATATATATATATATATATATATATATATATATATATATATATATATATACGTATATATATATATATATATATATATATATATATATATATATATATATGTATATATATATATATATATATATATATATATATATATATATATATATATATATATATATATATATATATATCTATCTCGATTATCCGAAATAATATGGACCAAAGTGATTTCAGATAATCAAAATTTCGGTTAATCCGAATTTTTTTATAAAATAGAAGTTTAGAATGAATACAACATTGCAGATTGACTTAAAAGCATTTATACGATATGCTATTATGTACATAGGTATTTATTAAAACAAAGAATAGAACAATTAGTTTACTTATTTTATGTATATGTACGGAAAATCGAAAATAAAACAGTTTCATTCTTAACTTTAATGTCTTAAAAATGAGCTAATTTTTAACTGCACTCGTTTTGCGTTAGTTCTGTTTTTGGCTGCAATGTCTCTCCACAGTTTGAGAAGCAAAACGTCCGCGGCGGTTGCATTTTCTTGTTATTCTACATAAGTTAACGCTTTTTTCTAGGGCCTATAGTCCTTCTGAATGTGACATTTTTATTGGAATATTGTCTGTGGCTTCTACTTCGTTATCATTATCGTCATCACTGTGTATTTTATTAGCATTTTTGCATACACTTTTAATTAATTCTTGGTCAGTCATGTCAACTTCCACACTATCACTGTTTAACCATTCACAAACATCGATTTCCGTAACACTTTCACATCCTGATATTCTTGTAATAATTTGATGTAAACTTTCATTATCTTCTGTTTCTGCCTCTGAGTAATGTCCCTCCTGTTGTGGAATCAATTTTAACCAAGATTTTTCCAGAGTACTACTCTTTACTTGATTCCAGGCTGAAGCTATCCAGTATATAACATTTTTCAAATTTATCTTTTTTAGACAATCAGTAAGATTGCCACCTTCATCTACTTTTTCTAAAATATGCTCCAATAACAAACGCCTGTAATTGCGTTTTAAATTTTCCAGTACAACCTGATCCATAGGCTGAATGAGAGAAGTTACAGCAGGAGGCAAAAACATTGCTTTTATTTCCCCACTTTCAAGTTGCTTCGCACTTGGGTGAGTGGGCGTTATCTAGTAACAGAATACATTTTCTAGGATATCCATGTTCTTTTAAAAAAAAGTTCCACTTTGGGAACAAAATCTCCAAAAAACTAGTCTTTAAATAGAGTCGCGTTTATCCAGGCATTGTTTTGATTTTTATACAAAACAGGAAAAGCATTACGACGAATATTCTTAAAGGTTCGTGGATTTACTGACTTACCAATACGTAATAATGGGAGTTTGTGTCTTCCAGAAGCAATACTGCATGCAAGAACAGTAATACGTACTTTGCTATGTTTGTAACCAGGTGCTCCAGCTTCCGTTTTTGAAGCTAAGATATTTGGCGGCAACATTTTGTAGCTCAAGCCTGTTTCATTACAATTATAGATTTGGTCTGGTTGTAAACCATGTTCTTTCATAAGCTGCTCAAAATTCTCTGCAAATTTTTTTGCAGCAGATACATCAGCCGACAATTTTTCTCCACAAACAGTTGACGTACACCATGTCTTTTTTTCCATCTGTCTAGCCATCCATCACTTGCAGAAAAATTTACAGGCGCTTCAATAACCGACAACTCTTCGCTTAAACTCATTGCCTTATGTTTTAAAATTGTTCCTGAAATTGGTATTCCACGTTCTCGATTCTGTGTAAAGCATAAAAATAAAGAATCATCCACTTTTTGGTATTCACCGCTTTTCATACTTTTTCGTGCGGGGGCGCACCACTGCACCATTTTTCAAGTTTTTCTCGATGTTTTCTTCACTCTGAAACACTACTCACGGCTACGCCTAAATCCTTCGCTATATTTTTAAGAAGTTCACCATTATCTAAACGTCGAATTGCTTCAAGTTTCTCTTTTAAGGTAATAACAACATGTTTACGCTTATTATTATGACGCTCCATTTTGTAAAATATCTGTTAAAACGAAACTATTACATCTGCAATAATAATAGACATAATGAGCAACTTATAGCACTCGTCGACTAACCAAAACATAGACAGCGGTGATTCGGATAAGCCGGATTTCAGATAATCGCGATTCGGGTAATCGGGATTGTATATATATATATATATATATATATATATATATATATATATATATATATATATATATATATATATATATATATATATATATATATATATATATATATATATATATATATATATATATATATATATATATATATATACATATATATATATATATATATATATATAATATATATATATATATATATATATATATATATATATATATATATATATATATATACATATATATATATATATGTATGTATGATACATTAAAATTCCGGGTTTCAATGCGTTCGTCTCACAAAGAATTTGCACGACGTTTCACCAAAATCTTATTTGGCACTTTCAAGTGCTCTTGCTGCTGCTGCTGCTTCTCGATACTATGATGTTGCTGCTGCTGTCGCTCGAAACTAATTGGGAGACCGAAGTGCGGTCGCCGTCTTTTAGAGATCACCGTCTACGCAGATTGTAGGTGGGGGTGTTCGTCCTGGCATCGGCGCCTGCCGGTGGTAATTACGGGTTCCGGCGCTATGCTAACTGTCGAGACGAGACATCGAGAAGGCAACAGTGAGCATAGCGCCGGAACCCTTAATTACTACTGATACGAGCACCCTGCCGGCAGGCGCCGATGCCAGGACAAACCCTCCCGATCCCCCCCCCCCCCCCCCCACCTACAATCTGCGTAGACGCTGACCTATAAAAGACGGCGACCGCACTTCGGTCTCTCAGTTAGCTTCGAGAGGCAGCAGCATGTTCACAGTATCGAGTAGCAGCAGCAGCAAGAGTACTTGAAAATGCCAAATGAGATTTTGGCGAAACGTGGTAATTTATTCATAATTCTTTATTTCTATTATGCAATATATTATACAAAGATTATCTTTCATATTAAAATTGTTGCTAGAGTTAAGTTATATTTTCTGCTAAAAATCGCTAACTAAACTTTCAAACGTAGTAATTCTCCAGCACGAATGAGTTTGAATAAATCAGTGCACGGATTTAATTTTTTTATGTAAGTAGTCGAAGTACGAAAAGTCATTAGTTGTATCAAAATTATTATATTAGATTAAACTAATGATAAAATGAAGCAAAAAGTGGGTTCACTTTTTTAAGTTCAGAAGAAAGACCATGTCATCTTAAAATTATAATTATTTTCAAACCTCTTCAGATTACTAGGATTCGCTGAAATATAAGGAGCATGATTGTTGACATTATATACCCGCAGTTGAAGGTGTTCAGAGATATTGAACAATGAAATATTAAAATGAATAACGTGCAAAAACCGTTGAAGCCAAATGTATTTTTTCCTCGTATTTTTTGCCTTTTTCCCTGTTGTATGTCTGTTTTAATAAGAACTTGACAAAAAATGTTCCTAAAAAAACTTTTCTCGTTTTTTCTTCCTCTCAATCAGTAAAATTCATTTTTATTCCACAGAATAGGATTTTTTTGAAAGAAGGAATTTGAATATTGTAAATATTCGCGGGTATCATACCAGCAATATGGCAACAGGTCATGTGATCATTACAAACTCGAACCTCTCGAGATCAAACTGTGTTTTATGTTCACTGTGACATCATGATGTGAGCATTAAGATAATCTATTCTATTTTTTTTTTCTAGGTGTTAAACAGAGTTGTATGGAATTAAAATACATTCAAGGAGATGCCTACAAGGAATCATTATCTTGGAATGACATGTGGTGTGATGAAAAAAGAAGATTCATTTGTCAGACTTTTACTTAATCCTGAAACCTTTTGAAATATTAATTTGTAGCATTTTATTTAACTCTTATTTTGAACATTTAAAAGAATATTTTTAGTAAATATGCGGACTCTACTTTTAAATTATAATTATGTTTAAATTTAAATGGTCTGTAACCACTGTAAAAAAATTATGAAGGAATATAAAGTTGTGTTTCTTTTTATGTTTTTAGTGTTTCGTACGGAACACTTCGGTGTCTCTCCTTCCGTCTGTTTGTCTGTCATACTCGATTTTCTCCGAAATTATTTGACATTGAAAGTTGAAATTTGGTATTACTATAGTAATTGATGGCCTCATTAGAGCAGTGTAGTTTTGAAAATTAAATTTTAACCTAAGGGGTTAGTTTTGGAGAGTGAAATCGGAAGTGAAAAAAAAATTTCGTCATCTAGTGGGGTGTCAAATGAAAGCTTGTAAAAACACAAACTCAAAAATATATATAATGTAATACTTGCGCACACTTTTGTTTGTATTATTTTTAAAAAATCGCAAAACATTGCTGTCCCTCCTTATCTCGAAAAGTACTGATTAAAAAATAATGTAGATTGAACGAAAATTATCACGAGTGCATTGCCTTTAATAATCAGTTTTCGGTAAAGATCGGAAACAAACTTTGTTGAAAACTCATTTGGGGTGTGTTTTGTGAAGTCATTGATCTTTTTGTACCTCCAATAACAAATTTTATTTTAAAAAGCAATCATCGTATAGAATACTAATTGCGCAAGTTCAACTTGCACTTGACCGGTTATTTGAATTATTAAAGGTCTCCCGTATTCTTGCAAAATAATATGGGTTTCTGAAATTTAGAAATTAGTTATCTCTTTTTATACTTCTTTAGTTCAAGTAAAAGTAACTAGAATTGGATCTTTGTTTACTGGGGTTCTCTTTTGGGAAAAATGTTCGCTTTACACTTATGTTCATCAATTCGTAAACTATAAGTAGGATTTGAGAAAAATCTCCCCCCTCTGGGTTATCAATTTTTTGTTTGCTCTTTTAGAGTTCAGGTTTCGCTTCTCGATTGGCGCTGAATAACCTCCCCTGTCCATTTCGTAGCTCCGTCGTTAGCGTTGTCTTGTTTTTTTTTCCTTAAAGAAATGCCCTTTTTATCAATAGGCCTCTCTTCTCGCCCCTTGCTATATATATATATATATATATATATATATATATATATATATATATATATATATATATATATATATATATATTAGCCGTGCCCGCGGCTCCGGTCGCGTGGAGTTGATTCGCTATTATCGCCACTGCTTATTCCTTATGTTACCTAACGTAATAAAATCTATCCTATAACCTGACCAGAGAACCTATGCAAGAATTAAAAAGAAAACACGTAAATCGGATAAGTGGTTCTCGAATGATAAGCGCAGTAATGGACAGTCAGACCGACAAAGAGACGTTGCGTTTTATATGTATTATATAGATTATTATTTTTAATAATCTGGCCAAAGAACATATGTATGAATTAAGAAAAAACATGTAAATCGGATAAGAGATGTTGCATTTTATATATATTATATTCGTTGCTACATGATATTGTTCCATATTTAACGGTTTAGGAAGCGTATTGCAAGACAGCCCTCAGCAGCAAACTTTTTTCCGACTTGATTCACTATTATCGACTTATTCCTTATGTTACCTAAGATAATAAAATATATATCTATAACCTGGTCAGAGAACATACGTATGAATTAAAAAAAATCACGTAAATCGAATAAGTGGTTCTCGAGGGATAAGCGCACTAAAGAACAGACAGACAGACAGACAGAGAGACGTTGCATTATATATATATATATATATATATATATATATATATATATATATATATATATATATATATATATATATAATATTATAAATATAGATTATTATTATTATTATTCTATAACTTGGTGAAAGAACATATGTATGAATTAAAAAAAAACACGTAAATCGGATAAGTGGTTCTCGCGTGATAAACACACAGACAGAAAGAGAGACGTTGCATTTTATATATATTATATTCTTTGCTACATGGTATTGTTCCATATTTAACGGTTTAGGCAGCGTATTGCAAGAGAGCGCGCTAGAAGCAAACTTTTTTCCCATTTAATTATCGTCACTATTTATTCCTTATGTTACTTAACATAATAAAATATATCCTATAACCTAGCCAGAGAACATATGTATGAATGAAAAAAAACACGTAAATCAGATAAGACAGACAAACAGACATACATACAGACAGACAGACAGACAGATAGAGAGACGTTGCATTTTATATATATTATAGATATTCTTTGCTACATGCTATTGTTCCATATTTAATGGTTTAGGCAGTGTATTGCAAGAGAACGCGCTAGCGGCAAACTTTTCTCCGACTTTACATTTAAGTTGGTTCTTTTAATATAATGTATAACACAAAGACATTTATAGCCAAGGGGAGATAAATCATGTCATTAGTTTCTCACCAAATCCTCCACTATTTGTGACAAATTTCTAGGAGTACGGTAAGGACAAGTAAATAAAATAGTGGACTGAAATGCAACTCTGACTTATGTGAAAAGTTACTTTCCTCTAATTCCGTACATTCGGCATTTGCAATTAAGAGACGATATATAGAGTAGGAAACAAAGAAAACAGGCAATAGTACCAAGCTATAAGTCGGAAAAAGAAGAAGACGTTACTATAAAACATATATATTGGGTCTTTGGAATTTTTGACACAATGACTCTAACAACAATTATCATCAATATACCAAACACTTTATTTTTGCACTCGACAAAGGTTTCGCTAATAATGTTAATATCCTCAGGGAATCATGGCTCCTGATGATGCTAACATGGTTAATGAGCCTTGAGTGCAAAAATAAAGTGTTTGCTGTAGTGGTGATAATTTTTGTGTAGTACGAAACATATATTATAAATTGGTATTTGTAGATATTATCACTATCACTATATAGTATTAAATAAAGTCCCCTCGCTGTGTCTGTTTGTCTGTGCACGATTTCCTTAGAAATTACAGAACGATTTTATTTCAGTTTTCACTAATGGATAGAGTGTTTTACGAGGAAGGCTTAGGTGTATAATTTGTGGATATTTTGCGTAAATTAGCGTGTGCGTTGCGTAAATAGTTAGAGGTATGTGAAAACAATATATGGCAATATTGTTCGCCTCAAATAGTTCTACAAAAACGTCCGCGACAGCATACGTCTACCTACAAAAGTTAACCCAAATTAGCGATGTAAAGATATTAAAAATAGACATGTTAAAATACTTCAACTAAAGAGAGTAATTTAGGCAGGAAAATATAAATCCTTATCAAATTAAAAGCGTTCTTTATTTTGTACATTAATAGAAGACAAAAACTGTCTTCAAATTGCACCATTTGGATAAATAGTTTAGATTTCACAAGGGCGTTTCTGAACTCGCGCCCGCCGCCGCTGCGATGTGCTCCCGGAACTCCGCCGCACAATCTGATTTTAAAAGTAGGCGCCTATAATATTACTGCGTAATTTAAATCCACTAAAATTATGTAACGGAACTAGATTGCAACAATTCTGACAGGCTGTGGAGCTGGAAAAACTGTTTTGATTCCGAGAATTCCAATGATACTAACCGACTTACCGTTTCAATTTGAACGGCTCCAATTTCCTATAAAACTGTGTTTCTCGATAACGACCAGTAAAGTTCAGGGTAGCTGGTTTAGACTTTAGCGTTCAATGTTTTTCGCATGGCGAGATATACGTAGCCCTGTCAAGTGTAACATCCAAATATAAGCTGTTTATTCCGTCATCTGGGGAATAGACACTTAATTGGGCGTATAAAAAAGTATTTTAAACTATCTCACCAAAGTATTTTGGACATGCTATTTTTGTCTAGGCTAAAATATAACGAAGAGTTGAACAGTACCATAATAATAACAACTCCCATGCGAAGCCGCGACGGGTCGCGTTAGTCATACGAATATGATATTTTTATTATTTAAAGGATATTTAAATTAAGAAACATACATTTTATTTTTTACTTACTTTATGTACAATTATATACAATTAGATATTAAAAATTTTCTAAACATACTTTTTTATCTCACAGTCAAATAAAAACGAGTCAGCATTACTTGACAAGTATGAGCATTAAAAAGTGATTATTTTATTTTGTATATTTAAAAACTATATTTTAAAGCTGCATAGTGTATATATATATATATATATATATATATATATATATATATATATATATATATATATATATATATACATATAATTTTATTTTACTGCTATCCCAGCTCTATCATGATATTCTTCCTTATTTACGACGACATAATCTTCAAGCAAATCGTCTTTATCTTCAATCATTTTAATATCTTCCAGTTCGAAAATGCCATCTTTATGTGCACCGACTTCTTTTAAAATATCTAATAAATCACAGAGAACCCTTCTTTCATCCTAAAAATAATAATAATAATATAGACGATTTCTCATTATAAAGAATGAAAAGGTGTGTGTTGCGATTTCTCAATTTATTGTGCTTCAAAGTGTTCCTGCAGTTGTTTAGCATGTTTTATAATGGAGCCACGTAAGCAGCTGAGTGTCGATCAGCGAAGAGCCATCTGGACTCTTCCTGAGGACGGCTATGGTGAGTAACAAATCGTAAAAAAAATAGGAATTTCAAATGAAGGCGTACACTACATTTTTCACAGAAAACAAGTAAGGGGAATTAATGACGCCAGAAAAGATCTGGTCGGCCTAAACCCATAACTGAATATGGAGATTGGTTCAACACAGGAATGACTAAACTCGTGCTGAACCAGTCTGGACTACCACTGCTGTCTGTAGGCCTAAAAAGATGTAAAGATGCCAGGAAACCGAAACCAAAAATGAGACATAAGTAAAACAGATTGCTAAACTAGGCTAAAACTCGATAGACCATTTGAATGAAGTCCTTCTGACGGATGAATCGAAAATCCAAGTTCTTGATCAAATAGAAGAATACTTGTATGCCGCTCAACTAACGAAACATGCGTCAGAACTATGTCAAGGTTATTAAGATACAAAAAGAGATAGAAAAACTAATAGATTTAATGCAATGGTTATGATAATTCATCGATCTCTCTACCATCGTACTAGTATGGAATGGGTTAGATCGGAGGGTTAAAAATCGTCATGTTCTGCGAAGTTTTGGGAATACCCAAAAAAATGAACGAGAAATGTTGGATGCCGATATTTTAAATAATATAATAAAGAGGATGCCCAACATTCATAAGCAGTAATTAAAAATAAAAGTGGAAATACTTTTTGATGGGTTTATTTATGACTGGCTTTCTAGATAATACATTTTTGCATTATTAGTGTAAATCAAAAATTCCCTGCTGCTTCCAAGTGTGCTTATAAATATCCTTCAAATACTGATGGGATGTTGAAAATATCAGTTGTACAATCAACAATCTATAAAATATTAGGGCTCTTTTTTAGTGTTCCGTATGGAACACTTATAAGATCACTTCGGTGTCTGTCTGTCCGTCTGTCACACCCGATTTTCTTCGAATTTATTTAACACAGAAAGTTGAAATTTAGCACTAATACAGGAGCTGATGGTCCGTGTTGTTTTGAAAGTTAAATTTTGATTTAATGAGGTAGTTTTGGGGGGTGAAATCGAAAGTGAAAAAAAAAATTTTCAGTCATCAAGTAAGATGTCAAATGAAAGCTTGTAAAAACATAAGTTCAAAAACATATATAATGTAATACTTGTGCACACTTTTCTTTGAATTATTCTTAAAAAATTGAGAAAAATCGCTGTCACCCCACTTTATCTTGAAAAGTAGTGGGCAAAAAAATTTTGAAAAAACCCCAGAATATTATCCACAAGATGTAGATTGAACGAGAATTATTACGAGCGCATTATCTTTAATAATTTATCTTGTAAATGAAAAAACAATAATTTCAAGGTCATCAGTTTTCACTAAAGATTAGAAAAAAACTTTATTGAAAACTCCTTTAGGAAGAGATTTGTAAAGTTACTGATTATTTTATACCTCCGTAACAAAAAATTTTATTTTAAAAGCAATCAACGTACGGAACACTAATTGCGCAAGTCCGACTTGCACTTGGCCAGTTATTTTTGTTTAATATTGCATATGAAATTAACTAGCTTTCACCAGCATTCTTACTAAATGTGAAAATTACTATAACGGAACTATTTTTCTCACATATACGTGGTGGAACAAAAAGTTCCCGGACTAACACTATAAAATCTAAAGTAGCTAGTTTTAAGCTTCGTGACTCCCGTCATCTTCAAAGTAGCCCGCTTCGACCCGAACGTACTGGATCCGCGGTTTTTTTTTCGCTTGTCGAACATTTTTTGGAAGGTTGATGCCGTCACTGATTCTCATTATCTTTCCTCAACCATCTCAAAGAAGCGACCCTTTAATTAGGCGAATATTGGGGTATGGAATTTTTCACCAAAAACTGTTGCGTACAGAACAAACTGTGGATTGTTGTGATGCAGGACTCTCTTTTCACTCCAAAGCTTTGACAGGTTTCTAATTAATAGAAAGCTTAGAATTGCCGATGACAGTATTCACGAATGATTTGTTGAACATTGGCGATAATGTAGGCCTAGTTGTAGTTTAATGCCTTTTGGAACGCTCGTCGCCTTCTGGTGAACTTTGACCGACCTTAAATTGCGAAAATTTGCGTACGGCTCAAGAGCTTCGCCCTCAAATATCTTCCGAATTATTTCGTAGGCTTCAGTAGTGCTTTTTCTGAGTTCAAAACAAAATTTCACAGACAGTACTGCTGTTGGTTCGCATCTATTGAAAAAATTGCAGAGGGACAATTTGACCTTTACGCAAACGTGCATACAGGCCAAACTGAACGAACTAGCAAGTCGAAACTTGTCACGTCTTCTGCTGAACTTCGACCGGCCCTAAATTGTGAAAATTTGCGTACGGCTCAAGAGCTTCAAATATCTTTCGAATTATTTCGTGCGCTTCGGTAGTACTTTTTTCGAGTTCAAAACAAATTTTCACAGACACGTACTGCTCTTTCTGCGCATTCATTGTAAAAATTGCAGAGAGAGAATCTGATCTTTATGCAAACGCGCATACAGGGCAAACTGAACAAGCTAACAAGTTAAAATTTGTCACGTAGTATTGTTATGGATGTACCTAACAACCATCTGTGAGTGGAAATCGATAATGTTTCGCGATCTTGTTCAATAAATGGCTATCTTAAAGGAAACATTTCTCCTTAATTTTTTTTCTTGTTACACATTTCTCAAACTGGAAAAAAGAATTACCTCTAATTTTCTCATAACTTTTTCTATTAACTCTACAGAGGGATGTTCTGAACACAGGTCCTTTATTAATAATGATATGTCTGTTATTGCAAAAGCCACAGAAAGAACTCCCGATATTTTCGCGAATTCTTTCATTAAAGTTGGTACAGTTTTTCCTAAAAAAAAAAAAGATGAGAATGTACAAACTTGACATACAAAATAAATTATTAAAAAAAAAAACTAGTTCAATGACTAAAAAATGTCATATGTAAACCTCCAGGCTAAGTATATGTCTAAAATCATCATATCTTTTTAGCGTTCCATACAGAACACTTATGGGATCACTTTGGTGTCCATCTCTCTGTCACACCTGAATTTCCCGAAACTTTTGGCACAAATATAGGAATTGATGGCCCAGTAGTTTGGAAAATTTCATTTAAAAAATTCTTTTTCTAAAGACATTGAGTGGGGTGTCAAATGAAAACTTGTGAAAATACAAGTACAAAAATATATATGATATACTACTCACGCAAACTTTTATTCATATTTCTTTTAAAAAAATGGCTCTCTAACTCGAAAAGTACTGATTAAAAAATTTTAAAAAAACTCTGGAATGTTCTCCATAGTGTAGATTGAGCGAAAATTATCACGACTGCAATACGTTTGATAATTTATCTTATATAAAAAACTATTTGCTTTGACAATATGGTGGAGGTTCTTTAAATATATTTTCCAGTACACACACTAGAGACCAATAGATAGGTGCTGAGACAAAATAATTTTATTTTATTTGTTTATGATTAAACAAATATTTAGGTAGTAAATATCTGTTTTAAACTTTTACTATTAGATTCTAGATTGAGCTAGATTCATTCATTAGCTATTAGGTAGCTAAGAAGCTATTATACATTATTGACGAAGACAAAACCTTTCTTGCAGAGTTCTAGAACTTTTCACCCCATGTAGTAAAATATCACGCTGGGTTGTTGAGGTTGTTTTTAAATTAAAAAAAAATAATTAAAATGATGTATGAATTTCTCTACTGGTCTTCAAAGTTTAACACAACATTCCTCAGTTCTTCAGCAATATGTTAATGAAATAAAATTTATTTATTTATAGTCAAATGTTCTTGAGAATTTTTTTTTCTCGTCAATTTCTGCTCTGGTGGAAGGAATTTCGGGATTCATAATACAGAAACTTTTTTTCATCCCTAAATCTTTAAGCACAATCTCAAAAACTATAGTTTTGGATAGACCAGCTTCTTTAACAAGCACAGGGATTGTCTTTCCTCTATCTGACAATAGAAAATCCTTGAGAAAGCTAGGGGTTTCCTCAGTTCTTGTGTCAACGAGTCTTCCTGATCTGGTGAAACTCTTATTTAAGTCTTGACCCTATCAGAACTGTTCAGGTCAAAATTTTACTTGAAAATAAGTTTTTTTTTATCGGTCACCTCCCTGCCTTTTTTCGTATCCTGAGGATTTTGGTTGGGATGTCATAATACCCGTCAACGTTGTCCAAATGCCAAAACATACATTTTTGAATTTCACGGCACTTTTAGTCATTAATACAGTACATCTAAAAAATTTTTTTATAACTTTTACCCCTCTTTAGTAAGAAACATTATCATTGTGTGATGCCTCAAATTCGCTTTTACTTATTTTGCAGAAGGAAAAAAATCATAAAATATACACTGAAAACAGCGACAGCAGTTTAACAATCAAGCAAATTTTTTGTATGATGTCATTTTAATGATAAGATCGATAACTTGAAAAAAACACCCTCAAGATGGTTAAAAAACTATTTTCTAGAAACAGCAAAGAGGCGATGATCAGGCATTTTAAATATTACAAAGTTAACTTTCCAGGGAACATGGGTAAGGAAAAGTAGGTCTAGATAAGTTATTTGGAAAAAAATTAGACCAATAAAATAAAGATACAAGTTACCTTACAGAATAATGTAAAATTACTAGTTTAAACAGTCTAAGAGGAGACAAGTGGGTACTTAAAATAACAAAAGACAAAAAATTTTAACTAGTTAAATTACCTGTTAATCCTAAAATATTATAAACAAACTGGAAACTTTTTTCGGTCATATGGAAAGTTTTTCCAACAACTGGCAGTGTTTCTAAGGCAAGATGTTCAATGTGATGTAGTTTGACAGCTGTGCCCAATGTGGACAGTACTTTGTTATCAGTCTTTTCCATTATATTTATAGCTCCTTTGGCTATACCTGGAAGTAAATTGTGAAATCAAAATATGCTCAAAAACTACTGAACCATTTTAGCTAAATCTGGAATAAAACAATTGAAATTTTAGGAAACATATACAAAAAATTAATAAGACAGAAAATAACTGTAGCAAAGCATTAACTATTTTATTTTTTTGTAAATTTCATTGTTATTATACATAGGTCCCTAGATCTAAGAAATTAAATACAACTTAGTTTTTTAAAAATATATTATTAATTATACCTACCTTCAACGATAGTAGATATAGCCACGTCCCTGCTGATACCTTCAGCCATAAGCTGATCTATACACTCGTTAAAATGAGCCAGACTTTTTCTCATCCACCCATCAAACATTTCTTTCTCCTTTAAAAGCAATTTTATATCTTCCATTATAATAGATGTTGTTTTATAGTCTACATAATCAGTTACAACATTTGTTAAGCTACCAGTTAGTGACATGACAGCTCCACCTTTAAATACATACCGCAGTGGTCAAAACAATCATATAGATAGTTAAAACATAGCTCAAATTCTGATTAGACTTTGAACTTAGGGGTGTATATGTTCGAGAACAAAAATAAAATATGGAAAAATGAATAATTAACAGTCTAAAAGAGATTTAGTAGATATTACTACATAAAATAATTCGTCATTCAGTTAGTTCATACTGACTAGAACAAAATCAATACCTAACTGCTCCTCAAATTACTATTGGTTTAAATCAAAACTTGTGTTAAATCAGTCTTGACTACCAATGTTAGAAGGTGATTGATGTTTGCAAACCAATAATCAGACACAAGCTAAACAGATTGCAATGGGCTAAAACACAGGAACCCGATTATAGACACATCAATGAAATAAAATCCTTTGGGTGGATCCATCCAAATTTCAAAATCTTGAATCTAATTGAAAAATATTTGAGCAACTAATGAAAAAACATCAGAAGTATCAACTATTAAGCATAGACATGCACTTAATAGTTGATGTGCTTCATTGTTTGGGGACGTTCTGATGTCTGTAAGCTGGGCCATTTAGTGAAAATATGAAGAAAAATACAGGATTTGTAGACAACAAATTATTCTAAAAGTAGATTATAAGAATTTTTTTATTTTATATTTTCAGTTTTGATTAAAACTTCCTTAGTGCTTCTAAACTTTTGGATGGTGGTGTAAAAAATAGGGCTAAACACCTACGAGAATCTCAATGTATAGATTTTAAAGAAGCCAAGGTAAAATTTCTGTACTTGGACTTTCCAGAAAAAGGGAGGTTTTTTTTTTAAATAGGCTTAAAATGGCCTAACTTTCAAGAGAACAAATTGCTAACCAGAACTAAATAATCAGTAATTACAAAATACATTAAATAATGGAAACAAATGTTCTACCTTAATGTGAAAAAATGATGTACGTGGTATATTAGTGACTGGAGATCAAAGTTAGTTCAGGTCAGCAAAAACGGCCCCCCCAAAAATTTTTTCTCGTAAATCTTTCAAAATTAGGCCATTTTAGACCTATTCCCAAAAAAAAAATTTCCATTTTTCTGAAAAGCCACATACCGAAACTTTACCGAAACTAATACATATTTACCTGCTCCCAATATTAATGAACTTCCAGCTGTGATAGGAGCCCATATTAAAGACCCCATGACAAGTGCTACACCAGTAGTACTAACAACGGTCCCCGAGACTTTAGCACAGTTACTTCTATAATGATGACTAGCTGCTTTCTTACTGATTTGATCAAACTTCTCCATAATTTCTTCAATTTTTTTTGATATATTCTTGCAAAAAAGTTCTATAATGTTTTTTGGACTGGACATGGTGGTAATTCTTCTTTTAATGAAGGATAAGGGGTGTAATATTGTGGTTTTTGAGGGTCATTTGGAGAGTTACCATTTGTCGGTTGTTTGAGAGTACTGTCTGATTTGTGAACTGAATGTTCTGAAAGCCTATTAGCCATTGTAAAAGAGTTCTAAAAAATAATAAAGATTAGCTGAAAATTTTCAACATAATTACATTGTACTGAACTGGCTCTAGAGGCTCTTCTACTGATGGTGGTAATTCAGGATAGAGTTTTTGTTTCTTCTTAATTTTTTCGTCCATACTTAACTAAGCAATCTGTAAAAAATATTTCTTATAAACTAACGAAATTATCATAAACACGCAACATCACTTAATACCTTACATACATTTTTATCATGTTTAAATGTTGAACTGACACTCAATACCAAGTTTTCAGTTTGCTTGTGGTGGTTAGAAATAAAGAAAATAAAATATTTATTTCTTTTTAACTATGAGGATTTGTTGTCGATTTAAATAATTAGAAACGCAAATCTAACATAAGAGTAAAGTATTATGTTTAAATTAAATAATGACAATGAAATATTTTTTGCGTCGTAATTATAAAAGTTGTACTGACCTGTTCTACTAAATGGCGAGTTGTTGTGTAGTTTTCATGAACTTATTTGCAATAATAAGTATTTAAAAATTAAATAATAGAAATTAATAACTTTTGTTTGTTATTTTATTATGATTTTAAAAAATATATAAAAATAAACAAGAATTTTGATAGGAACAAAGAACATATGTTTTTGACGTCTACACTCTGTCAAACGGGTATGACGAGATTATTAAATTCGAGTCGGATCCGGACTGTCGATTTGGTACCCAGTTCCATACATACTAACATAACCTTAAATCTATCGTTAACAACAGGGAAATTCGAATTAAAAAATTGTTAAGTATATATGTATATATGCTTTATAAACTTTTTATGTTTTGAAAACAAGATCTTCTAATTTTTAACAATGTTTAGCAACCAAACATACAACAAATTTGTATATTTGATTGCTTATAATATTGCTATTGCATATTGTTATTTAACATTCATTTTTTAACTGCTTGGTCCTAAAGAATTTGTGATAAAGATGCAAACAATCCAATATTTTAAAAGTTTAACTAGTAATTAATAGATGTCCCTACAAGTAATAACATACTCAATACAGGCAACTATATAAACTTTTATTTATATGTTAGGTTGCCTATCGGGTAGCACAAGAAACGAGGAAACTATTACAAAAATAGAAGTTTTTATTTGCATGAAAAAGAACCATTTTAAAATAATTAAAAAACATCTTGTTTTATACGATTTTGTTACCTTTTTATGTAACATAACATGGAACTAGACGAACTTGGAGAAGTTGTAATAGGCTTCGTTAAAACTACTTTCTTGGAGTATGTTGATATCTGAAAAGATAGAAAACAATTTTGAAGACTATAATTCTAAAATTATGTAATCACACCCTAACTTACCCCAGGCACAGATCTTACTATATTAAACCTACCAATTCAGGCCACGTTAACCACCACATATTAATGGTTCTCCATAATCATCTATAAAATATACTTTCAACTGAGTTACGTTAGCTTCTTTGCATGGTGTGGTATATCCCTCCGCAATAAATCCATTCTTCTGATGTTAATTTTGCAACCACACCTCGGCTTGCCCCAAACACAGCGGTTTCTTGCCCAAATCTACGAATTTAACTCAACTTAATCGTCTTACACACATCCAAGATTACGTGCTCTCCATAATCCTCTATAAAATGGTAATAAATTTTAGTATTAGCAAAGCAAGTCACAAATGAAGACTTACAGAAAGCGAAAAATTGGCTACAGCTACAAGAAAACAGACCGACTTCTATGACGTTTTGGTTCATCGTCTATCCCACAGTTTCATTTTTACTATACAGAAGTTTTTTTTTACAGGGAGGAATCCGCCTTATGGATAATGAAGCAGTCTGCGTCACTTTAAGGGTGTCCCAGAATGCTCCAGTTATGTGGTGGTTCTCCAGCCCAGAGGGGCTGGCATACCCACTAAACCAGGCCCGCTGCTAGCCACCTAAACGCCCGCGTGCAAAATCTACTATGCCGCCCTCTCAGAAATTTCCTGTGACCACTTCCATCCTCATCTCAGGTGACTATAATTTGTACAAAACATGACGAGATCTCTGTATTAGCCGCCCTCCTGGATGAGCCGCCCGCGTGCGATGTACACCCCACACGCCCGCTTACGGCGGGCCTGCACTAAATCTCCTTGTGAGCTGGGTCTGCGACCCTTTACTCCTCTTATAATGTGACGATTATTCTTTATATAGGGTGTGAGAGTTTTAAAAACTTGTGGGTTAGTTTCTAATATGTAGATCTATGCTACCTTAACCTAACTAAATCTAATTACAAACTAAAGATCTAAGATCTCAGTTATTTCGGGAGTGTTGTTTATAATAGTGTTAGTGGTGTGTGATCTTTATATGTTTAGCTTATTTTTTTGGAGAGGAGTAGTTCAACTGTTTCAAGCGATTCAAGAACAACGTGAATCGCTTTTTCCGCACACATGCCGCTCCTGGAGTGCTAGACCCATAAAAAAAAACTACACTACGACCTTATCCTTATATGCTAAGTACGTAATACAGTCCGTCTTGGTAGTCGAATTTTAGTCGTGTCTATTGTTAGTCTATTTGTAGAATGTCTGAGAGTCGCACGGTGGGACGAAGTCCGAATGTGCAAGTTTCAGTTTTTAAGATATTTCATTATTAGTGTTCCGTACGGAACACTTATAAGATCACTTCGGTGTCTGTCTGTCTGTCACACCCGATTTTTCTCCGAAACTATTTGACATAGAAAGTTGAAATTTGGTAATAATATAGGACTTGATGGCCTCATCAGAGCCATGTAGTTTTGAGAGTTAAATTTTGACTTAAGGGATCAGTTTTGGGAAGTGAAATCATAGGTGAAAGAAACATTTTTTTTACTAGGTCATCGAGTGTGGTGTCAAATGAAAGCTTGTGAAAACACGAGTAAAATATATATATATATATATATATATATATATATATATATATATATATATATATATATATATATATATATATATACGAGGCTGGTTTGAAAAGTCCGTGCAAAGTCCGAGAGATGGCACCATCGGCGCGTATCGAGGTCATGTTTAGTTAGTAGCATCTCTTGAATGAACGCACACCAAGTTTCACCAATATTGGTCTATGTCTTTGTGTTTGGCATTCGTCTGAATCAAGGAAGTCGAGTGATTTTCAAGAAATGGGCGAAAAAGAATTTCGTGTGGTGATTAAACATTAATTTATGAAAGGCAAAACGCCTCAGGAGACTAAAGAGAACCCAATCAGCATCCAAATCATAAAGATTTCAGTATGAAGTCTTTTAAAAAAAAACTTCTTATAGAAGTTCTAACATGACGTCTTAAGTAGTTCATTTTTATGAGCTCAGAATTCAGAGTTCTTAATGAACTCATGAATGCGAAGTCAATTTTTTGATGTCTCAATGAATGTCTTTTGTTGAACACTTTCTAAACAGTTTTTTATGAGCTTATAAAGTATTCTTTTTTCTTACGAATTCATTACGAAGTCTTCCCGTGAACTCAGTTAAAAGAGCTCTTTATGTATTCATTTTTGCAAATTCAGAAAAAAGAGCTCTTTGAGAGCTCTTTTTCATGAGATCTTCATGTCTACGTTAGGTGGCGCATTCAACTTCTTGAGGAGGTCTTAAAAACGTCATTCAGACGTAGGATCTGAAGTCCAAATCATAAATCTGAGCTCATACGGACTGACTTAAAACGTCATTTTGCTATCTGGGAAGCTTGATAAACATTATGGTGACTCTGCACCTTCGATTAGAACAGTTTATAAGTGGTTTCAAAATTTTTGGACTGGCCATATGGGCACAAGTGACGCTGAACGTTCTGGACGGCCTGTGGAGGTTACGACTCCAGAAATCATTGATCAAATCCATGATATGGTGATGGATGACAGAAGAGCTAAGGTGCGTGAGATTGCTAGTGCTGTGGGCATCTCGACTGAACGGGTACATAATATTTTGCATAAACATTTGGACATGAGAAAGCTATCCGCAAGATGGGTGCCGCGATTGCTCACGCTTGACCAAAAACGGAATCGTGTGAAGTGTTGCAAGGATGGTTTGCAGCTGTTCCAGAAGAATCCGGAGGACTTTAAGCATCGTTTCGTCACTGTGGATGAAACATGGATACATTACTATACTCCTGAGACCAAACAACAATCGAAACAATGGGTTACCAAGGGGGAATCTGCACCAAAAAAGGCGAAGACCGTTCCTTCGGCCGGAAAGGTTATGGCGACTGTCTTTTGGGATTCGCAAGGGATAATCCTCATCGACTATCTGGAAAAGGGTAAAACTATTACAGGTGAATATTATTCATCGTTATTGGACCGTTTGAAAACCGAGCTGCAAGAAAAATGCCCGCGATTGGCCCACAAGAAAGGCCTTTTCCATCACGACAACGCACCAGCACACGCCTCAGCAGTTGTGGTCGCAAAAATTAATGGAAATAGGATTCCAACTCGTTTCACATCCCCCCTATTCTCCAGACTTGGCTCCCTCGGACTACTATTTGTTCCCCAATTTGAAGAAATGGCTGGCGGGACAAAGATTTTATTCAAACGAGGAGGTGACTGCAGACACTAATGGATATTTTGCAGACTTGGACAAATCCTATTATTCGGAAGGGATCAACAAACTAGAACATCGTTGGACGAAATGTATAAGCCTAAAAGGAGACTATGTCGAAAAATAAAAAAGGTTTACCCAAACACATAAGTAGTTTTTATTTTTGCACGGACTTTTCAAACTAGCCTCGTATATAATGTAATACTTGCGCGCACTTTTCTTTGTATTTTTTTTTTTAAAAATCGCTGTCCCCCCGCCTTATCTCGAAAAGTACTTATGAAAAAATTTTGAAAAAATTTTGGAACATTCTCCACGGGGTGTAGATTGAACGAAAATTATCACGAGTGCATTACCTTTAATAATTTATCTGGTATATAAAAAAAATAAAAATTTCAAGGTCATCAGATTTCAGTAAAGATTGGAAACAAACTTTGTTGAAAACTCATTTGGGGTGGGTTTTGTGAAGTCCCTGATCATTTTATACCTCTGTAACAAAATTTTTTAGTTTAAAAGCAATCAACGTACGGAACACTAATTGCGCAAGTTCAACTTGCCCTTGACCGGTTATTTTTTTTTAACATACTCGTCAGACATAGAGCTACAAGTTGTACCTGCAACTTTTTTGTTAATTTTTTTTTTGTAATTTTGGCTGAAAAATGAAGATCTCTATTTTTTAAATAATACTCTTTTGGGTGATGAAATTTTTACTGTGTACATTGAAATCGCGATAATTTGCATATGGTAATATATGTTTCTGAGGTAGCTGATTCCTGTAAAAATAGTTATTTTTGCAAAAATTTTGAAGAATTTAAGTTATTGGCCAATTTCAGTCATTTTTAACTTTTTTATAGTTTTTATACATAGTTCAATATTATTCATATTTATATACCTCATACAAGTAGATTATGATCTTCAAATAATTCCCACTTTCAACTGAAGACAAAGAACTAAAATTTTTAAATAAATTGAAAATTGGCCATTTATTAAAAACTAGAATAATTTTTGCCAAAATTATTTTAGTATCCATTCTTAAGTACCTTAAAATAATATTGTTGAACCAGAAATTCCCCGTTCTTTCTTTATCGGCTGAAAAACTATAAAAAAAACTGCGGAAAATAACCAAAATTGGCCAATAACTTAAAATCCTCAAAATTTTTGCCAAAATGACTATTTTTACAGGAATTAGCGGCCTCAAAAACATATATTACCATAAGCAAATTATCGAGGTTTCAATGTACACAGTAAAAAGTTCACGCCCAAAAGAGTATTGTTTTAGTCATCTTTCAGTCAAATTTATAAAAAAAATAACCAAAAAGTTGCAGGTACAAGTTAAGGCGCTATATCTGATGATTATTAGAAAAAAAAATTAATGCAATATCTTAAAAATTGAAAGGCAGCTGGAATTTTGAGTTACACTGTGGGTCGTAAGTAGTGATTACCAACATTTCCGTTGTATGAAGGCGTTAGCTACCTCAGGATTAGGGAGAGCTGTCGCTTTCTCAAGAAAGTGAAGCTGGGTACTCCGGGTGAATTCTTTTATTGTGGGCATTTGAAACTCCCTGTGCAACTGGTTGTTGCGGACAAACCAGGGAGCGTCTGCTGTGATACGTAGTATACAGAGGATTGTCAAGCAATAGCTAAAAATAAAAGGTCCTAAATAGGACCCTGTAGCAAGGTAAGTAAAAACAACAATTTTACAATAACGACTTTTTCCGGAATTTTTTGAGGATACTATAAATATTATATTTATCAAATAAATAAGTGCTATATAATTTTTTTTTATCGTAACCAACATCAAAGAAGGTCTAATTTACAACCTTAAAAGTAATAAGAACCATTTATAGTATTACTATAACAGATATCTCTTCCCCATAATGGTGTAAACGACAAATTTTGTAACACTTCTTGATTTTTTATGATTAGGTATCAGAGGTCAATGAGAATAAAAATTAATTTAGAGATTGTGTTTCCCTTTTCAAATGAAGTTTCGTCTATTTACTATGGCGTTCAAGGGAGCCCCTGTTACATTTTCTAACTCACTCTGTCATATATGGAAGCAAATACAGTTTCCCATGAATATTCCATTATACAGGGTGTTATAAAATCGCTTCGTGCACAATCGAAGAAAAATATTGCAAAGTAGCACCTCTCCATATTAACTCATAAAACTAATTTAACGAGGTTTCAAATTTTTAATCTAAAAATATCACCGACTCTGTCTGTGTGATAGTGGACTGAAAACTATTTACCAACCTCTATTTTCATTATGTGCATGCTTCGAAATAATTAAGAAACACCTTGTTTGTTCTTCACAAATTCTGGTTTTATAATAAATAACTGGGCAAGTGTAATCGGACTTGCGCAATTAGTATTCCGTACGTTGATTGCTATTAAAATAAAAAATTTTGGTTACAGAGGTATAAAATGATCAATGGCTTCACAAAGCACACCCCAAATGAGTTTTTAACAAAGTTTGTTTCCGATCTTTGTTGAAATGTTTGTTTTTTTTTTTATATACCAGATAAATTATTAAAGGTAATGCACTCGTGATAATTTTCGTTCAATCTACACCCTGTGGAGAATATTCCAGAATTTTTTTCAAAATTTCTTGATCAGTACTTTTCGAGATAAGGGGGGGACAGCGATTTTTTACGATTTTTTAAAAAATAATACAAAGAAAATTGTGAGCAAGTATTACATATTCAAGACTACACGGCTCTGATGGGCCCATCAATTTCTATATTAGTGTCAAATTTCAACCTTCTATGTCAAATAGTTCGGAGAAAATCGGATGTGACAGACAGGCAGACAAACAGACACTGAGGTGATCTTATCCGTACGGAACACTAGAAATGCGTTTAAGACGACAAATATAGGTTAGAAACTAAACAGGACAAAGACAGTATAAAAATTTACTGTTTTTGTTTAATTAAACAAATTATAACAAAAACTGTTTGTCCCTAATGTTCAGTGACCTCAATGAAACACTTTTTGCGTTACCAATTGTAATATGTCACGAAAAAACATTTGTTTTTGCAGCAGGCTTCAAGGTGTAAACGCAAAGTGTTGATATTTTATCGATGGCTTTTAAAGCTCCCGCTCTTTCTCATTCAGGCATACCATTTGTTAATTTTATTTTATTTTATAACACTCCGTGTATATTCTCTTATTTTTTATAACACTCCGTGTATATTCCCTTATTTTTCCATATATATTTTATGAATTAAAACTAGCAATGCCAGCATCGGTAGAGCGGAGGGTTGAAAGCCTACCAAGTGACCCGAAGGTTGCTGAGTTAAATCCAAGCTGCTGAGTATTATGACGTCCTAGATATTAAATGATATACACAAGCTCGTGGCTACTACATGGGGTGAGAAGTTTCGTGACTTTTGATGAAAAAAAATATATATTTGCCAAAAATCGATTTTATTTCTCAACATAGTTTCCTTCAAGAGCGATAAACTTATTCCAGCGATTTTCCAACATTTGGATACCTTTCTGATAGTACCATTTGTCGAGCTCTCTAAAATACCAGGTGTACGAGTACGAAATGCGGATTTCAGACAACAGATAGTGCACCAATGCAGTTTGTGCTATAAAGATTTGACACTACGCCATTTTGTTGTGTCATCAACAAGTGTCAGACGCGCACGAGTGATAAATTGGAAAAGTGTGTGCATAGTGTTGTGTTGTTGTGTTCAATATGTCGAAATTTTTACAGAACAAAGAATTCGCGGATTTGAAGAAAACTGCTGTTGAATCATACCAATTACTTCGAGAAGCTCATGGCGAACATGCTCCATCCTAAGATACGTGTAAATGATGGTTTCGGCGTTTCGAAAGTGGTGACTTCAATGTTGCAGACAAGGAACGTGGAAAACCGCCCAAAAAATACGAAGATGTGGAATTGCAAGCATTGTTGGACGAAGATGATTCGCAAACACAAAAACAACTCGCTGAGCAATTGGGCGTTAGTCAACAAGCTGTTTTCAATCGGCTACGAGAGATGGGAAAGATCAGGAGGCCGGTAGATGGGTACCACATGAGTTGAAAGACAGGCAAATGGAAAAGCGGTACAAAAGGAAATCGTTTTTGCATCGTATAGTTACAGGGGATGAAAAGTGGATTTATTTTGAGAATCCCAAGCGCAAAAAATCATGGGTAGATCTAGGCGCATAATCCACGTCGACCGCAAGACCGAATCGCTTTGGCAGAAAGACGATGCTCTGTGAAAAAAAATTCGCATTTTATACTTGTACACCTGGTAAGCCTCAGTTTCGCATCCGATTTCTTTATTTGAGCCAAATCTCTTCTTCTCTTCGAGCCACCTTTTCAAATTTGATAATATAATAATCGTGGGGGCCAGATCTGGTGAATACGGCGGATGAGGAAGCAATCCATTGTCCAATTTCACCATAGATTTATGAAGTTGTGAGCTGGTGCATTATCTTGGCGAAACAACACTTTTTTATTCGCTAAATGCAGCCTTTTTTTCTTGATTTCACCCTTCAAACGGTCTAATAAACCAACGTAACAATCTCCGGTGGTTGTTCACCCCTTCTCAAGATAGTCGATCAGTATTATTCCATGTGCATTCCAAGAAATACTTGCCAAAACCTTTCCAGCTAATGTGTGTATTTTTGAACGTTTCGGTTTGCTTTCGTACGGTTCTAGTGATTCTGCGGACTACTGTTGGGCTCAGGCGTGTGGTGGTGGACGTAGGTTTCGTCTGTTGTTACTAGCCGACACAAAAACTCCTTTGAATTACGCCTAAACAGTGCCAAATAGCGTTCTGAATCTATCTGAGACTACGCGGCACCCATCGGGCATATAGGTTTTTTATATGCAACTATTCATGCAAAATATGCCCTACGAGTTCTATTGAATCTTCACGATGTCAGTTATCTCTCTGACTTTCACTTTGGGGTCATTCAGAACAATATGGTGGATTTTCTTTGTGTTTCTGGACTTCCAGAATGTGGTATATTATCGGCGCTTGTACGGTCGCATTTAAGTTCACCAAACCATCGACGTATAGTTGCTCTCGACGAAGCAGATATGTCATAACCCTTGTCAAGCCATTCTTGTATTCTGGCTGTATTTTTTCCCATTAAAAAGCAATGTTTTAATCAACATACGAAATTATGTTTGTTCCATCATTTTGCAAAAATCAAAAGTAGAGTCACTCCAACACACAATAGACAAAATGTCATGAAAATTTTACATGAATCTTCTGCGAGTTGATACTGACTGAAAATCATATAGGTTTTTTTTTTGTTTGTGCTGCCATCTCCCGGAAAGTCTCGGGATTGTCCACTCCATGTTGCTAATACGATATATTTTGAGAAAAAAAACGAACATTCATTTCTTTTCAAAAACCTTCTCCAAAAAATAGTAAAAATCATTTAAACTAATATCAAACATGTTCTTTGTCTCTATCAATCCTTATATCTCGTTGATGTCAGTACCGTGCGATACAACTTCAGGTACTTGCTTGTTTCCGGCCAGTATAAACACTATCTTAATTTACTATTTCCTGTACTTTTTTGCTCCCTTTTAATAAATTTGTGACTTTTTATTGCACGTTTCATACCTTTCTTAAAAGGTAATCTCAAGTACCTTCCTTTTATTAACCTAACTACATAGAGTGATGATTTGTTTCCTCTCTATTGTGTAAAGTACTCAAATTTGACAACTTTTCGTCGGGTTATTTTAGAATCGTTCGCTTAATATGATGATATTTATAAAAAAAAGCCAATTCTATCCATAATCAGGAAACTGCTATTGAATATATTATTCAATAAAAGACTTATTTATTGAGCACGAATTCAAATCTTAAACTCAATTAAAAGTTGTTCTTTTAAAACAATTAAAATGTCGGATTCTTTGTGAATACGTAGAGGAGCATATGACGGCTTCCAAAACTGACCTCGGCAACAATCACGAGACCTTACTACCAACCTGGCTCTTAAAATTTGCTTTTGCATCATAAATACTATAAGTATCTGATATCTCTGGAAAATTATAACTGGGGATAAGAAACGGAAACTTTCATGGCATTGGTTAGATGAGAAATCTTGTTAAATCAGCATTGCAACAACACAAACTAAAGCTCCGCAATGCTCAGCTGTCCACAATTCGGAAATTCATCAGCAGTGCCCAGCTGAAATTCCTGGACAAAGCCACTCATCACCCCAAACCCACAGTCAGGACCGCCTACCGTCCCCCTCCACGCCAAGCCCGCCGCCGTCCGCCTAGAAGCAGCAACCCCCTGCTACCGGTAGCTTAAGTTAATCTTAGGTAATATTAAGTTTTCTGTTCATGAAATATCTTAAGTTAAAATATCGTAAGTTCTCTCAATACATTTCTATAAACTCCTTACCCAGACTGAGTATGTATGTATCTTAAGATCCAAATTGTAAATCATGTTCTAACCAAATCATTGTATAATAGTTATAGCGTAGAAACTAGCTTGTTAGTCAATAAAAGTAATTAGGCGTAAATAACACAAGCTGAGCAAGCAACATTGTTGGCTGAATTATTTGTTTCACTTTCTATTGTCGGTGTTGGACACCACTAAGTATTTCTATAGTGCAGTCAAGGATGCCCGATATTGTCGTCATCGTAAATATATTTTATTGCAGCTAGACACCAAAAAAGCTTTTGGCGCTGATAGAATACCTGCCATGGTACTTAAAAAGTGCACGAGCAACCTAACACCATCTTTTGTAGACTTTCCAACCTATCCTATAATAAGAAAATATTTCGTTCCCGCTGAAAATGCGCTACAATCCAGCCAACACCCAAAAAAGGCAACCAAACAACTACAGTCTGTCAAGTAAGAAGGTATCTGCGATAATTCATTTTTGGTAGATGCGATTCTGGTGATTCAACAAAAAATCGGTAGAGGGAACCTTTGCCTACGACACATTTTAGTAAAAGTACTGGTCGATTCCGAACTTTCGTCGAAATCACGTCAAATCCAAAATGACTCACCTGTTTGCTCGTCGCTGCAGTCTTTCTTTGTTCCCATCCCTTCTGTGTGTTATTTTGTTGGTGGGGGTTGTGGGGGGGTTTTGGGGGTTTGGTTTGGGGTGTTTGGAAGGGATGGGTGGTTGTTGGGTTTTGGGGTGTGTGGTGTTTGGGGGTTTGGTTTGGTTCCAAGGGGCCTAAAATGGCACATTCCGTGGCCTTTAGATATATTAAAAAATCGGTATCGCTCGTGAAAAAGTGGGTAAATCAGTTTACCGAGACGAAAAATGTCGGCGACTTGTCAAAACGTGGCTCGGTAGGCAAAGGCATACCGAGAGTCGAAAAACGAATCGTGTCTTTGTTTTCGCGGGACCCGAAATTGACGCTATATCAAGGAGTGGTAAAATTAAGAAAATCGGAGGAATATGTCCCATGAGACCATTAGACAACGTCTTCGTGCTCATGATGTTAAATTCCGAAGTACGCCGAAGAACCTTGGCTATGCGAAAATTACATCGCGAATCGGCTTGCTTGGGCCCACGATAAGATACCAGAGTGGCCCTCACAATCGCCGAACGCCAACCCTATTGAAAACGTTTGGTTCCTTGTAAAGAGAAAGCTCAGAGGAAAACTTTGAGGACTTTGATTCAGTTGTCTCGTAAGATTCGAAAAATTTAGAGATCATTGCCGCGCGAGTTTGCAGGAAATCTCGTCGGCAGCATGCCTCAAAGATGCCAGGCGATTATTGATGCAGGAGGCGATTGGACAACTTACTAAGGTAATTGTGCCTTTGTTAGCTCACCAAAGAATACACTGGTAGCAAAAAATGTTCTCGAAACATATTTTTTCCAGAATACGAGTTGGCACGTTCTTACTTAATAGTAAAGGTCCTGGAAAAAGCTATTAATCAGCATCTTCTAAAATATTTAGGAGGATTCAATATTATTAGCGACTATCAATATGGCTTGGTAAGCGAAGCTCAACAGGAGATCTCCTAACCTATGCAACACATGTTTAAAATTCTATTTTGGAGTCACAGTAACCAGGTAGAATTTAATGCTACAAACTCTAAGGCGATAGTTTTTTCTAAAAAAATTGCTGAACCCGAGATAGCTATGTCTGGATATTCAATTCCTGTAGCATAATCACACAATTTGGGATTAATTTTGGAGCAAATATGTTCATGAACATGATGCACGCGTAGCAAAAAATGCATCTCAAAAGCTGGGAATGTTATTTCGAACTAGAAAGTTTTACACTTACAACAATTGTTAATTCTGTATAACTAAGTTGGAAATGTGGAATCTTTGGCACAATGACACTATTCAGTATATACCACCACTACACCAAACACTTTATTTTTGTATTCGACGCGCGTTTCGCTAACCATGTTAGCTTTATCAGGAGTGAAGGATTGACTAATTTATAATAAAAATAAATATAAATTAATAATTATTCATGAATACTTAACAATATCTAAACTTTGCATGGAACAGAATTATTTTCAATATAACAGTCAATTTTATGTCCAGAAAGAAGGAACAGCTATGGGTAATGGCTTATCATCTTTCATAGCCAATTTATTCATGAGTAAGTTTGAAACTGAAGCCAGTCGAGCATTTGAATATTTCCCAAGAGTATGGTATAGGTATGTGGATGATTTTTGATACAAAAAAAGCAAATAGATGATTTTGTTTCCAAATTAAATATCCGATATAAGTTCATTAAATTTACTTACGAAATGGAGAACAAAGGACAATTACCATTTCTAGATATTTTAATAATAACATAATTAGTTCAGGATAGTTCCTCCAACCACACTCACATCAAAACAGAGCTCAAAACCGAATTCAAAAACAGACTCACAAAACTTTTAAAAATAAAACTCAACTCCAAGAATCTCACTAAAGCCATCAACACGTTCGCTATACCTATACTCACATATTCATTTGGTTTCATCAAATGGTCACACACAGACACAGAAAACATACACATCCTTATACGTTCTCAATTCACCAAATATAGGAAATTATACCCCAACGCATACAAAGAAAGACTAACCATCGAGAGGAAGGCAGGAGGAAGAGGAATCATAGACATCAGATCACTACACACAAAACAAATACAAGCACTTAGGAAATTCTTTCACTCCAAGCAAACCAGCCTTCACACAGCAACAGTGAAAGCAAACAAAAACTACACATCTTTCGACTAATCCCGGGCAGACTACCCAGCAGTCACACCCAATTACAACATGAAAAGATGAACACGTGGTCAGAAAAAACACTCCACGGAAAACACAGATACCACATAGAACAAGACCACGTAAATAAAAAACAATCATACACCTGCTTACAGGATAGGCAGCTATTCCCTAAAACAGAAGGCTACTTACTTGTCATCCAGGATAAAGTCATATTGACCAGTAACTACCAAAAGCATATCATCAAAGACCCAACTATTACAGAAGACAGATGCAGGAAATGCCACCAGCAGAAAGAAACAATCGAACACATAACAAGCGGATGTAAAATATTAGCTGAAACGGAATATACAGCCAGACATGACTCAGCGGCAAGAGTAGTTCACCAAGCACTGGCCACAACATACAAACTCATAGAAAACACAGATTCCTACTACAAATACACACCAACCTCCATACTTGAAAATAAAGATTAAAGCTCTACTGGGATATCAGTATTCATACAGATAAAACAGTCTCCGCCAATAGACCCGATAGTACTTTTCAGTGCAAAAAAGGAAAGGTCACTTAGCTAATTGACATACCTGTCCCTAACGACACAAACATCCTAACGAAATACACAGAAAAAATTTCCAAATACACAGACCTTGCAACAGAAATAAAAAGGCTATGGAAAAAGTCATCATTGTCCCCCTGATTATATTAGCGACAGGCCTTACACCAATAACATTTACACCACATTTAGTACAATTAGGACAACACAAACATACACAGAAACATTCAGAAGTCAGTGATTTTGAAAACATGTAACATTGTCAGGTCATTCCTTAATACACAATGGTAATAGTGTTTGTGCTGACTTGGCTTGGGCCCGTCAGTCAAACATGGAACCACATTGACCAAATGTGAGAAGAAGTATAAATAAGGTAGATTTATAGCTTAACTTTAGTCAATCATCGCTCCTGATGAAGGTAACATGATTAACGAAATGCACGTCGAGCGCAAAAATAAAGTGTTTGGTGTAGTGGTGATATATACTGAGGAGAATTCTGTACAAAGATCAAAGTCGACCAACGATGGAATACTGTTCCTATGTTTAGAGCTCTGCTCCAAAACATGCACTGCATTTATTGGATCAGTAACCTTGATTCTTTGGGACATCGCAGAACGTGAATCGCTCTTGAAGCGCTTTAGGGATTTTCTTGGAGCATGTGTACTATGCCCATAAAAAAACCCTGATTTTTCCAGTTCTTACCAGAGACACCTATTTCAATTTAAACATTTTTATGCAAAAATATTGTGCGCAATTCATTACCATTTTACCTGGGACCCGGCGATATACATAAGTAAATTTATTTAAAGAAATAAAAAAATCTCAAAAGCACAGGTGTTATGCAGCGTGGAGAGTAAACACAGGTGAATTACAATAAATTTCACAAACACAAATTACCATACAAATTGTTCATATTTTCAATATTAAATAATGTAAATTTTTCCTGCGGAACAAAGGTCAAGCATTAAATATGGCGAAATAGTTCTTAGAAAACATGTCGTATTAATAGGGAATTTCCATAGAGCGACCTTTTAAAAGAAGGCTTGTTTTAAGTGGATTTTTAACGAGGAAAACTGGGAGCAGTCGATTGATATTCTATAAAATACGTGGTGTGGCTGAAAAGTAATCAGATTGACAACGGTGTGTACGAACCGACAACATTGTTATCTCCAGTTTCAAAATGACAGGTAGGTTAACTTCTGCTTTAGTCTCAGTAGTTGAACATGCTACACGACTTGAGAGTTTTTAAAAAGAAGTTACGAAAATGGTAATGGTAATGAACTAGGCAACGCTGTGATGTCAAATTTTATTCGAAACTTGGCTAGTCCGCTCTAGTGACTTATGAAAAGTTACGAAGGGTTTATGGAGAACATTCTTTATTCAGAATACAAGGGCTTAGATGGCACGAAGCCTTTTTAGAGGGCCAAAAAAAGGGGGCAATTCAATCATTTGCGATTCGCGGATGATATTGTGCTTATATCTAACAACAAAGAAGAATTGGAAGAAATGCTGAACGAACTTAACAAGTCCAGAGAGATTGGTCTGAAGATAAACATTGCCAAAACCATGTTCATGACAAATGACGACTGCAATAAGAAGCAGTACTGAATATTGAAAATGCGAAAATCACAAGAACGGATTCATATATATATATATATATATATATATATATATATATATATATATATATATATATATATATATATATATATATATATATATATATATTTATATATATAGTACAATCCCGATTATCCGAATCGCGACTGAAGGTTTGTGGACAAAGATTGTCGGCTGATATATCTGCTGCAAAAAAATTTGCAGAGAATTTTGAGCGGCTTATGAAAGAACATGGTTTACAACCAGACCAAATCTATAATTGTGATGAAACAGGCTTGAACTACAAAATGTTGCCGTCCAATACCTTAGCTTAAAAAACGGAAGCTGGAGCACCTGGTTACAAACGTAGCAAAGAACGTATTACTGTTCTTGTATGCAGTAATGCTTCTGGAAGACACAAAACTCCCATTATTATGTATTGGTAAGTCAGCAAATCTACGAACCTTTAAGAATATTCGTCGCAATGCTTTTCCTGTTTTGTATAAAAATCAAAACAATGCCTGGATAAACGCGACTCTATTTAAAAACTGTTTTTTTGGAGATTTTGTTCCCAAAGTGGAACTTTTTTTAAAAGAACATGGATATCCTAGAAAATGTATTCTGTTACTAGATAACGCCCCCACTCACCCAAGTGCGGAGCAACTTGAAAGTGGGGAAATAAAAGCGTAACTTCTCTCATTCAGCCAGCCTATGGATCAGGGTGTACTGGAAAATTTAAAAGGCAGTTACAGGCGTTTGTTATTGGAGCATATTTTAGAAAAAGTAGTTGAAGGTGGCAATCTTACCGATTGTCTAAAAAAAAAATTTGAAACATGTTATATATTGGATAGCTTCAGCTTGGAATCAAGTAAAGAGTAGTACTCTGGAAAAATCCTGGTCAAAATTGATTCCACAAGAGGAGAGACATTACTCAGAGGCAGAAACAGAAGATAATGAAAGTTTACAAGAATATCAGGATGTGAAACCGATGTTTGTGAATGGTTAAACAGTAATAGTGTGGAAGATTAAATGACTGACCAAGAATTAATTGAAAGTGTATGCAAAAATGCTAATAAAATAGACAGTGATGAAGATGATTATAACGAAGTAGAAGCCACTGACAATATTCCAGTAAAAATGTCACATTCAGAAGGACTAGAAGCCCTAGAAAAAGCGTTAACTTATGTAGAACAACAAGAAAATGCAACCGCCGCGGACGTTTTGCTTATCAAACGTTGGAGAGACATTGCAGCCAAAAACAGAACTAACGCAAAACGAGTGCAGTTAAAAATTACCTCATTTTTAAGACATTAAAGTTAAGAATAAAACTTTTTTTATTTTCGATTTTCCGTAAATATACATAAAATAAGTAAACTAATTGTTCTATTCTTTGTTTTAATAAATACCTATGTACGTAATAACATATCGTATAAAAGCTTTTAGTCAATCTGCAATGTTGAATTCATTCTAAACTTCTGTTTTATAAAAAAATTCGGATTAACCGAGATTTCGATTATCTGAAATCACTTTTGTCCATATTATTTCGGATAATCGAGAATCTACTGTATATATATCTTGAACAAAAAATAGTAATATCCAAAGAAAATTTGAAAGTGGATTTATCAAGGAGAATATCATTGACTTGGTCGACGTTTGGCAGATTGCGGAACATCTTTCTTTCCAATATCCCAAGTACATATAAATCGCCTACAAGTAGCTCAACGATCGATTGAAAGGAGGATGTTGGGAATACCGTTGGAGGATAGGCTGACTAATGAAGAAATTCGAGGAAGGTCCAAGATAACTGATGTAGCTGAGAGGGTAAGCAAGTTGGAGTGGAGCTGGGCGGGTCATATCGCAAGACTCTCTGATAATCGATGGACCCATAAAGTAATCAACTGGAGGCCCTCGAATGAGAAAGAAGTAGAGGACGCCCGCAAACCTAATGATCTGACGACATCAAAAGACTGGATAAACAAGGCCCAAAACCGAATAAGATGGACGTACTTAGGGGAGGCTTATGTTCGACGATGGTAACTGATGATAATGATGATGATGATGATGATGAAATGAAGGGAAAGATGAAACTCGTTCTGAGAGACTGAAAAACAGATTACAGTGCATTCTGGTGATGTCAGTTCGTCAACGGATATTGAGAATGAACATTAGTTGGTAAAATTTAAATCGCCTATTAGATTTTAATACTGCATGTGGCCAGTTATAGTTATATGAGGCTATGAGCGCAATAGTGGCCTAACCCCCAAGCATCCCTATTGGAGATAAATGCAACTTCTTTTTTTGTAATATTTTTTGCAAATTTTTCTCAGTAATAAGTTCTGATAATCAACAATTTTGTTTTTCTGTCATAAATAATTGCTATTGTTGTAATTTTGGACTACTTAAACATTAAATTTTCAATAGAATAATAAGGAAGTGGGTTAGGCCACTATTGCGCTCATAGCCTCATATAATAGTAGCGTCAGGTGATAAATTGTGAACTATCGAATAGGACCCCCGCACCTAAGTGGGGAGTGGCACAGTGCAAACTTTCCTATTTCAAAGAAAGCGTGAATTAGGCAAATCGATATATTTTTTTTGATAGTCGATAAGCAACTTGCGTCTCCAGACAAGCTGTCGGTTAAACGTTCTATCGGGACGTCCATGAACGCCTTAGGAAGAGTTTGGCACATTGATTGCAACATGATAACGCCCATGTGACACAGCAGTTCCCGTTCATGGTATTTTTGGCAAAAATAAATAAAACTCTGTCCCAGTCATATATCTTCATACTTTTCAGAGTAACAGTTACCATGGCTCTCAGTCTATTAGCAGTAAAATACTCAGCTCCAGTATGAAGGAACTCTACGCACTCCAAACTAGTCGATGCGGTTGTGAACGACGCTGTCAGGGTCATAACCGGCAGTCTGAAATCAACTGCAACCGAGAAGCGTTACATCATTACAGGAATATTACCTCCCAAATCACGAGTGACATAACAGCTTAGGTAGAAAGAGGAAAAGAAAATAATGACTTGCGACACCCAATACACGGACAAGCCCGATTCAGGAAAAGCTTCCTTGCCATGAACCACCAAGCTTTGCGACCCTCAAGCAGTGCCCGACTGGATAGGTGGAAAGAGACAGCACCACCAAATTTCATGGAGCCTACAGACAAAATAAACGCTGGGCATGTTTTACTCTATCCTGTATGGAGAACCCTAAACAGGCTCCGGACAGGTGTAAGTGGAGGTAAGGAAATCCTCAGAAAATGGGAATACATCAAAGAGGAAACAAGTTGTGCGTGCGGCGCTACATAAAAAACTTGTACACCGGAGAATAAATTTCCTGGCCAATGAGAAGGCTATTCGTATCGTCGTATTGTCCAGTAACTGGACTTGGAAAATAGGTAAGTACTCTTCAGAGCACTTTCAAAAGGCTGTGCCACACAGAGTATTACCTAAACAATATCAGGTATTTTATATGTCCTAATAAATACTACTCAGTATATATCATCACTACACCAAACACTTTATTTTTGCATTCAACGCGCGTTTTTGATTAAGTCAATCTTCCCTCCTGATGAAGCTAACATGGTTAACGAAATGCGCGTCAAGTGCGAGAATAAAGTGTTTGATGTAGTGGTGATATATACTGAGTAGTGTCATTGTGCCAACGATTCCACATTCCCTTCCTAATAAATAATTTAAATAATAACCGGTCAGGTGCAAGTTGAACTTGCGCAATTAGTGTTCCGTAAGTTGATTGCTTTTAAAATAAAAAATTTTGTTACGGAGGTATAAAATGATCAGGGACTTCACAAAACACACCCCAAATGAGTTTTCAACAAAGTTTGTTTCCAATCTTTACTGACAATTGATGACCTTGAAATTTTTGTTTTTTTTATGTACCAGATAAAATATTAAAGGTAATGCACTCGTGATAATTTTCTTTTCATCTACACCCCTTGGAGAATATTCCAGAGTTTTTTCAAAGTTTTTTGATCAGTACTTTTCGAGATAAGGGGGTGGGACAGCGATTTTTCGCGATTTTTTACAAATAATACAAAGAAAAGCTTTCATTCGACACCACACTCGACGACCTAGTAAAAAAAAAAAATTTTCACTTTCGATTTCACCCCCCAAAATTAACCCCTTAAGTCAAAACTTAACTTTTAAAACTACACGGCTCTGATGAGGCCATCAATTCCTATATTATTACCAAATTTCAACTGTCTATGACAAATAGTTTCGGAGAGAAAATCGGGTGTGACAGACGGACGGACGGACGGACAGACGGACAGACAGACAGACAGACAGACAGACAGACACTGAAGTCATCATATAAGTGTTCGTACGGAACACTAAAAATCAGTTTAAATTATCGATATGACATTTTATTCATTTTTATATATTTCTTGTTTTTTTTATGGGTATTTCGCTAAAATCTCATTGAATTAAAGGTGTAGACACTTGTCCTCGTTACTTTTGCTAGTATAAAAAAAATTTCAGTTTGATATTGGTAAAAATTATAAAGAAGTAGCTACTAACTAGTGGCGGCCTGTGGCTCCGTGGCGTATTACTTGCTTGTGGTGCAGAAGGCATTGGGTTCAATCCCGGCAGGTCGGTTACTTATTTAATAATTTATTTGTATATTTGGCCTGGCCACGTACATAGGTAGTAGTTGTTTGCAGAAATGTAATAAAGTCCATGGCAGAACTACCGCGTTGTCTAAAAGGTGGTGTGAAATACAGAAATGTATGTTTCGGCACTCTCCTTGCCGATATCCTTAGGATATGAAAAAAGGGTAAAATCCCTACTCAGGCGGGGAGGCGAATGATAAAAAAAAAACCATTTTCGATATCCAACAGAATCATTAAAAATCGACCCACTTTGTCTCTTGCCTACACGCAGTTCTAAAACAAGAACTGAGTTTTACTTTATTACACTTAAGAATAACTTAAATCCACCATTAAAACTAGGGAATTTTTTTCGACAGTTTGATATTTATCGATACATCTAACAACAATAGGTAAATTAAAAAATTATCGATAACTATCGATGTTTCGATAATTATCGATAGTAATCGATAGTTATCAATATATCAATAGTTTTCAATATGTCGATAGTTATCGATATAGCGATAGGCATCACTTATTTTGATCCCCCGATCATAAATTTTAGAATTGATGATCGGTGTGATTTTTTTAGAAAAAATAGTTGTCTTTGTAATTTTCCCCGCTCAGGTAAACAATTTTTGGATATGGATTATCGATACATTGATGTTTATTAATGTATCGATAGTTACATAGATAGTAGATATATCTATGGACGGTATCGATAGTTATTTATAAACCGATCAGTATCGATAAGTTTATGTATCGATAAATCGATAATTCTTAATATATCGGTAAGTTAAAATTATCGATAGGTAAGTTGCCATCGACTATCGATAGCTAAAATTCCATTATGGTACATCTCTAATTATTACACGATTTGAAATGATAATAACAAAAAAAAATGTGCAGAGGAAGGGCTTCAGACAAAAGGGTATATAACTTAATATATACTAAGCAAACCCTCTGATCCTCCGTCCATCGCTTTATTTTCTATATTTTGGCTATAAGTAATTTAAAAAACAAGGAAAAATTCTCGTGTTACTATTGAAACTATTCAAAATTTTATTGACCCACACCCTTTTTACCTTTTTGCCCAGACGCGATATCGCCCAAAAACTATATCTCTCTCTCGCATCGTTGCTCGGCTCCGAGCGTCGTGACCTCTATTTTATTGTTACAGGAAATCCTGAGCATCCACCTGTAGCATGTAGTTTCGAAAACCTTTATTCTCTTACGGTGTGCTGCATTAATAGTCCATGTTTCGGCTCCATATGAGGCTATAGGGAATATTAGTGAATTGACAAGCCTTTTTTTAGACATTTTATTTATTTTGTGATCTCTCCATTCTTTGCTTAGGCTTGTCATTGCAGTTGTGGCCATCGCTATCCTTCTTTTCATTTCTTCTTCGCAGCCCCCTTGTTAGAAATTGTAGCGCCTAAGTATACAATACCTGTTTTCAGTGGTATATCGTCGATTTTGTTGAGAGGAGGCAAAATTTTAGCTCGTTCTCTAGAAGAGAACATTTGATTTGATTTAGTGAAAGGCCGACATTTGCGTTAACTTTTTCGACTCGATGCAGCAGTGTGACCATTTTCTTCCTCGGAGCTGGCTATTATTGTGGTATCATCAGCGTATCTTAAGTTCGAGAACTTTTTGGCCTTCTACTGATACCCTTTCATTCCACTCCTCCGTTGCTTTGCGGATAATCCATGCACCATATATATTGAAGAGTAGTGGAGACAGGATACAACCCTGCCTCACCTGCTTTCCCTATATAGTAGATTACTTTTCTACTTCAAGTACTAACATATATTATATGTGAGTCACTGCGCCAATAGACAGGAAATTATATGTGTGTCGTGGTCTAGGAATCCTGACCCTCTGAGTGTTAAAAAACTATTAAACTATTAGCTTCTTTTTTGCAATTAGTTTTGAAAAGAATTTAAAAATCTACGAGGCGATACCCACTAAATCCAGTATGAATTAGTTAGCTTTCAGAGTTAAATAACAAGTCAATAGAACCATGCGGTACCATCCTGCCGGCATTTGAAACAACAAGCTGAATCACTAACACGTAACTCATCTAATCAATATTTAGAATTACCATTTTGAGAAAGTATTATCGGATATATTGTGAAAAATGTAGGCGTAAGTTATATTTATTTGAGAAAAATTTCTTAGTTTGCTAAAAAAAAGTTAAGTTTTTAGAACGTTAGTTTTGCTGGAATTTTATTAACCAAATATAATAAAGGATGCCCCACAAATAACAACATAACAATGTAAGAAACAAGACAAGTTGAAAACACAAAGCTTAACGCTGATCCTTGGACACTGAGTGCTATGGAGCGTTTCACCAAAGCGGATTGTGCAATTTGCGTGAAGATTTTTCAAAAACAATAAATCTGAGACTATTGCGCAGCGAGACTGAAAGCTTAAGTTTTAAAAGCTAATAAAGTGTTGTACTATCAACCCGTAATTCCTTGAGGATGATAAATGATGTGATGTGAAGATGCTTAAGGAATTCTTCACATCTTCACTATTCGGGAATTTTTTCCAACTAAGTTTTATTATAAAACACGTAGCCCTGATTAGACACCGATGGATTTTTTTTCCTCGTGGGGATATCGCAACGCTGAAACTTATAGTAATAATTTCAGCTTTCTCTAACAATCGAATGAAAATATCTGACGAGCAATGACAGCAAATACGGAAACCACGTGCTGTGCAATGATCAATAATTTAACGCTCGCTTAGAAGAGTGCCGGGACCGTAACGGTTACCATTATTTTTAGGAAATATTTTTCCAGGAGTGTAGTTTAATATACGATAAAGGTTTTTTCTTAGTGTTCCGTACGGAACACTTATGGGATTACTTCGGTACCCGTCTGTCACATCACATTTTCTCCGAAACTACCTAGGCTGCCTGAAAAGTTTTTCGACCTGACACATATATCGCGTTAGAAAACTGTGAAACCATAATTGTAATGGAAATTTCCATCCTTTATATAAACACATGTAAAATTTTATTTCGATCTATCAATTCACTTGAGTGGTGCTGTTTAATACTGACGTGTTACTGATTTTTTTAAAATGGAAAAAATTGAATATCGTGCAGTGATTACATTCTTTGTTTTGGATGATTTAACACCAACTAAATCGACTTCCAGGAAAAAATACCACCTACTATTCCCATATTGCAGTCAAGGATGCCCGATATTGTCTTCAGACAGCGTATCATAAAGCGTATTTTAATGAAGTTAGACACCAAAAGGCTTCTGGCGCTCACTGAATACCTGCCATAGTTCTCAAAAACTGTGCGAAGGAACTAACCCCAGTTTTTTGTAGACTCTTCATCCTATCCTACAGAAAGGGAATATTTCCTTCCTGCTGGAAATGCGGTACAGTTCAGCCGATACTCAAAAACACTTTGGAGAATATCGAGCGGGTGCTTTTGACATACCCAAGGCATTCGACCGTGTTTGGCACGATGGACTGTTGGCTAAGCTACGCTTGTATGGTATGTCTAAAACGTTCTGTTTGTGGCTCTTATGTTTCCTCAGAGAGCGTTCTTTACGAGTGGCTGTCGATGGATTTCTTTCTAACACCTTCACTATCAACGCCGGTGTGCCCCAAGACTCCATACTGTCTCCTACTCGCTTTCCCATTTACATTAATGATCTGCTGGAAAAGACCGGGCATCCAATCTGCAGCTTTGCAGATGACAGTACGCTTATCTCTTCATTCACTTTGAACACTCGGACTACTCAGGCGAATATCCGCAGACAGCAGGAGGTCGTTCAACTTAACAAAGACCTGGAAGAAATTCTATCTTGGGTTGACAGTAATCAAGTGGAATTTAACGCTACAAAACCCAGGCGGCAGTTTTTTCTAAAAAAGTTAACGTTGCTGAACCCGACATAGTTATGTCGGGGCACTCCATTCCCCCATCATCGTCACTCAATTTATTGGGCCTTAATTTGGGAGCAAATATGTTCTGACATGAACATGTTGCATGCATAGCAAGGAGAGTTTCTCAAAAGTTGGGAAGATTATTTCGAACTAGAAAGCTTTACACTCCACAACAACTGTTAATTCTTTACAAAGCTCAAATTCGACCAACTATGGAATACTGCTCCATGTTTGGGGCTCCACTCCCAAACATACACTGCATTTGCTGGATTCTGTTTAGAGAAGAGCTGTTCATCTGATTGGAGACCCGGAACTGACCGGCGGCCTTGATTCGCTGGAACATCGAAGAACGGTTGGCGATTTGAGTCTGTTCTACAAGTATTTTCATGGAAAGTGTTTGAAGGATGTAGCCCGATTAATTCCTCCCATAGCGGTGCATGTTAGAAATACACGTCGCGCTAATACTTCACATCCATATGAGGTTCAGCTTGTTAATTCGCATACAATGCTTTTCAAGCAGTCTTTTTAAATGGAGAACATCATATATATATATATATATATATATATATATATATATATATATATATATATATATATATATATCAATCGGTTTTATAACGTCTTCCGTCTTCCGATGCCTAATTTCCACTCCTCCCGGTTTCTCCATCCCCCTCCTCCAGATCTCTCTCTAGTACTTCCTTGTTGATTCTGCTCTCCAGCTTTGGCGTGGTCTTCCTCGCTTTCTTTTTCCATGAGGGTTCCAATTTAAAATCCTTTTAGGTAGTCGGTCTTGTGTCATTCTCTGTACATGTCCGTACCATACCAACTGTTGGGTTCTAATTTCGTCCATTATATCGTGCTTTATTTCTAAAGCTCGCCTTATCGTGTCATTTGGTATGCGGTCTTTTCTGGATTTTCTGGCTGCTCGTCTCCAGAAATCCATTTCTATAGCTTTTAGTATTTTTTCTGTTCTTTCCTTTAATGGCCACACCTGGGAGCTGTAAGTTATTATAGTTTTCACTATTGAGTTGTAAATTCTCTTCTTATTTTCAATGGTTATGTTTTTGTATACTATTAAGCATTGCAATCGCTTTTCTTCCTTGGATATTCCTCTCGAATATTGCTTCTTTCAGTGTTCCGTCCCTAGATATTCTCGTTCCCAAATACTTATAACTGGCACAGTGTTTGATGGTGTGTCCCTGTGGCCAGTTTCAAGTCCTACTGTTGTCCTCCGACGCACATGTACTCGGTCTTTTTAATATTGACTTCTAGGCCCCATTTTTCATATTCCTCCATAAGTTTTCGTGTCATGTATTCCATATCATCGATGTCCTGAGCGACTACTACTTGGTCATCTGCGAATGATAGCGTGTACAATGTAGTATCGTCATCCAGTGGTAATCCCATACTGCTGCATTTCCTTTTCCAGTTCTTCAGTGCACTCTCCAAATAGATTTTAAATAGCGTTGGGGATATACAGCAGCCCTGTTTGAGACCCTTTGTGACCGGGAACCCTGTTGTTATACCATATTTGGTTTTCACACTACTTCTTGCGTCTTGGTATAAGGATTTTACGGCTTTAATTATTTCGGTGCTTACATTACTCTATTGTAGTGTTTCCCACAATCTCATTAGGGGCACGCTGTCGTAGGCCTTTTTTAAATCAACAAACAAGACATGGACTTCCTGATCAAATGCGGTTTTCTTTTCTAGGATTTGTGTCAGTGAGAAGAGATGGTCTATTGTGGATCTTCCTGCTCTAAAGCCTGCCTGTTCTTCAGCTTCTACGTCCGCGTATTCCGTTTCTATTCTATTTTTAAGTATTTTTCCGTATATTCTGCTAATAGATCCTGTAACCGTTATTCCCCTATAGTTGTCGCAATTATTTTTGTCTCCTTTCTTATGAATTGTTGATATGTATGATATTTTCCATTCCTCAGGTACTTCTGATGTGTTAATGCATCTTTGGAATAAGTTCCTCAAAGCGCTAAATAGCTTTTCAGTTTCGTATTTTACTATCTCTCCTGGGATGTTTCCTGGTCCTGGAGCTCTACCATTTTTTAGCGTTTTACATACTTCTTTAACTTCTAATGTTGTTATCCTTATTGGGGATCCTCGTATAACTATATTTGGGTTTCCATGTTGGGTACTTTTGAACTCTGGTCTATCTTCTGTTAACATATTTGTAAAATATTGGTTCCATTTTTCTGGTGTTATTGGTGAGAAGATTTCTTTTTTCCGTTCTGTTTCTCATATTTTTAAGAAGTCCCAGCTTTCTGTGCTTTTTCTTCCTCCTATGTAAGTATTGAGTCTTGAGCATGTCTTTTCCCATTGGTTGTTCTTTTTGTCACTAATCATTTTGCGTACTCTAGCTTGGGATTCCTTGTATTTTACTTTGTCGTTTGTGCTCTTTGAACTTAAGTATTTGTGATAGCTTTTCCGTTTTTCTTCAATTTCGTATTTAATTTCTTCATCCCACCAATATGGTTTTTGCTGTTTTTCCTTTTTCTCTTCGTACCCTAATGCTTCCAGTGCGGCTGCGTGTAGGCATTCCTTTATATACTTATATTCTTCTTCTATATTAACAAATCCCGTCCGTTGTATCTTTTGGTCCAGTCTACTCTTGTATAGATTTCTGATACTTTCATTTTGTAAGCTATCTGTATTATATCTTATTGTTGTTTCACTTGTTGTGTGCTGTGTACTTGTAATCTTCCAGTTTGCTTTCCCATGTTGTTCGTGAGGTTATCTTTCCTTTCACGAGATAGTGGTCGCTGCCACATGAAGCCCCTCTTTGGACTCTTACATCTAGGAAGTTTAATCTAGATCTCTGACGTATTATCATACAGTCGCTAATACTTTTTAAATCTCTTGTTGTTTGTCTCCACGTATATTTATGAATACCCTATGCTGGTAGTGTCCGTTTAATATTGTAAGGTTGTTTTGTTCACATATCTCTATAATTCTTCTTCCGTTGTCGTTAGTAACTTCTTCGCCATATTTTCCTACCACTTTATCGTGTTCTTTTCTTCCATTTAGATCACCCAAAAGTAATATCTCTCTGATGTTCCAATTTTGCATATTTCCTCATTTAGTTGTTCAAAAAAATGAATCCTTGTTATTAGCCAGATCGTCGTCGTTGACAGCATATACCCCCAGTAAGGTTGTGTTATTACCTAGTATTTTGAGATTCATCTTTATGATTCTTTCACTAATCGGTTCCCAGGTGGTTATGAATTTCCTCAGTTTTCTGTGTATTAGTATGGATACGCCTTGTTTTGCTCTATCTTCTTTGGGCACTCCACTATAAAAGCGATCGTAATGCCCCCAACTTTCGGAGCCTTTTCCGAAAAAGGCTCCCCAAAAAAATGGAGAACATCATCCCTTTGGAATAATTTGCCCAGGGCTGTGTTTCCCACCGAGTACAATTTACAACGATTCAAGAACCATGTGAATCCCTTTTTCCGCACACATGCCGCTCCTGGAGCGCTTTAGGGACTTCCCTGCAGCACGTGTGCTAGACCCTTAAAAAAACAGAAATTCATCCGAAATTGTTAAAAGTGTATAAGGATGCATTACCTTCACTTTTTACTGTGAGAAAATGGTCCACGTGTAGGTCGTTCAAAACTGCTACAACATCACAAATCATTCAACAAGTCCATGATATGGTGTTAGATGATCGACGAGTAAAGGTGCGTGAAATAGCTCAGGTTATAGGCATCTCAAGAGAACGAATTGGAAATATTTTGCATGAAGAATTACATATGAAAAAACTTTGTGCAAGATAGGTGCCGTATTAGCTGCCAACTGATCAAAAACGCATTCGAATGCGTATTTCTTAAGTGTGTTTGGATCGTTTTAAGCAAAATAAAATGAATTTCAAGCGTCGTTTCATAACTGGTAATGAAACTTGGATCTATTACTATACGCCAGAGCGAAAAGAACAGTCGAAACAATGGATTGATGCCGGTGGAAGTGCACCAAAGAAGGTAGAGACGGTTCCATCAGTTTTGGGATTACAAAGGTGTTTTTTTGATCGAAAGGTAAAACAATTAACTCCGAATATTATTGTAACCTTTTGGATTAGTCGGATGCAAAAATTCGTGAGACCTGCTTTAAAGCAGAAAAGACTCATTTTTCATCAAGACAATGCGCGAGTTTACACAACTGTTTTGACGATGGTAAAATTCAACGAATTAAAGTACGAATTGCGTATTCGCCAGATTTGGCTCCCTCTGACTATGATCTGTTTCCAAACCTGAAAAAATTCCTAGCTGGAAAGCGTTTTACATCAAATGACGAAGCTATTGCAGTCGTGGATGGATATTTTGCAGACCTTCCGGAATCACATTTTAATGATGGTATTGAATTGTTGAAAAAATGTTGGAACATTGTATTGAAGTTTTAGAAGATTATATTCCATTGTTAGGCCGAGAACTTTTCAGGTAGCCCACGTATTTGACATATAAAGTTGAAATTTGGCACAAATATAGGAATTGATGGCCAATCAGAGCCTTGTAGTTTCGAAACTTAAATTTTGATTTAAGGGGTCAGTTTGTAAGGGTAAGTAAAAACATTTTTTTTCTAAGGTCATCGAATGAGGTGTCAAATGAATGGTTGTGGAAACACGAGTTCAAAAATATATATGATGTAATGCTTGGATACACTTTTCTTTGTATTATTTTAAAAAGATCTCTGTCATCTCATCCTATCTCGAAAAGTACTGATCAAAAAATTTTGAAAAAATTCTGAAATATTCTTTATAAAGTGTTGAGAGTTCATTATGTTTGATAATTTATCTAGTATACAAAAAAAAATTATGTGCCTTGACAATATCGACGAGGTTTCCCGACGGTATGGTGGAGGTAAAAATATTTTCAGTACTCTGTGTCGCTCCTCTAGAGACAAAATAATGTTATTTTATTTGTTTATAATTAAAAAGATATTTAGGTAGTATGTTAATTATTTTTTTTACACTTTTTATTATTAGATTCTAGATTAAGCTACATTGATTTATTATGATATGATTATTATACGTTATTGATTAAGGGGTTATATACACCTGGAATTTGCAAAAATTTGATTTTTTTACGGATTGTTGTTCTCTATACTTCTAAGAATTGTTTAAAAAAAAAAAAAAAAAAAAATTAAGAAATTCCATTCCCTTACAAAGTTATAGCATTAAATGTGACCTGGCGTCGGATTGGGATCGTTACCTGTCTACAATATTACTCAGCAAATTTTTAATATTTTTTAACTTTTTTTTTTTAAATCTTTATAATTACTATTTCTACAAAATCCCTAGAGGTTTTTTTGATTTTTCTAAAAGACAATTTTTTATGACTAATTAAACACAAATTGTTTGGTCGCAAAATTGCATACTAAAGTTTGAAAAAAAAATATTTTCGAAAAAAACCCCTTCGACTATTTTTAACTACTATATTATTTTACAAGAATAATTTTTATATTTGCAGATTGAATTATTTTTTGTGAAGTTATCCTGCAGACAAAGTGGCGTCATAGTTTTCATCAGTGGTCCATTTAACCCGATAAAAACCCGATATTAACATTTAAAATATATTTAAAAAAAAAATGTCGTGTAATTTAAAGTACAATAAAAGTATATAATCGCCGTTCTTTTGTATTATTTCCTTAATAACCTTTAATTTTTTCTTAAATATATCTACTTTTTACTACGCCCAGGTGTATGTAACTCTTTAAAAAAAGACGTGAATATACATACGAGGCTGGTTTGAAAAGTCCGTGCAAAAATAAAAAACTACTTATGTGTTTGGGGTAAACCTTTTTTATTTTTCGACATAGTCTCCTTTTTAGGCTTATACACTTCGTCCAACGATGTTCTAGTTTGTTGATCGCTTCCGAATAATAGGATTTGTCCAAGTCTGCAAAATATCCATTAGTGTCTGCAATCACCTCCTCGTTTGAATAAAATCTTTGTCCCGCCAGCCACTTCTTCAAATTGGGGAACAAATAGTAGTCCGAGGGAGCCAAGTCTGGAGAATAGGAGGGATGTGAAACGAGTTGGAATCCTATTTCCATTAATTTTGCGACCACAACTGCTGAGGTGTGTGCTGGTGCGTTGTCGTGATGGAAAAGGACTTTCTTGTGGGCCAATCGCGGGCGTTTTTCTTGCAGCTCGGTTTTCAAACGGTCCAATAACGATGAATAATATTCACCTGTAATAGTTTTAACCCTTTTCCAGATAGTCGATGAGGATTATCCCTTGCGAATCCCAAAAGACAGTCGCCATAACCTTTCCGGCCAAAGGAACGGTCTTCGCCTTTTTTGGTGCAGATTCCCCTTGGTAACCCATTGTTTAGATTGTTGTTTAGTTTCAGGAGTATAGTAATGTATCCATGTTTCATCCACAGTGACGAAACGACGCTTAAAGTCCTCCGGATTCTTCTGGAACAGCTGCAAACCATCCTTGCAACACTTCACACGATTCCGTTTTTGGTCAAGCGTGAGCAATCGCGGCACCCATCTTGCGGATAGCTTTCTCATGTCCAAATGTTTATGCAAAATATTATGTACCCGTTCAGTCGAGATGCCCACAGCACTAGCAATCTCACGCACCTTAACTCTTCTGTCATCCATCACCATATCATGGATTTGATCAATGATTTCTGAAGTCGTAACCTCCACAGGCCGTCCAGAACGTTCAGCGTCACTTGTGCCCATATGGCCAGTCCGAAAATTTTGAAACCACTTATAAACTGTTCTAATCGAAGGTGCAGAGTCACCATAATATTTATCAAGCTTCTCTTTAGTCTCCTGAGGCGTTTTGCCTTTCATAAAGTAATGTTTAATCACCACACGAAGTTCTTTTTCGTCCATTTCTTGAAAATCACTCGACTTCCTCGTATTGGATCTTAAGATGTCAGGATCTAATTAACTTAGCCTGGGTAAGGATTTTATTTTATTTTAAAAGCAATCACGGTACAGAACAGTAATTGCGCAAGTCCAACTTACACTTGACCGGTTTATGATTTACCATTTTGGTTTTTCGATATAATCGTTTGAGAATTATTTTTTTTATGGATCACTTTGTAACTATAAAGTTAAGAAAAAAACAAAATGGCGAATGCCTTCCTATATTAGATCCTTAGTATAAATATTGATTCATCACTTTTAGAAGTAATGAAATGAATAATATTGCTCTACAAACTACACTGAAATAAGTAACTCATTTCAAAGGAATGTTAAAAGTTCAGTACTTAGAATCACTCCATCAGAAGGATCAAAAACTAAAAATTGGTCATAAAAATTCCTAGATAGGTCCTATCACCGAAAAAGTGACACAATACGAATGAGTCCCCCAAATACTCTTGAGAGATATGAATGAAACAAACCCTCTTTGGATGAAATAACACCGACACAAAAGTTCAGTAATCACCAACAATTTTAAGAGATTTATTTATAGAAGTATTTGTTTATGAATTTCATACTTTTAAGGTGGTCCAGGAGGAATTTTAATTACCTGTAATATTTCGTACATACTAAAAAAGTTATTTGTCATTGACGGTCGGTCAAAACATAAAGGAATGCACCCGAAAATTAGACAACGAAAATCTAGAAAAGATAAAAATATTTTCACAAAATGTTATCTATTCCTTTTTGACAGCAGTTAAATGAAGAGCTATAAACACCGGAAGATGCCTATTGTTCTTTAAAGGGCCTAGCATGATTTTGCACTTAAGTTTATAGTACCTTGTAAAGTACCTGTGTAGTGAACTAGTTAACGATAACACAGGACCGCAATGTCAGAAATTAGAAAAAATATGAAATCCTTCAGAAATATTTTTACAAGTTTCTCGAGCATTCTTTGTAGATAACATTTAAAAAAAATGACCGGTCAAGTGTAAGTTGGACTTGCGCAATTAGTGTTCCGTACCGTGATTACTTTTTAAAATAAAAATTAACTAGCCAATAAATGAATCCCGCTCAATCTAGAATCAAGTATAAAAGTTTAAAACAAATATTTACTTGTTTGATTGTATTACTCGCTACTTGTTGAAAATCCATTATATTCAAAACTAGCCGTGCCGCGGCTCCGCTCGCGTGGACTTGATTCACTACTATCGTCACTGCTTATTCCTTATGTTACCTAACATAATAACATATCTGCCATTATTTCTCCTTATCTTACATTATTTCTCCTTATCTCCCATTATCTCTACATAATTTCCATTATCTAGGCTTATCTCTGCTCATCTCCCATTATTTCTTCTTATCTCCCATTATTTCTCCTTATCTTCCATTATCTCACCTTATCGGATGGTTCTCAAGTGATAAACGCACTAACGGACAGACAGACAGACAGTCAGAGAGACGTTGCATTTTATACATATTATAGATAGATAACCTGGCCAGAGAACATATGTATGTTTTAAAAAAAAGCACGTAAATCGGATAAGTGGTTCTCCAGTGATAAGCACACTAACGGACAGACAGAAAGACAGGCAGAGAGACAGGTAGACAGACAGATAGCATTTTATATATATTATAGAAAGAAGATTATAGATAACCTGGCCAGAGAACAAATGTATGAATTAAAAAAAAAAACACGTAAATCGGATAAGTGGTTCTCGAGTGATAAGCGCACTAACGGACAGACAGACAGACAGAGAGATGTTGCATTTTATATATATTATATTCTTTGCTGCATGATATTGTTCCATATTTATTGCTTTAGGTAGTGTATTGCAAGAGAACGCGCTAGCGGCAAACTTTTCTCCTACTTGATTCACTATTATCGTCACTGCTTATTCCTTATGTCACCTAACGTAATAAAATATATCCTATAACCTGGCCAAAGAACATATGTATTTAAAAAAAAAAAAGCACGTAAATCAGATAGGTGGTTCTCCAGTGATAAGCTCACTAACGGACAGACAGACAGACAGAGAGACGTTGAATTTTATATATATTATAGATATTCTTTGCTACATGATATTGTGCCATATTTAATGGTTTAGCATGTTTAAAATAAAAGCACGTAAATCGGATAAGTGATTCTCCAGTGATAAGCGCACAAACGGACAAACAGACAGAGAGAAGTTGCATTTTATATATATATTATAGATGTAATAAAATATATATCTATAACCTGGTCAGAGAACATATGTATGAATTTAAAAAATCACGTAACTCGGCTAAGTGGTTCTCGAGGGATAAGCGCACTAACCGACAGACAGACAGAGAGACGTTGCATTTTATATATATTATAGATTACTATTATTATTATTATATAACCTTGCCAAAGAATGTATGTATGAATTTAAATAAAGACACGTAAATCGGATAAGTGGTTCTCGCGTGATAAACGCACTAATGGACAGACAGACAGAGAGACATTGCATTTTATATATTATAGATTATAGATATTCTCTGCTTAATATTGTTCCATATTTAATGGTTTAGGCTGTGTATTGCAAGGGAACGCGCTAGCGGCAAACTTTTTTTTTCCGAGTTCATTCACTATTATTGTCACTGCTCATTCCTTATGCTATCTATCGTAATAAAATATAGCCTATAACCTGGCCAGAGAACATATGTATGTTTTAAAGAAAAAGTACGTAAATCGGATAAGTGGTTCTCCAATGATAAGCGCACCAACGGACAGACAGACAGACAGACAGAGAGACGTTGCATTTGATATATATTATAGATTATACATATATAAACTCTCTAGTTTCAATTTCCAATTTATTTATTTTAACAACTTAACAATTGTTTCAAACACACAGTGTCTTCCAACGAGAGTAACTCTTAAGACACTTCTGAAGAAGACACTGTGTGTTTGAAGCAGTTGTTAAGTTGTCAAAATAAATAAATTGGAAATTGAAACTAGAGTGTTTCTATATTTTGACAAATATTTACTACCTAACGGTACCTATTCGTTGGTCACCAGTCATCATGATATTACTGATTGCACCGAATACGCACTGATATTTCGTAGGTCTTATTCTCGGTTGAATTTCCAACTTTCCAAACCTTCACCATTCTGTCATGCCACATAGTTTCTTTTTATAACAGAAAAAAATTATCAAAAGGATTGCACTCGTGATAATTTTCGCTCAAACTACACTTTATGGAGACTATTCCAAAATGTTTTCAAATTTTTTGATCACGACTTTTCGAGATAAGGAGGGGGACTTGCGCAAGTATTGCGTCATATATATTTTTGAACTCATGTTTTTACAAGCTTTCATTTGACATCCCACTCGATGACCTGGTGATCTTTTTTTGACTTCCGATTTCAGCCCCCATATAACGGATAAATTATCAAAAGTAATGCACTCGTGATAATTTCGCTTAGGCTGAAAAGATAGATGTCGCCCTTTTCAAAAAATCTATATGATTTTTAGGAAGTACTAACCTTCGAAAGATACGTGTCAAAATTTCATGACATTTTGACGATTAGTTGACAAGTTACAGTGGTTCTAGTGATGCTACTTTTGATATTTTCAAAACAATGGAAAAAATCGAATTTCGGGTGTTGATTAAACACTGCTTTTTGATCGGGAAAAAATACTGTTCAAGCAAAGAAATGGCTTGATAAGTGTTACGGGGACTCTGCCCTTGGAAAACCCATCATCATTTACTGGTATGCTGAATTTAAACGCGGTCGTACAGATACAAATGAAGCTGAACGCTCAGGTGGTTACACCAGAAAACATAAAAAAATCGACAAAATTATTTTGAATGACCGTAAAGTGAAATTGTATGAGATAGCTGACACCCTAAGAACGTGTTGGTCATATTTTGCATGAACATTCGGGCATGCATGGAAATGGGTACCGCGTTTGCTCACATTGGACCAAAAATTACAACGTGTTGAGGATTCTGAGCGTTGTTTGGACCAGTTTAAGCGCAATAAAAAGGATTTTTTTCATGCGATATATGACAATGGATGAAACATGGATTCACCACTACACACCAGAATCAAGTTGGTAGTCAGCTGAGTGGACAGCAGCCGGTGAAAAACGCCCGAAGCGACCAAGACACAACTGCGGCTGAGAAGGTTTTGGCCTCTGTATTTTGGGATGCGCGTGGAATAATTTTCATCGACTATGCTGAGAAGGGAAAAACCATCAATAGCGAATATTATATAAAGTCATTGGCCTTTAAAGACAGAAATAGCAAAGGAGCTGCCCCAAATGAACAAGGAAAAGGGCTCTTTCATCAAGACAATACACCGTGTCACAAGTCAATTGCGAATTGTGTGAATTAAAGTTCGAATTGCTTCTTCATTCACCGTATTCTCCAGATTTGGACCCCAGCGACTATTATCTATTCGCAGACCTCAAAAAAAATGCTCGCGGAAAAAGATTTGGCTCCAATGAAAAAGTTCTCGCCGAAACTGAGAGCTATTTTGAAGACAAAGACAAATCCTACAAGAAAGGTTAGGGAAAAGGAGACTATATTGACGAATAAAGTCGAATTTTGCAAAAAAATGTGTTTTAAGTAGCTAGACCAAAAACTTCTCAGCCTACGTGTTACACTTTATTTAGACTAGTCTAGAATGTTTTCAAAAATTTTTGGGCAGTACTTTTCGAGATAGGGTGGGGGGACAGAGTTCTTTGGCCATTTTTTAAAAAATAATACAAAGAAAAGTGTGCCCAAGTATTACATCATATATATTTTTGAACTCGTGCTTTCACAAGCTTTCATTTGACACAACACTCGATGACCTAGTAAATTTTTTTTTTACTTCCATTTCTCCCTCCAAAATTGACCCCCTAAGTCAAAATTTAAAATTACAGGGCTCTGATTGGGCCTCAAGTCCTATATTTATGCGAAATTTCAACTTTCTATGTAAAATAGTTTCGTAGAAAATCGGGTGTGACAGACGGACAGACTCCGAAGTGTTTTGCCTTTTTTGAAATAAAAATGTATACAGGATTAGAGGAAACTCGACGTATTCTTTTAAATATCAGATAGAGGGATGATTGAACAAATTAATAGAAAGCTTGTTTAAAGTCCGATCCTGCAAAAGGTGACTAATAAGCCGACAAACAGTGTAATCTAGGGTCCAATTTTTTCAGGACTAATTCCGTAGTTTTTATATCCAACAAAAATTCCATTTAAAATGAAATCAATGAGTTGGAACTTTTTTTTGAAACCTCCCAAATCTAGTTGATCCATGCTGAAGTTAAAAAAAATTGTACTTGTTTGAGTTTATTATAATTTTAATATATCTCTAAAACTAGAGATTTAGAGTACTGAGATAATAAAGAACATATTCTGATATATGTTTTAGAGCAAAAAAAATGGCCTTATCAATGAATCTATGAGGCTTAAAATCAACGACGCCATATCGTCTATTAAAGACTGTACAAAGTCCTTATGGTAACACCTGGACTTTTCCCCGTACGTGGTGCGATTCAAAAGTTCCCGGACTAATGCTATACGATCTCATGTAGTTACTTTTAGGCTTCGAGGCTTCCATCCCTTGCACTCGAATGCACCGGGTCAATCATTTTTTCACTGGTCGAAGCTTTTTTGGAAGTTGGATGCTGTTCCTACCTTCAGCGACGCCTGCGTTTCGCCTTATATCAACTCTAACATCTCTAAACGGCGCCCCTTTAACTTCATCTTCATATGAGGGAACAACTCGAAGTAACAAAGCGCCACATCAAATGATACTAGTTTGTCCTCAGAATCGGCCGTTAAGAGATAGTTTTGAGACCAGCTCATGACTCATTTATGTCATAATCAAGACGATTTTTCTGCACATGAGAATAACATGATCTGAAGGTACATCAGCAGCCGGGAATGTACATACTATTTTGATCGACGTGCTATATCTTTTGTTAAGAAAAATATGAAGTCGATCTGGTTTCTAATTATGTTATCGCTATTGTCCCGGGGATACTGCCAGGTAAACAACCTTCTAGGGGAAGAGCAAATCAAGTGTTAGTAATATTTAGATTTTCTTCTTGGCAAAACTGTATAAGCCGATCTTCTTTTACAGTCTGTTAAATAAGAACGTGACCGCTCGTATTCTTGAAAAAATGTGTTTCGAGAATATTTTTGCCATCAATGTATTCTTTGGTGTACTAACAATGGCGCAATTATCTTAGTAAGTTGTCCAATCGCCTCCTACATCAATAATCACCTGGTATCTTCGAGAATGATGTCGACGAGATTTTCTGCATACTCGGGCAATGATCTCTAAATTTTTCGAATCTCGCGAGATAACTGAGTCAAAGTCCTCAGAGTCTTTCTTCTGAGCTTTCTCTTTACAAGGGACAAAACGTTTTCAATAGGGTTGGCGTCCGTCGATTGTGTGTGGGCCACTCTAGTATCTTAACGTTGGCCCAAGCGAGCCGCCTCGCGACCTGATTTTCACCCAGCAACGTACTTCGGAATTTGACATCATGAGCACGAAGATGTTGTCGAATGGTCTCTTGGAACACATTCAAATCTGATTTTCTTAACTTTGCCGCTCCTTGACGCAGCGTCAATTTCGGGTCCCGTTAAAACAAAGACACGATTCGTTTTTCAACTTTTGGAGTGACTTCGCCTACTGAGCCATGTTTTAGTAAGTCGTCGACATTTTTCGTCCGGTTAAAATAATTTAATCACTTCTTCACAAACCACACCGACTTTTTAATATATTTAGCTGCCGCAGAATGTGTCATTTTACGCTCCTTTGGATGGGAACAAAGAAAGATTGCTGCGCCGCGTGACTCATTTTGGATTTTACGTGATTTCGACGAAAGTTCAGAATCGACTGATACTTTTACTAAAATGCGTCGTAGACAAAGGTCCCCTTTACCGATTTTCGGTTGAATTGCTAGAATCGCATCTTCCAAAAGTGAATTATCGCGAATACGTTCTTACTTGACAGACAATCCCATCGACATGTGTGGGCCCAGTCTTTGCATTAAAGGCGCCCTGAACTATGTTGATTTCTTGTGGCCTGGTTAGGTTTACGATAACTTCATAGATATTTTTTCCTGCTTTTTAATTTTCATAAATACAAACACTGTGGTCAGTAGTACGATATAATGGTTTCGGTGTATTGAAGTAACGACATAATAATTAAAGAAAAATTAGTAAGCGATATACCTCTTGACATCGACATATCTGAACTATCTCTTCCCAATTTATCTTAAAAGATACATTGATTCATCTTCTCGAATTAGTCATTTCTTTATCAACCATCAAAAAAGGGGTATCATTACCAAAATATTCTTATTTGACATTTAACGATCGACCCGAGCTATCAAACGGAGATAAAAAAGCCGTGTGAAATATTAGGAATCCATGTTGTTCTGACTAATTTGGCCCGAATGTCTTTTGTTTCTCAGCGCACATTCAATTGTTTTCGATGTGTTTATCAGTGTGGCGTAGTGGGCCTTGAAAGGTCCGAGATGGGACCGGCAGATAATGGTGGAATGGCATTTTTAGAGTTTTTTTCGAGAGAGATAAGGAGAGATTGGTGTTTTCGGGCGGGCCAGTTTGGAGGGACATCTCAACTACTGCGGTAGGAAATTTATGTTACGAGGGAGATTTAAAATGGTAGTAAAATATTGAAAATGCAAACAGAAGCAAGAAGTTTGGTTTCTTTTAGATTGTTGAGAACGTTGGATGTTTTAAGTAGTTCGAGTGTTTTGGTGGGCATCTTCCCTACATACAGGGTATTACAGAGAAAATAGCCATATTATTTCGGGGCTACATACACCTCGAATTTTGAAAAATTCGATTTTTTTTTTTTTACGGATTTTTATTTTCTCTACTTACAAAAATTATTAAAAAAAAAATTTAAGAAAATTCTATTCCATTACAAAGTTAAATGTGATCTGGTGTCGGATTGGGATCGCTACCTGTTTTCAGACCCTGTCTGCAATATTATTCACTCAATTTTTAATATTTTTTAACTTTTTTTTTAAAAATCTCAATAATTACTTTTTCAATAAAATGTCGAGAGGTTCTTTTAATTTTTTACGAATAACTAAACATAAATTTTTTGGTCGAAAATTGCATGAAAGTTGAAAGACTATAAATTTTTTATTTTTTTTTTTAAAAAAAAACCTTCAACAATGTTTACCTACAACATTATTTTGCAAGCTTAATTTTTATTTTTGCATATTGGATTATTTTTTGGAAAGTTATCGTGCAGACGAGGGGGCGCCTAGTTTTCTTCAGTGGTCCATTTAACCCCATAAAAAATAATGTTAACATTTAAAACATATTTAAAAAAAAAAAAAATTCTTATAATGAAAATATATAATCGCCATTCTTTTGAATTATTCACGTAATAACCTTATTTTTTTTTTAAATAAACATAACACATAAGCTGAATAGATTTTGGTCTGATACATAGATGTCGCCCTTTTCAAAAAGTCAATATGATTTTTAGGAAGTACCAACCTTTAAACGATACGTGTTACAATTTCATGACATTTTGACGATTAGTTTACAACTTACAGTGGTTTTAGTGACGCTACTTTTGATTTTTCAAAACAATGGAAAAAATCGAATTCCGTGTGTTGTCTAAACATTGTTTTTTGATGGGAAAAAATACCGTTCGAGCAAAGCAATGGCTTGACAAGTGTTACGGAGACTCTGCTCCTGGAAAATTACTCATCATTTACTGGTATGCTGAATTTAAACGTGGAATAAATGATGCTGAACGCTCTGGACGAGAAAATGAGGTGGTTCCACCGGAAAACATAAAAAAAAATCCACAAAATTGTTTTGGATGACCGTAAAGTGAAATTGCGTGAGATAGCTGACACCCTAAAGGTATCAAAAGAACGTCTTGGTCACATTTTGCATGAAGATTTAGGCATGAGAAAGCTCTGTTCGAAATGGGTACCGCGTTTGCTCACAGTGGACCAAAAACAACAACGTGATGATGATTCTGCGATATGTGACAATGGATGAAACATGGATCCACCACTACACATCGGAATCAAATCGGCAGTCAGCTGAGTGGGCAGCAGCCGGTGAAAGCAGCCCGAAGCTACCAAAGATACAAGAGGCGGCTGGGAAGGTTTTGGCCTCTGTATTTTGGGATGCGCATGGAATAATTTTCATGGACTACGTTGAGAAGGATGAGAAAGGCATCAACATCGACGGCACTAGACTGAGTCACCTGAGGTTTCAGACGATATAGTAGTGATAGCTAATATGCCAATGACCTACAGGATATGATAAAAGAGCTGAATGTGGTCTCTGCAAGAGTAGGTCTTAAAATGAATTAAAAAAAAAATAAATTTATGAGCCCTGAAGATACCAACATACAGAGAGGAAATAACTGAATAAATCGCATCGGCGAGTATATCTACTTGGGTCACATTATTAAGATCGGAAAGGAGAACCAGCATGCAGAAATTACCAGGCAAATAAGGTTGGCATGCACAGCTTTTGGGAAACTAGGACATATCTTAAATCATTTACTTTTGAATGTACTGGTTTTTATCAAGAGCTATGATGGAGTTGCTTTTGTCTGCTTTTGTTATTATTAAGTTATTCTCTTTTATTTTAGACTGAATGGATGCTATCGTTAGTTGTTCCTTGTAACTGCAGGTAGTGTTTCTTGTGTTTATCATTATATGTTTTATTTTTTCTTTTTTCAAAATCACACTTTGCTAAACATTTCTTAGAAACAGGCCATACATTTCCCAATATCAATTGTTTACAAATACTTCATACGGCACCTAAAGGGTCAAAACTAAATTTCTTAGAATCCATAGAAATTTATAGACATTCAAAGGACTTAAAAATTAAAGTCTACAATTCCTGTGTTCTATCGGTCAGCACATGTGGACTGGAAATTATGTGTCTCACTAAAGCGATTTCACAGAGTGCTATGGAGAGAAGCATGGATGAATAGAATTCAAACTGACAAACACTGACATAAACTCTCGAGGCGGCAAACATGAAGTGGCTATTGGCAGGACATGTGACTAAATCTTCCGGAGACAGATGGGTGTATAGAATCACGGAATGGAGACCCAGAGAAACAGGAAGAAGTGTTGGACGTCCACAGAAATGATGGTCGATGATATAAGAGTAGTAGCGGAGAAGCAGCGGTTAAAGGTGGCAAAAAACAGGGAAACACGGAAGAGATTAGAAGAGACCAACGTCCAGGAGTAGACAGACTTAGGTTGAGAAGAAGAAGAAGGCGATACTGATTGCGGATTGTACTTTCCAGCCTTATCTCGCCTCTCTAGATGGATAGAACTCGAGGAATTACAAACTTTCTCCGGGCTAGGCGTTGGGTTTGGCTTTGATGACACATCTGATTGAGTTAAGAAGGTTTTTGATGTCATTTTGGGCGAGTACAAGTTTTTCTGTAGACTTTTCTAGATATCTTACAGAAACGGAATATTTCTTCTTTGCTGGAAATGTGTTCGAGTCTAACTGACACCTAAAAAAGGCTCAAAAACCATTACAAGCAGCCTATTATCTTCGATAATATCGAAAGTACAAGATTATTCTATCAATCATCTTCTGTTAGAATATCTGGAAGGACTTTTATTATTAGCAGCCCCCCAACGCCGGTTTTTCTTTCTTCTATATATTAATGATGAGCTGGAAAATATAACACTACAATTTACCGCTGTGCTACGCTGCTAACGTTGAAACATCAGGTACCCATACAAACATCCACAAATACGAACAATTGAACTAGTAATCTGTGTACTTCCCAAAAGCTTTCAATCTCCTACAAAGCTTAAATTGATGGAATACTGCTCCCTTGTTCAGAGTTCTATCAGATTCTATTGCCAATGGTTTGATTGGATACCTTAAACCCACGAGAAATTTGTTTTTTCTGGAATATCGAGGAAAAATTGGCGATTTAAGTCAATTCTATAAATACAGTCTGTCAAGTAAGAACGTACCCGCGATAATTCATTTTTGGTAGATGCGATTGTAGCGATTCAACAAAAAATTGGTAGAGGGAACCTCTGTCTACGACGCATTTTAATAAAAGTATCGATCAATTCCGAACTTATGTCGAAATCACGTACAATTTAAAATGAGTCACTTGTTTGCGCGTCGGTTTGAGGCAGTCTGTCTTTATTCCCATCCAAAGGGACCTAAAATGACACATTTCGCGGCCGCTAAATATATTAAAAAGTTGGTGTCGTTTGTGAAGAAATGGGTAAATCATTTTAACGAGACGGAAAATGTCGTCGACTTGCCAAAACGTGTCTTTGTTTTTACGGAACTTGAAATTGACGCTGCGTCAAGGAGCGGCAAAATTAAGAAAATAAGGTTTAAATGTGTCCCATGAGACCATTCGACAACATCATTATGATGTCAAATTCCGAAGCACGTTGAAGAAACCTTTGCTGGGCAAAAATCATGTCGCGAAGCGGCTCGCTTCGGCCCATAAGATACTAGAGTGGCCCTCACAATCGCTGGAAGCCAACCCTATTGAAAACTTTTTGTCTGTATTTTTAAATAGGTTGAGGTGGGATAGTCTCAATCAAAAGTTTTGAATGTTGTCATTTAGAAATGGATGGATGGATGGATGTTTGTGGGGCTGGGCGCATCAACTACTAGGTTATTTAGCGCCCAAGTTTATAGGCTAGACTTGAAAATTCAGTGTTTTGAAATAATTTATAACATCAGTAATGAGATCTGCATCATTTAGAGATGCTTTGTATTAAATAATTAAAAATTTTTATAAGACTAACGATGGTTATTATTATAATAATAAATTCATTATCGGAAGATTTTAAGTCTTATATATTGTTTATTGAATTTTATTAAATAATTTAACATGAATGGACTAACTTTTGGATGTTTTGTACAAATTTATAGGAAAAAAAAATATGGAAAATAAAAATTAATTATATTGTATAATTTTTAAAAAATTATCAAAGCAAATAATATGAAAAAAAAGAATTAAAAAAATTATTTTAATATTTAAAAAAATAGGTAATTAATAAAAAATGATAATTAAAAATCTTAAAATTCCGATGTCTCGAAGCGGTAACGCTGTAAAGTAATTTACTGTTGACTCTACTGACATGCTTGTATATAGATATATTGAATTGTGATTATTCTGATCAGCTGTTGGAAAGAAATAAAAAAAATGGATAATAATAAAAAATCAACAAATATTGATAAAAATGGTAAAAAAAATATGTGGAAGCGAAAACACGTTACTGAGGCTGTATACAGTCAAAGATTAAGCCAACAATGTGTTGGTAAACGGAACAGAAAATAAAGTGTCTCCTAACCTCCGTGACAGTGGTCGTCGAATTGTTGGCATGCGATCACTTGGAGAAAACTTAAAATGTTCTTCATGTAATGAAACACTTTCACTATGTTATATTACTGATGAAACACGCTGTGGTCTAGCATCACTACTAACCATAAAGTGTGATAAATGTCTAATGTACAACACAGTATCAACAGATAGTACGCATATGTCGTAGGACAATAAAGAACATTATAATGTTAACACTGAAGCTGCACTAGGTAATTATAAGTTAAACAAGTAAATTAATTAAATAATTAAAACAGATGCTGTAAATTATTTATTTTTATTTTATTTATAAAAACTATTACCCATTATTAGTTCAACTTAATATTATTTACTTGCACCATATGTTTTAATTATATAAACTTGTACTATACAATTTAAAATATTTAAATTTCCCGCCATTATTACTAAATGCAACGTTGCCGCTATTTCAGAAATAAAAGGTAAATTATTCACAAGTACCTCCAATATTTGTTATTTTTCATAAAGTTAAAACTTTCTAATTAAATTTAAAATTTTTTTTAAATAATCGCGAAATTTCAATGTCTAACATAGTTAAATTTCCTATTGATGACATTTTTTTTTTCATTTGTTATAACTAGAGACCGGATTATATGCAACATAAAAATCTTGAAATATGCATGCAAATATGCATGGAAAACGCTTAAAATATGCATGAAAAGGGTCAAAATATGCAATATTAAATAATAATAAAAGTAGTAATTTTTAGTTTTTTATTTCAAAATCAGCATAAAATTAACAAGTTATCGACAATGTTTAAATTTAATTAACAATTATTTAACATTTTTAAAAATTATTTAACATTTTTAAAAATTATTTAACATTTGTATTCTTTTACACGTAAACAATAAGGCATTGTTCCAAATGTTGGGGAGTAAGATTGTGTCTTCGATCACATATTTTTATAAGTGGAAAAAGACCGTTCCACATCCACTGAGGTAACTGGGCAGTATTTGAATTTGGGTGCTATGTTAGCACTTATTGTTTTTGGTAAAAGTTCACCCGTCCCATTAATAAAACTATCAATGTGACACAAAGGTTCAAAGCCTGGGTTATTGCACAAAATGTTTTCAAACTTTTCTTTAACTCTACGCGGGAATACATCTGGCAATGTGGAGTTTATTTGACGGATTTTATTCATTAACTAAATTGATTCGGTCAACGCCAAACCTCGAGTTTCAAGCTTTTTAATACCCGCAGGTATGTGGGAAAAGTGAGTGTTAATCAAAGCCATGTTTTTTTTAAATATCAGAATCGTTAAATGCTTCCTTGGATTGACGAACTGCCATAGCCTCTGCACTATTGAAGTCATTTACTACACCTTTGATGGCCTCGAAATGTTCATTGTAAAATAGTATAGCTTCAATCCATGTTCCCCATCGAATTACCACTGGTTCGGGAGGTAAAGGCACATTTGGCAGTTTTTCTTTATAGGCGTTATTGCCAGCAGGTGCCTTAAGAAATACTTTCTTTGCTGGTGAAATCAGTTTATTTACATTTCCAAACGTGGATCGTACTTCTTCAGCGAGTCGATGGACTCCGTGAGCAAAGCACGTCACATGAATTAAATTTGGATAAAATACTTGGAGGACTTTGGCTGCCTTGATCATATATAGAGCAGCATCTGAGAGAAATATAGAAATTTCATCTGCAGAAGATTCAGGAAATATTTTTTTAATACCCTCATTCACAAATCTGGCGATCGTAGAATGATTTGTCTTGTCAAGTTCTTTGCAGGCCACCAAATAGGAAGAAGAAGGCTCTAATCTTAATGCACCCACAATTAAATTCGCAACATAGCGACCACAACTGTCGGTAGTTTCATCAGCTGAAATCCAAATAATGTCATCCTTAAGTTCATTATGTATTTCTTCCAGAGCATGTTGGTAAATTGTTGGGTTGTAATTTTTACGCAGTGTTGATTCGTCTGGTATTTTTTGATTCAAGCAATATTTTCGCAGAAAATCTTTGAATGTAGGATTTGTAAGTTTGTGGAGAGGAATATTACTTGCAAGCAATGCTTCACATAAATCCATGCTAAAGTGGTTTTTTTTGTTTGCCTATAGAAGTGGAATCACTGCTACTTGCTGCTGTTATAAGTTGTTGTCGTGGGCCTTTTTTTTTGCAACCCTGCAATATGAAGACTTGTCTTGGCATGCTGGTCAATTTGAAACTTTTTTGTGCACGAAACATTTTTCTCGCAAACTCGACAATATAAAACATTGCCGTCGTATGTAAATGTTCCAGGATAATCAGCTACCCACGAAGAGACACTTTTTTTGCGGGTGGCATGGTACACGTTAAACTTAAACACAACACGTTAAAAATTGCAAAAAGACTACACTGATGCAAGCGCGTCAACAATAATGTTAAAACTGATATCTTGTTTTAAAATAAAAATTCGTCTTCGAAAAAATTGTTTATTTGATCCACGCTCAAAACAGATATTCTTAGAAACCAACTACTTATCACTTAATATCCCGACCAAGAAACAAAGGAATAAAATACCGTCGTAAGTTTGGGTATTCCCTTGGCACTATAACCTAATCGATGTTTAGACTATTGCAGCTAATGTCCCAGCGATAAGATCGGTTCCAGACGGCGACATTAACAATACTCTGAGCAATGCAATTGCCTAGTAATACCGAGAAATATTGTAAATATAGGGAAAATACGCATCATTACTAGATTTTCGGTAAAATATGCAATAATCGGTGAGAATGGTCTAAATATGCAAATGCATATGAAAATATGCAAATGCATATAATCCGGTCTCTAGTTATAACAAAAAAATGTGTCATTTTTATATCAAATTGACGTAGTCTCCATAAGACTATATGTATTGTTAATTTCGATTTTTATTTAAATAAGTTTCCTAAAGATCTTAAATTTTTCATAGAAAATTTCTAAACTAATTAATCTATCGAAATAAATCTATACAAAATAGTTTTCATATTTTGCGTTTAACGCCTTAACCTCCTTAACGAAAGTGTTCGATGGACTCCGCCCATTTATTTCACCCTGAGAGGTTCATACTAGAAACACACTTCCTATTAATACATCACATTTGTATGTTCAGCGTGTTAGCTTCCCCTTGGAAGGAACCACGAACATGCTACGTCCACGCACTTATCTCTTTTGTACTGCTTTGGGGGTTTCCCTCTAGCGAACGTGCCGTGCTTAAAAAAACCAAAAAAGTTTTTAATCTTATGATTGCTGAGGGTTATCGTAAGAATACTTTTCAAATACGCCTCGTAACATCCATTCTTCTAACTTCTACAGTGGTCGAGTCTATTAACACCCAGTGTGAGCACGAAAACTAAAAGTTTTTTACCACCCGTGACATTGTTTATAGCGCTGCATTAAGCAGCTCTGATAAAATTTTATTTTCTAATAAAATTAGTCGTTTTATGTCGATTTTAGTAGAGGGTTCCACTTAATGCCTATAATACATACGGCGTTTTATACTGGCCGCATCAGATAAAATGTATTTTTTTATATTTTTATTAATTTATTAAATTATGGCTGTGTTTCTTTTTTTTTCCAGTATTTTTTTAATGAATTTTTATTTTATTATGATTGAATATAAGCTTACAAGAGGCTAAAAATTACTGAATTTAAATTAATGTCGTAGGGATAGGAAAAATAACCGGTCACGTGCAAGTTGAACGTGCGCAATTAGTGTTCCGTACGTTGATTGTTTCTGAAATAAGAAGTTTTATTACGGAGGTATAAAATGGTCAGTGACTTCACAAAACATACCCCAAATGAGAGTTTTTAGCAAAGTTTGTCTCCGATCTTTATTGAAAACTGATGACCTTGAAATTTTTGTTTTTTCATATATCAGATAAATTATTAAAGGTAATGCATTCGTGATAATTTTCCTTTAATCTACACCCCGTGGAGAATACACCAGAATTTTTTCAAAATTTTTTGATCAGTATTTTTCGAGAGAAAGAGGGGGGGGGGCAGCGATTTTTTTTGCGATTTTTTCGAAATAACACATGCGCATGTAAGACATTATATATATATATATATTTTTGAACTCATGTTTTTACAAGCTTTCATTTGACACCCCACTCAATGACCTAGTAAAAATTCCGATTTTACCCCCCAAAACTAACCCCTTAAGTCAAAATTTAACTTTTAAAACTGCACGGCTTTGATGAGGCCATCAATTCCTATATTAGTACCAAATTTCAACTTTCTATGTCAATAGTTTCGGAGAAAATCGTGTGTGACAGACGGACAGACAGACGGACAGACAGACAGACGGACGGACAGACAGACAGACATCGAAGTGATCTTATAAGTGTTCCACATGGAACACTAAAAACAGCCAAGTCCAAGTCGGACTTGCGCAATTAGTGTTCCGTACCGTGATTTTGCTTTTAGAATAAAAAATTTTATTACGGAGGTAAGAATATTTAGGATTCGGGCACAAATTTGTTTGTTATCTCTAAAAAACTTTCTACCACGTGAACTTCTATATCATCAGGAAAATGGCAAAACATATTGTCTATCAAGGTTCTGTCTCTAGTAGAACTAGTATCTTTCATCATTTGTATAAGCCCAATGCTATTCAAAGAGGTAGATAGACAATTACGTGCGCTGTCTGAAAAGTTTTCGGACTAACAATGAAAGAAAAATTTTTTTGACGTGAAATATGTTTTATCTGTCAATATAATCTCCCGAAACTTCAATACATTTATCCCAACGTTTTTCTAATAATTCAATACTATCATTAAAGTGTGATTCTGGAAGGTCTGCAAAATATCCATCCACGGCTGAAATAGCTTCGTCATTTGATGTAAAACGCTTTCCAGCCAGGAATTTTTTCAGGTTTGAAAACAGATAATAGTTAAAGGAAGCCAAATCTAGTGAATACGCTGGATGTTCAAGCAATTCGTACTTTAATTCGTTGAATTTTACCATCGTCAAAACACTTGTGTGAACACGTGCATTGTTTTGACGAAAAATGATTCTTTTCTTTTTTAAAGCAGGTCTTTTCGCACGAATTTTTGCATCCAACTAATCTAAAAGGTTACAATAGTATTTAGAGTTAATTGTTTTACTTTTCTGATGAAAATCGATCAATAAAACACTTTTGTAATCACAAAAAACTGTTGCCATGACCTTCCCAGCTGATGGAACCGTCTTTACCTTCTTTGGTGCAGTTCCACCGGCTTTAATCCATTATTTCGACTGTTCTTCTCACTCTGGTGCTTAGTGGTGGATCCAAGTTCCATCAACAGTTATGAAACGACGCTTGAAATCCATTTTATCTTGCTTAAAACGATCCAATCACGTTTGAGAAATACACATTCGAATGCGTTTTTGGTCAATTGTCAGAAAATGCGGCACCCATCTTACACAAAGCTTTTTCAAATGTAATTCTTCCTGAAAAATATTACCAATTCGTTCTTTTGAGATGCCTATGGCCTCAGCTATGTCACGCACTTTCACTCGTCGATCATCTATCACATATCATGGAGTTGTTGAATGATTTGTGACGTTGTAGCAGATTTTGGACGACCTAGACGTAGATCATCTTCGAGGCTTCTACGACCAGATTTAAAAACAGCAGCCTATTTTCACAGTGGGAAGTGAAGGTCATGAATCCTTATACACTATTAACAATTTGGGATGAAATTTTGTTGGTATTAAACCGTCCAAAACAAAGAATTTAATCACTACATGATATTCAATTTTTTCCATTTTAAAAAAATTAATGACACGTCAATATTAAACACCTGCTACTACTCGAATGACTTGACAGATCGAAATAAAATTTTACATGTGTTTATATAAAGGATGGAACTTTCGAACACAATTGTGGTTTCACGGTTTCTAACGCCATCTATGTGTCAGCCCGAGAACGTTTCAGACACTCTAGGTATTAACACATCCAAAAATTGTATGAAAATCTCCCACAATAACTATCTCGCCGTGCATGTATGTTTACAGTTTATCTATACATTGAATAACATTTTTGATGAAACGGGATAGAGACTTGTATACAAGTACGAAACGTATATCAAAGAATGTCTGTTTCCGATCTTTGTTTTCATATACCAGATAAATTATCAAAGGTAATGCACTCGTGATGATTTACATTCAATTTACACGTTATGGAGAATATTTCAGAATTTTTTCTAAATTTTTTGACTAGTATTCTTAAGATAGAGTGAGGAGACAACAATTTTTGACAATTTCTCTAAAATAATATGAAGAAAAGTTTGCGAGAGTATTACATCATATATATTTTTGAACTCGTATTTTCACAAGCTTTTACTGGATACCCCACTCGATGACCTTAAAAAAACTTTTTTTTCACTTCCGATTTCACCTCTCAAAAACTAACCGGATGTTGGCGATCAACCTGGCAATCTGTACTTTGTTTACAGCTGTTCGAAAGAGACTTGTTGTGGATTCATTGAACCACGTTCTTAGGTTCTTTAGCCAGGATATTCTTCTTCTTCCAGGCCATTTTCTTCCTTCCACCTTCCCTTGCATTATTTGTTACAGCAAGTCGTGCCTTTCGTTGTTTCTTATGACGTACCCGAGATATTCCAACTTCGTTGTCTTTATTCTCATCATTATCTCCTTGTCTTTTCCCATATTTCTTAGAACATCCTCATTGGCAACGTAATTCGTCCAAGGTTTTTCAAAATTTTCCGGTATATCCACATCTCAAAGGCCCCTCTCTGCCACTGGAAAATCACTCATCATTTACTGGTATGCTGAATTTAAACGCGGTCGTACAGGTACAAATGATGCTGAACGCTCTGGACGCCCAAATGAGGTGGTTATACCGGAAAACATCAAAAAAATCCACAAAATTGTTTTGGATGACCGTAAAGTGAAATTGCGTGAGATAGCTGACACTCTAAAGATATCAAAAGAACGTCTAAGTCATATTTTGCATGAATATTTGGGCATAAGAAAGCTCTGTTCGAAATGGGTACCGCGTTTGCTCACAGTGGACCAAAAACAACAACGTGTTGATGATTCTGAGCCCTGTTTGAATCTGTTTAACCGCAATAGAAAGGTTTTTTCATGTGATTTGTCACAATGGAAGAAACATGGATCCACCACTACACATCGGAATCAAATCGGCAGTCAACTAAGTGGACAGCAGCCGGTGAAAGCTGCCCGAAGCGACCAAATTAGTCGGCTGGGAAGGTTTTGGCCTCTGTATTTTGGGATGCGCATGAAATAATTTTCATCAGCTATGCTGAGAAGGGAAAAACCATCAATAGCGAATATTATATAAAGTTATTGGTGCGTTTGAAGGCGGAAATCGCAAAGAAATGGCCCCAAATGAACAAGAAAAAAGTGTTCTTTTATCAAGACAATGTACCGTGTTACAAGTCAATGGTTACGATGGCAAAATTGCATAAATTGAAGTTTGAATTGCTTCCTTATCCACCGTATTCTCCAGATTTGCCCTCCAGTTACTATTATCTATTCGCAGACCTCAAAGAAATTCTCGCAGGAAAGAGATTTGGCTCCAATGAAGAAGTTATCGCCGAAACTGCTTCCTATTTTGAAGGCAAAGACAAATCCTTCTACAAGAAAGGTATAGAAATGGACTGATTATATCGCTCTCGAAGGAGACTATGTTGATGAATAAAGTTGAATTTTGCAAAAAAAAAATGTGTTTTGAGTAGTTAGAACAAGCCTACGTGTTACTTGTGTTTTTTCTATCTGCTGGTTATTTACTACCAGTCTTCCGTTTCGATTATTGTTCTTTGCTATTATTATGTGTTTAGTTTTCTTAATGTTGATAAGCCATATCTCTCACGGATTTCACTCTATTCATTATGTCGTGAAGGTCTTCACTGCTCTCTGCAAATACAACTGTATCGTCCGCGGATTGTATTTCCTTATGTATTCCCCTTTATTTTTATATCTTTTCTGATGTACTCCAAGGTTTTCTGAAAAGTTCTTTCCGAGTATATGTTAAGCAGTAGAGCTGACGATATACATTCCTGTCTAACCCCATGCTTAATAATGATGTTTTTCGCCTCTTTTCCTTGGACGCGTATAGATGAAGTTTCGTTCTAATGCAAGTTTTTAATTAATCTTACGTTCCTCTTGTTTATTCCAGTGCTGTTTCAATTTATCTGGTTGTGACAAATTTCAAATTTTTATGTCAAGTAGTTTCGGAGAAAATCGGCTGTGATGGACAGACAGACAGACACCAAAGTGATTCCAAAAGTGTTCCGTTTTTCAATTTTGGTACGGAACACTAAAATATTCTAATCGACGACTGAATTTAGTGATTTTTTAAAATAAAATATCGACATTATCTTGTTGAAAATAACAGTCGTCAGCTCGTCTCGTACAGTTTCCATATAGCATAGGCAATAAATTAATTACGGAATTATTAACATTACCATGCAAAATATTAAACAAACAATATGTATTCACGATTACATTCAAATAAAATATTTATTAGATATTTACAGCATTGAAGTCTCACATTTTATTTAATATTGCCATAACTCAAGAGTATTTATTATCTTAAAACACCTGGCCTGTACCCTTCTGGTATTTAAAAAAAATTAGTAATTTTTTAATTTTATAATACTTCAATTTGTATGCGCTAATGGTTTTTTTAATCATTTCTGCAAATTTCAACGTGTTTATTTAAATAATGAATTTTTCTTGGTCATAAATAATATTTCTATGTGAATATAAATAATGTTAAGTGGGATTGGTACTACCTAACCTTATTTTGTTCTTTGCAAGACTTACTCATTTGATAATGTTTGGCATAATTGATATTTTCATTATTAACGCTAATATACTCCATACCATCTCTTGACTTTTCGACAATCAACTGGAAACAACCAGAAATTTACTGTGGGCAGCAAGAAGTTTTACATTATAAAACTCTAGGGTGATAGCACACAACATATAGCTATCGCTACAGAAAGACAAATAGGTGGAATAAACCGTCGCCGCAAAACGAAGCCGGCTGGCTACCTCTCCAAAGTGGGCCAGGAATCTGAATTTTCGTTCAAAATTCTCTAAAGCCCGCAATTATTAACAAAATCAGACAATTTTTTTTTAAATACTCATAAGCAAATTCCGGACAAACGTAAGGAAACCAATTTGCAAAATACTCGTATAACCTTAAAATTTTTTAAAATTGCAAAAAGTAACACGAAACCGGTGAAATTTCGAAGTTTACGTGATTTCAAGTTTACGCGCTCAAAACTGGTTCATCGGGGGTCTCTGGGGTCGCTGAATCTATTTTTGGGGTCATTTTGATCACATGCATCCTTTTAAGAGGGGAATAAATTACGATATTCACCTGAAGTAGAGTTCTGCGTTCAAAACTGGTTCCTCGGGAGTTTCTGGGGTTGCTAAATGTGTTTTCAGGGTCACTTTGAACATATGCACCCTTTTGAGTGGTGCATATGTTGGGGATTAGAGGGGGAGAAATTACGATATTCTCCTGAATTAGAGTTTCGAGTTTAAAACTGATTCCTCGGGGGTTTTTGTAGTCGCGGAATCTATTTTCCAACCTCTATTTTCACGCCTCAAAAGGGTGCACGTCATCAAAGTGGCTACGAAAATATATTCAACCCCCCCCCACCCCCCGAGGAACCAGTTTTGAACGCAAAATTCTAATTCAGGTGAATATCAGAATTTCTCCCCCTTCAACCCCCATTTTCCCACCTCAAAGGGTGCATATGATAAAAATGACCCTGAAAATAGATTCAGCGACCTCAGAACCAGTTTTGAACGCGTAAACCTGAAATCACGTGAACTTCGAAATTTCACCTTCCGGTTTCGTGCTGTTTTTTGCAATTTAAAAAAAAAAATTTGGTTATATTTTGCACATCGGCTTTCTTACGTTGATCCGGAATTCACTTACGACTATTTTTTTCTTAAAAATTGACTGATTTTGTTAATAATTGAGGGCTCTAGACAATTTCGAACGAAAAATCAGATTCCTGGCCCACAATGTGCCGGATCGTTAAAATATGCCTCGTCGAGTTTCTCAAAGATGCCGTGCAAGTATAAGTTGTATTATATATTATATGTAACAATAACAGTGAAAAATATGAGCGGAATCTGTAAGAAACTCGAACAGGGCACATTTTAACTATTCGGCGGTTGCCAGCCGGCTTCGACATTTTAAGAGTTTGTTTCACGTGTTTATCTTTCTGCAGTGATAGCTATATTTTCTGTGAGAATAAAACACTAAATTTTTCGTAAATTTCCACTTTTATTGATTTTTATACTTGACACGTGTTTCACTAAAACCTTACCTTTATCAAAAGTTTGGTTATGGAATGAAATAATTATAATTATAATTATTTCATTCCATACTCATACTTTTGATAAAGTTAATGTTTTAGCGAAATATGTGTCAAGTATTATATTTATAAATAATTATAATTATTTCATTCCATACTCACACTTTTGATAAAGCCAATGTTTTAGAGAAACACGTGTCAAGTATAAAAATCAATAAAAGTGGAAATTTACTAAAAATTTAGTGTTTTATTCTCATTTAATTTGAATTTCCAACAAGTAACGGCCGAGTCACTTAATTATATTTTCTGTGGTGGTAGTAACTAAGTAAAATTTCTTCTTATACTCTTTATAGATCTGATGATCTGTTAATTCCAAGGTTATGAGATTTCTTGAGAGATAGATTGCCAGCCATCTCTCCATCTTTTAGGTGGTCTCCCCGGTGTACGTTTACCTGCTAGTTTTCCTTCCAGAGTGATCCTTGATAGTTTGGTTTCCACCATTCCTTTTTACATGGTTATATCACTGTCTTCTTCTTTGTCTACCACATCTACGTCTGGCACGCCACATTGTGGCCTGATGTCAGTTTCGGATCCTATCCCTACTTGTTTTACTAACTATTACTCTATTTCGGCAGTATGTACCATACTTTTTGCTTTGTTGATATCTTCTCATTACTCTATACCGTAGGTCATTATAGCTCTGATGCAAATTTTGTATATTTTAACCTTGATGCCTGTTCGCGTGTACTGATTGGCCCATACAACATTTTTGAAGCAGCCCGATATTGCTGCTGCTTTACTAATTAATCCTCTAAGGTCCACACCAAGTCGTCCTCACTTTCAACAATCAGCGCTGTGTCTGTGTAAGAAACCAGACTAATTCTGTTGTTACCCATTCCTAGTGAATATACGTCTTTTATTCTTTGTCCACTAAAAGACGAAATAAAAACGAACATAACTTTTAACTGTGTCCTTTTGTGCTTCAACGTCTGTATTACGTCATTCAGTATGACTTTGTCGAAGGCTTTAGTAGCTATGAAGAAGCAAAATTTAACGGTATAAAAAGGGCAGCAGTTCTTTTTAACAAAATTAAAGTTTTAGCAGCTGGTATAGCTATAGGCGGGCATTCTATTTCCCTAGGATCTGCTCTCGATCAGTTTGGTTTTAAGAGGGGATTTGGAAGTAAAGTGGCCATTTTTGGCATGCAAACATTAGTGCAAAAGTGTTTTGACCAACGAAAGGACGCTTTCATATATGTTATAGACTATAAGAGGGCTTTTGATACTGTCGGACACATGCGCTCTTGGTAACATATCTTCAAGATTTGGGTTTGGACGACAAAGATCAAAAACTAATAGCTAACCTATGTATAGACAGCTGAAATACATGCTTAAATCATTCAAAAACAATAGACGAATTTAGAATAAAGAAAGGTGTCAGACAGGGATCTATTCACTCACCAATTTTATGTAACCTGTATGTGGAGAGAGCTTTTGTTGAGGCGGTTCCACAGAGTCCTATGGGTATTAAAGTTAGTGGACTATACTTTTCGAAGGTTTTTGGTGTATTGAATCTAAATCCGACCTTAGAATTGCTCCATCACATCAGGTTGTTAAGATGTCCTAACCTAAAAATGCAAAAAACACGGTTTTTCGCTATATTCAGAATTATATTACATCGCGAATTAGTGTTTCTCTTCTATTCCCCTTCAAAATGCATTTTGATTTTTCAGATATTTTATTTCTTCTCGGAGAAATCGTCCGTTGAAATTAATTAGTTTGGCGTGTTCGTTACAACCATACCAATTTGGTTAAGAGTTTGTTTCGTTTGCCTTTTTGTTGTGTTAAATTTTGATTGATTGAAATAGTATTTGAAAATGTAATATCTTTTATTAATTTTCATTCGACGCCTGAGGTTATGTTAGGTTCATTTGCCTTTATGCTTGTTTGGGAATTAAGAGTGTAATGTCTTTTATCAATGAAGTATTGAAGAACGGGGTATTATCGAGAAACATTTTTCGAACAAAAGTTATGTATTTTTGAGTTTCGTGGAGAAAAATTAATTTTTAGGTTAGGATATGTCTAAAACCTGGCGTGATGGAGCAATTCGGAGGTCGGATTCGGATTGAGCGCACCAAGAACAATGACAAGTAGGATCCCGGATTGCGCAAGGTAGAACAACTTTTCTAAAGCTCAAAAAATTCGTGACAAACTAAAATCTTAACTTTGAACACATACAGAATGGTTAAATATTATGTCTAGTCGGTCCTTCTATACGGAAGCGTGAATGTTCCAAGGTCTATCAATTAATTGAATTGCAGTGTTGGAAATGTGATGCTTAAAACAACGTGGACCGACCCCGTCAGGAATGAGGATGTGCTCATAAAGGCTGTATCGATAGAGAGCTCTTCGAACATATTAAAAAACGAAAAATTTCCTATCTCGACCATATCCTACGTGGAGAATGATGGCATTTCCAACATCTTATTTTACAAGAAAAAATCGAAAGCGAGGTATAGGAAGCAAAAAATGATCTTGGTTCCGAAAAATCGGTCCGTGGACGGGAATCCGGGATTTTCAATCACTCCGAGAAGCTGTAATAAGTAGAACAATATGATGGGACAACGGAGGACACAAACGCCGGAATCTGCATGACACTTTAAAAAGAAGAAGTGTCTCCTCTCACTCTAAAATGGTTATTTTATTATTATTATTTTAATCTAGTTAGTTTAGGTTAGATAATACTAACAAATATAATATTTTACCTAATTAATCAATAAAGTTTTTTTAATATTATTTTAAGTGGACTAGATTACGAGGATATTATTTACCATAGAACCATCAGTTGCAATGATAAAACTGTAAAGTTTACTAATTATTGTCGGTAGATTTTCAACAAAACGAAAAATTAACAATCATATATCAACAAAATTAACTTGTTTTATACTTGAAAGTAATTTTAACAAAGGAACTTGACTGGTTTTTAACAAGATTATATTTAGAACTTTATAATTTGAACAATAAAATCAAAAAATTTGTAAATAGATATGCAGCAAACTAAAAAATTCAAATTTAAATATATTTGTTCAATAATTTATAACAATATATATATATATATATATATATATATATATATATATATATATATATATATATATAGAGAGAGAGAGAGAGAGAGAGAGAGAATTTAATGTTTCATTGTACATCGGCTTTGTTGATTACACAGCCCCACAAAAAAAAAAGTGGGGTATACTTTTGATGCGATATATCAGATCCGTAGTATTTTTGCCCGCTGATCACGAATCTGACGTCAGAATATCGCCATCACATCTCAATTTTTTTCTAACCTCAAAAAATAGGTAAAAATTTGTAAAAATTAAGAAAAATATACTCCTAAAAAATTGATTCAAGCTTTTTCATGAATCCAAAGATGTATTAATATGTATTTGGACACGCTAAGCTAATATTCATCTGTTGGATTGAGCCATACAGTTCTATTTTCTTTCTAACCTCAATAAATCAGACAGATATAGTGCTTCTCGAATGCAAAAACGAATTCAAATTAAAATTCAGCCGATCCTTACCAAATTTGGTACACGGGGATTTTTTGGGTCGCTGATCACGAATCTGAGGTTGGATTTGCAAAATTCAAGATGGCAGATGTTTTCGCGCCATTTTGAATGCCGAGAAAATTCATCGGTCGATTTTTATTCTTCTACCTGCATCTAGGGCACCTCCACGTGGTGACGGTGGGCAACGGTGTTACTCCACTAGCCGGCAGAGTCCCTGGATAACGGCTTAGATGTCGTCATGGCAGGTAGAAGAAAGATAATTACGATGCAGGGACTCGGAAACCCAGTTATCGGCGGTTGGTCAGGGTGGGAAAGCGGGCCCGCAGCCGTCGTCATCCAGCGACCGTAGCTCTTCATGTGTGGGTGACTTGGCTCATGTAGAGTATAATGCTACAAGAAAACGGTCTCACGGTACAAGGACTTTTCATAAGTGCGATAAAAACAGTGATTCATTTTGTTATATTTGATGTCAACACGTATTGAGTAAAATGGGGTCACCGATAACGGATAAGATTAAAACCTTATATAAGGATTGTTTTAACATTGAAATACAGCACCAGGATACAGATTGGGTTCCCCACATCATTTGCAGTTCTTGCAAAATAATGTTGTACATCAATAAGAAGGCGATTAAATATTCCAGACCAGCAATATGGAATAGACCATACAGTGAAAATGATTGCTACTTTTGTATGAATGTTGTATCTAGGCATAACCGAAAAAATAAAAGCACTATTACTTATAACGATGTTTCGACAGTAACAAGACCAACTAAACTAATTCCGCCTCCTGAACCACTTGATGCTGATGTTATGGAAACAAATGATTTCACCTTATCAGTTCATGCCGAAA
>CM032449.1:169305284-169402784 GCA_019049505.1 Pachyrhynchus sulphureomaculatus | reverse complement strand
ATAATCCCAGTATAAACTAGAATAAAAAAGATTGGTTAATTTTTTCCTCAATTTTTAATGTTTTTTTTTAAGAAAAAAAATTCTATTTTTGAGACCACCAACTTTGGAGGTCCACCATTTTGTGAATTTTTGCTCAAACAAAATAATCGTAGTCAGCAAGAAAAAAAACTAAATTACGCAGCGACTTGAAAATTTGACGGGATTCTTGTAAAAGGTTATGTTTCTGAAAAATATAATATTTTAATTAGTAGTAGCGCCATCTCTGGCCGAGGCCAGGTACTTATCATATAATCCCCATATCTTAAATTAAAGAAAAGGATTTTTTCTTAGAATCAAACTTTCAAAGCTGAAACCATTCTTACCCTTAAAGAAAAATCGATGACTATATTGGAAAAAAAATCCTCTATTACAATAAAACGGTTTAGTAGAAAAGTCGGGGACCGAGAGGCGGAGCTTTTCAGAGGAAAAACAACCCTCGCTTGCCGTTCCACTTTACAAATTTAAATCTTTCCCAGCGCGATTTAAAAAAAAAAACGATGATGGGGGGGGTACTGGAACCATTCAATATTATTAGGTATCATTAATATGGCTTTCGTAAGCAAAGCCCGACACGTCATTTTATAACTTATGTCATACAAGTTTAGAACAATGCGATTGAACATTTTGGAGAATTTCGAGCTATTGCTCTTGATATATCCAAGGCATTCGACTTTGTTTGGCATAAGGGATTGTTGGCTCTAGTGTTTCCTCAGAGAGCGCTTTTTACGAGTGACAGTGAACGGGTTTCTAATTACGATTTGCTAGAATCCAATCTGCAACTTTGTCAATATCCTCAAACACGAGGAAGTCATTAAACCTAACAAAAATAACCGGTCAACCGGTGCAAGTTGAACTCGCGCAATTAATGTTCCGTACGTTGATCGTTTTCAAAATAAAAAATTTTGTTACGAAGGTATAAAATGATCAATGTCTTCACAAAATACACCCCAAATGATTATGTTGAAACCTGATGACCTAGAAATTTTTGTTTTTTCTTTTTTTAAATACCAGATAAATTATTAAAGGTAATGCACTCGTGATATTTTTCGTTCAATCTACACCCTGTGGAGAATATTCTAGAATTTTTTCAAAATTTTTTGATAAGTACTTTTTTAGATAAGGAGGGGCAGTAATTCTTGGCAATTTTTTAAAAATAATCCAAAGAAAAGTATGCGTAAGTATTACATCAAGCTTTCATTTGATACTCCACTTGATGACCTAGTAAAAATTTCTTTTTCAATTCCGATTCAACCCCCCAAATTTAACTTTTAAAACCACACGACTCTGATGGGGCCATCAATTTCTATGTTAGTGCCAAATTTCAACTTTGTATGTCAAATAATTTCGGAGAAAATCGGGTATGACAGACGGACAGACACTGAAGTGATCTTATAAGTGTTCCGTATGGAACACTAAAAACCTGGTAAAAATGCTATCTTGGGGGGACTGTAACCAAGTAGTATTTAACTCTGCAAAAATCTAGGCGACAGATTTTTCTCAAAAAGTTAACGTTTCAGAACTCGACATAATAATATCGAGACACTTCATCCCTCTGGAATCTTCATTCAATTGATGGGCGTCAACATGGGGGTAGATGTGTGGTGGCATGAACATATCGCATACATCGCAAAGAGGCATTTTCAAAGGCTGGAAATATTATTCCTGTACAAAGCGAAAATTCGATCAATGTTGGAATACTTCTCCTATTCTCAAACTTTTTTGGATCCTATTCAAAAGAGAGAGATAGAGATAAAGAGGGAACCTCGAAGAATGGTAGGAGTGTTCGATCGATCTAGGCCTCTTCATTCATCCCAGAGTGATGCATACTAGGGATGAAGGGCGCGTTAATGGCCAGTCAATAAATTTTGAAAGCGGAAATAAAATTGTAACTGTGTAATCTGACCAGTTTTGTCATTGCCAAAGCATCTCTGTGAGCAGGTGCGTTGTCATGAAGAAAGATGAATTTTTTCTTCTGCAAACCGGGCCTTTTCTCACGAATTTTCTCATCCAGCTGGTCCCTGTGATTGCTTTACCCGTTTGAAGATAATCAATTAACAAAATTCCTTACGGATCCCAGAAAACTGATGCCATAATTTTTCTGGACAACTTTGAGCACATTGGCTGCTTTGGAACTGAACAACCAGGATCAGTACACTGTGCGTTTTGTTGTCGCAGTTCAAGATCATACTGGTAAACTCAAGTCTCATCCATAGTTACAAATCGACGTACAAAATCAGTTTTATTCTTGTGAAACGAGCCAAATGTTGTTTAGAAAGTTTCCCTCGAGTACGTTCTTGTTCCGATGTTAGCAAATGCGGCACCCATCTTGTGAGTAGCTTTCTCATATGCAAAACATTAGTACTGATCCATGTGAGTTGCCTATAGCCTCAGCTAAATCATCCATAGTTAATCGACGGTCTTCCTTTACCATATCTTGTACTTGCAAAAGAGTTTCTTCAGTTGTTGCAGTTTTTGGACGTCTTGAACTTGGATCATCATTGACGCTTGTAGGACCACGTTTAAACTCTAGAGTCCATCCAAGAACAGTTGGAAATGAAGGAGCAGACTCCTTTAACACAGTTACTAACTATGCATCTACTTCAGTTGCCGATAAACCTTCCAAAACAAAAGTATTTGTCCCTGCACGATATTCGATTTTTTCCATTTTTAAAAAATACGGAAACATGTCTACTTTAACCAGCTGATAAACAATGAATGACTTGACAGATCGACTTGAAATTTAGGGTGTGTTCATGTGACAGATGAAGCTTCAAAATGGTGTTCAATATTTGGTTCAAGTGATACTCCATAGGTGTCGCTTTCAAAACTTATTGACCGATTTTATATCATACTCGTATGAGGTCTTATTGGAATGACGTGCCCAGGACTGTGCTTCCCACCTAGAGATTCAAGACCAACGTGAATCGCTTTTTCTGTGCACGCGTCGCTCTTGTAGTACTTAGGGATTTCCCTGCAACACGTGTATTTTTAAAAATTTTCACGTTGTTTTATAATTATATTTATAGAGTTTTTCTAATTTCGAAACTATGTTTTTGATGATCTAGGGACCCCGAAGCGTAAAGAAATGCAAACCTCGCGGAGGATGATTTTTTCTTTAGCTGGGGAAATAAGAGTTATGTTGAAGATGAAGTTTATCGTTTTTTTAACGATCAGTTCAGACAGGAAAGATTTTTGCTAAACGTCATGCTCTTCACACTTCTATTATTTATTTGTAGTTAAAAAAATCTATGACTAATATTTGCTAAAACGTTTCTACGCAGACAGTATGGCTTCGAGTGCCGTCATAATCATATTTTAAGAATAAATACGGCAGACATGCCGGTTCCAACTACTACACACCCAACTAATAAATTATAATTTATGATTTTTGAATAATATAAATTTTGATTTTCTCAATTAGTTTTTATATCGTCAGGTGGTATTGTTTCTAACCAAAGATATTTAAATAAAGTTAAATCCAGCGACTAATAGTTGATCAAAATCGACAAAGACACCCGAATCCTTTACTTCACAGTCGAAGATTCCACCTGGCCAGACTAGAATCCTGTATGAGGTGAAAAGTTTCATGACTTTCCGAGAGATAGCAGCACAAACAAAAAAAAATCGTGATTTTCAGTTAGTATCAACTCTCAGAGGATTCGTGCAAAATTTTCATGATATTTTGTCTATAAGTTTGCGAGTTGCGCTGTTTGGCCCTGTTTCGGCGTAATCCATAGCAGTTCTTGCGTCGAAACATGGATCTACTACTACACGAGTCCAACAGGGAGTCTGCAGAGTGGCTGGAAGTGGCCGAATCGTCCAAAAACACTAATATTATCTGGAAAGGTTTTGCCAAATATTTTTTGGGATGCTCATGGAATAATACTGATTGACTATCTTCAGACGGGGCGAAAAATCACCGATGACTATTGCGTTGGGTTATTGGACCGTTTGAATGTTGAAATCAAGAAGATTTTGAATGGTTAAATCAAGAAAAAGAGTCCGCATTCAGCTAAGAAAAACAGTGTTATTTTACCAAGAAAATGCACCAGCTCACAACTCCTTAAAATCGATAGTGAAATTGAACTAATTGGGCTATGAATTATTTCCTCATCCGCTGCATTCACCAGATCTGACCTCCGCGATTATTATCTCTTGCCAAACTATAAAAAGTAGCTCCAGGAAGATTTGGCTCAAATGAAGAAGTGGAATGGGAAACTGAGGCTTATTTTAGAGAGGTCGACAAATCGTACTAAAGGGATTTTCAAATTGAGCGGTTTTTTTAATTCTTGAATAAGACACAGATGGCGTTGCGAAATAGCCTGGGTGACATTTGAAAAGTGTTATCTATCATTTATAAAAATGGAGTTGTATAATATATAACAATAATTTGCTTTCAAATTATCCATACTTCTTCGAAAATTATGCTGGTGAAGCTGTAACTGTCTTCGAGATCGTGAGATGATAATTGAATTTTTGTGGCCTGAATTGAATAATAATACTCTGGAGGACATTTGATTTCAACAGGACAGCGCAACCTGTCATACTGCTCGTGAAATCATTGGGAAAATTTCCTGGGCCTATAATCTCGAGAAACGCAATTATGCCAAAATTTTGACAAAAGAGTGGACATTTGTGAAGCTGCAAGAGGTGGACATTTGGCGGATATTGTTTTTCGTGGTTAAATGTCATACATCATATACTTCAATTATCAATAAAAAGTTTTTTGAAATCAACGCCATCTGTGTTTTCTTCAAGAATTTAAAAAACCGCGCAATTTGAAAGCCCCTATCTCTGAAAGGTACCAAATCACTGGAATAAGAGTATTGCTCTTGAAAAATTTAAAACCATTTTTCATAAGAAAATGCGCATGCTATGCACAAACATGTCAAGTTTGATTTTTTACTCACAAAAAGAACTGAAACCTAAAACAGGTGATCTCGCCTAGCTAAATGATTTATGGAGGTTGAGTTTTAAGTTGCTCTTTTTCTGCCGCGACATAAATTTGTTGTGCCACTATAACCAGTTTTTAGAAAACGATACTGTAGTATTGGCAATTCAAAACGCTTTATTTGATTTGAATGCTAATTTTTTTAAAGTAAATGGTAATTTCTTTAACTGAACAAATATGTATTTGGACAAAGTAACTCAAAATACCAATTCTGCCACTGATTTAACCTAAAAAGTTATATCAAATGTTAATAAATAGATCCTGGCGACTTGGGAGAGTAAGACTATTGACTGATCGTACGTATATGCTTCATTTTTGATGTTTCGGGTCGAGTTTTTGTTGTGTACGTTAATATAGACTCATTTTCGGTCTTGGAAAGTCAATAAATTATTGAATTATTATTACGAAAAGGAGTCTATTGATATTAATTATAAAGAGTTTCGATTTCTACTTCTTTGTGATTTATTCGTTATTTAAAAGCAAAACGACCTCACTGTCCCTCCGTCTCTGGCATCCGCATCCTCGGATGAGCAAACAACGCGTGTTTTGTCCGGAATGCGGGCCCCCGGGCGGTGCACCTGGCTGCCTCGTCCCCCCTGCCCCCCGTGCCCCCCGTATTTTCACCTATATCGCGCACAGTAAGTGCGTATTTGCACTGGGCCGTTTTGATTACAGATTGTCTGCGTATGCGTGTAATTATGCTGTTACCTAACTTTTCTGGTTAAGCTTGTTTGGATTTTATTTATTTATTTGTAGATATGTATATACATATATACATAAATTCTGTCGTGCTAAACTAAAAATCGGGTCTCATTTATTATAATCATATAAGGGGTTACATACACCTCAAATTTTCAAAAAATCAATTTTGTTTTTTTTTTACGGATTTTTATTCGCTGTACTTCTAAGAATTATTGAAATAATTTTTTTTTAGAAAATTACATTCCATTATAAAGTCGTAGCATTAAACGTAACCTGGCGTCGGATTGGGACCGCTATCTGTATCAAACACTGTCTGCAATATATAGTTCTTGGGCACTTTTGTGGATGCTCAGCTTTCTTTTAGGGATCATATAGACCATGTGTCCTCAAAATTAAATTCAACATACTTCGCAGCTTAAAAAGTACTCTTAATGGTGAGAGACTCTTGGCTGTGTATTATGCTTTAGCTTTCAGCCATCTGTATAACAATGTTATGTGTTGTGGTCTTGCTGGTGAAAAATGTAAGCGTGTTTTCGGGAGCCAGAAGAAAATAATTCAGCTAATTCTTAATCTCGACTTTCGTGAAAGCTGTAGAGACATATTCATAAGTAACCTTATCCTATCCTTTCCATGTCTGTACATATTGCGCTGTTTAACTTTCCTAAACAAAAATAGACACTTTTTTGTGGTGTTGGGTTCTACAAATACGCATAACACAAGGATAACAGCTTACTGATTATACTCAATCACAAATCAACTTTCTTTGAAAACTCTCCCCTCTACGGTTGCATAAGCCTCTATAATCAGTTACCTGCAGGACTGCGAGCTATGCGTAGCACGAGATTAGTTTCTGGGGTCAAGTTTCTTTTACTGGACTCAGTAAGTGTCTTTTACAAGGGCTGATGTTGGAGGAAGGGAGTCCGGGTTGCGAAATTTTTGTTCTTGTTTGTTTGACAAGCGTGGAAACACCTGCGCTAGTCTCATTGAATTGCTTACGTGTATTTGTTTAACTTAACTTTGACTTTTTTATATTACTTTGTATGTATTTACGTATATCTTTCTGTGCGCGTATAAACTGAACTGTTATTCATTTTTACTTTGTTTTCATCTTATTTAATTTTATTTAATTTATCTGACAAGACGAACCAATGTTGTATTTTGACGGTAATATATTATTATTATTACTGAGTCAATTTTTAATATATTTTAACTTTTTTTAAAAATTTTAATAATTACTTTTTCTACAAAATATCAAGAGTTTTTTTTAAATTTTTCTGATAGACAATTTTTTAGAAATAATTAAACGTATTTTTTTTTGGTTTAGAAATTGCAAACTAAAGTGCGACAATTTTTAACTACTACATCATTTTACAAGATTAATTTTTATTTTTGCAGATTTTATTATTTTTTATGAAGTTATCCTGCAGACAAGGAGGCGCCATAGTTTTTATCCATCTGGTCTATTTAACCCGATTAAAATAATGTTAACATTTAAAACATCTTTAAATAAAAAATCTTGTAATTTAAAGAACAATAAAACTATATAATCGCCATCCTCTTGTATTATTCACTTAATAACCTTAAAATATTTTTTTTAAATATACATACCTTTTGTAGCGCCCCACACCGTAGGTGTATAAAATCCCTTTTAAGAGGTAAGGTCACTTCAGATCCAACACAGAAAAAAAGGTTAATTTCGAGAATTTTTTGGAAGAGTATAATAAAAGTAGTCGAAAATTTATTTGAAATACTTTATTAAACAAATATTTAAATATTCACAAATATTTTTTGTTTTGTTATTTTAATTCAAAATACCCGCTACAGAATCCAAGATGACAAGGCACACAAATTGAGCGAAATAACAGCTGCCACAAATCTTTATCGATTCGCTTGAGATTCTGAGAGTAACTTTTCAGATACGTTATCTAAGGGAAAGCATACGGATTTTGCGATAAGTTATAAACATCCTTTTTTATAAAGAATTTTCCATGAAATTTTTGAGTGATAAATGAACATTTTTTTAAATGTGTACGATATTTTGAAATTTCCGTACGTTTTCCACTAGTTTTTGACATATATTAATGAAAATTTTTTGGTTTTTAGTGTTCCGTTCGGAACACTTATAAGATAACTTCGATGTCCGTCCACTTGACTGCATCTGTCTGTCGGTCTGTCACACCCGATTTTCTCCGAAACTATTTGACGTAGAAAGTTGAGATTTGACACTAATATAGGAATTGATGGCGTCATCAGAGCCGTGTAGTTTTGAAAGTTAAATTTTGACTTAAGGGGTTAGTTTGGGGGGTAAAATTGGAAGCGGAAAAAAAAAATGTTTACTATGTTACTAGGTGTAGGGCAGGGATGCTCAAACTTGAACTGCTGGCGATCTACCTCAATATTGTTAGACTACGATCGATCGACTCTGAGAGGCTGCAAGTAAGTGTGATGCAGGATTGTCGTCTAGGTAGGGTGTATCGTGGCATATATATTAGTTTTCCGCACAATATGCATTTTTTTTAGTCAAGGTAAGTGTAGGTCTGCTCTAAAATGTCAATGAAAAAACTCGTAATTATTCAAAATTGCGAATTTATTGGTTCTTACAAAACAAACGAGTTCTAGTCTCTAAACTTAACTAAAGAGTGACTTTGGATGTTGAAGCGTGGCACTGCATGTCCTCAGCATACTTTTCATAAGATGGTACGTAATTACTGAGTGCTAATCGCAAGCATGATGACATATGTTCGTCAGTTAGTCGATTGCGATATTTTGACTTAATTATCTTCATTTCAGAAAATGCAGACTCGCACAAGTAAGTTGACCCAAACATTGCCGTCACATGAAGGGCGATTTGCCTTAGATTCGGATATTTATCTTCAGATATAAAACACCAGAATTTTGTATCAGATGCTGTGGCTTTGAGATGTATATCTGATATAATCTGCATTAACTCATTTTCAACAGAACATGAGTCCATGTTAAACTGACTTGCTATTTCAGTAGCTAATTCCTCAATGTTTTTACACGAAAAAGGATAACTCATAAATGATGCGATATTTGTCAATTTACTGAAATCATAAAAACGTATTTCGAATTGGCCCAAAATATTTGATAATTCTGCCTCATAAAATTTTTCAGATCCTTTCTTTTCAGTTGATCTATCATAAGTTGCAATTTACTTTTGAATGCGTTTATTGCGCTAATCATCTCAATAATAGTTTTTCCTTTACCTTGAAGCTCTAAATTAATGGTGTTTAAATGCATTGTGATGTCTGTCAGAAATGCCAAATCAGTCAGCCATTTTCCATTTTTCAGCATCTGAGTGTCATCACCTCTTTCGTCCAGAAAAGCTGTTATTTCGGGCAATAATTCTTGAAACCTTTCTAGGAATTTTCCGCGACTCAACCACCTGACGTCCGTGTGAAGAACTAAATCAGTGTGTTCAGCTACTCACTATCTCCCAACTGCAATTTAAAGAGCCGTCATTGCAAGCTGCGTGCACGGATAGTATTCACAATTTTTATTGCAATGCCCATAATCTCCTCCATGTTTAGAACTTTTGAACACAAAACTTGTTGATGTATAATGCAAAGGAAGGAGAAAAATGAAGGGAAATCATCATTAGCTCGACACAATGCCACAAAACCGTTTTCGTTTCCAGTCATTGCTGGTGCTCCATCGGTTGTAATGCACACTAGTTTATATATCGGTAGCTTGTCGTTTGTTACATATCGGTGGATTCGTCGAACTGTAAAGAAAAGTATGTACATTCCATGATATCATGTTTTAGTTTATCTGCCATGTCCTGACTCATGACTTCAACACGCCTTGTGACAGTCGGACGAGATAACTGAAGTTCTCTAATAGCAGACATAATCTCTGTTTTATTTTTAAAATCTCCAAATAAAGTCTCACCAGCTTCAATAAATGCTTCCTTCACAACCAATCCATCATCAAATGGTTTCTTGTGTTTCGCCAATATATGAGATATTTTAAATGACGCGATCGTTGCAGCTTTTGATTATTTGGCTGGTCTTGTGAACATGGTTTGTCCTTTTTTCAAACAAGCTATCAAATCACGTACTTTTCGTTTTCTTAATTCACTCTGTGACGGGAAACCCTTTTCATAGTTTTTATGAAACGTTTTATGATGCCTCTCTAAGTTCCCACGCTTAGGTATTGCAACTGACGCACGGCAAATGAGACAAATGCACTTATCCTTTACCATACAAAAGAAAAATTCTTCCTCCCAATCGTTTATTAAAATGATAAGTTTTACTTTTCTTCGCCGCACTCATTTTGGACTATTTATTAATAAACTTTGTATCGATGTATCGCCTTCAAGTTACAACTCAGACTGACTCCTATTCCTGCAGGCGTAACATTTATATCGGCGCGAACGAAGTCTCGAATGTTCCCGTCAAACACGCCGCCCGAAGTTTTCTAGAAAAATCGGCGGGAATCAAAAACGCGGCTTTTTTTCGACAAGTACCGCGCGTTCCTTTGATAAAGCCGCCTTTTGCCGCTAGCAGGGGGTTATTACGATAAAAGAAAGTGATGAGGGGGTTATTCTGGCCTAATTGTGGATCGAATAAATTTTAGTAGTTTATTCATTACATTTTGTTTTAGTTACCTAAAACAAAATCTGTGAATAGTTCTATATCGGAATTTTTTTCTCGAGATCGATTCAAAAAGCACTCGCGATCGATTTGTCGATCGCGATCGACCGTTTGAGCACCCCTGGTCTAGGGTGTCAAATAAAAGGTTATTACAAAAATATATATAATGTAGTACTTGCGTACACTTTTCTTTGTATTCTTTTTAAAAGATTGCAAAAAATCACTGTCCCGCCCCTTATCTCGAAAAACACTAATCAAAAAATTTTGAAAAAATTTAGGACATTCTCTACACGGTGTAGATTGAACGAAAATTATCACGAGTGCATTACCTTTAATAATTTATCTGGTATATAAAAAAAAATTTCAAGGTCATGAGTTTTCAGTAAAGATCGGAAAAAAAAACTGTTGAAAATTTATTTAGGGTGTGTTTTGTGAAGTCATTGACCATTTTATACTTCCGCAACATTTTTTTTATTTTAAAAGCAATCAACGTTCGGAACACTAATTTCGCAAGTCCGACTTGCACTTGGCTGGTTATTTGCTCTAGGTTGAAATCTACGGGAGCAATCGTTTTCCTCGTTTCAGGCCTCGCATAAAAGGTGCCTTATCGTTTTGGATTCTGAAGCGGCAATTTTGAATTAAAAAGATAAAAAAATATATTTTTTTGGATACTTAAATATTTGATTAATAAAACACTTCAAAGAAATTTTCGACTGTTTTTATTAGACTCTTGAAAAAAATTTCTAAAATTACCCTTTTTTTCCTGGAACCTGGAGAGGCTTTACCATTTAAAATATTTATATGTATATATATATATATATATATATATATATATATATATATATATATATGTGCATATACATATATGTATAAGCAAACTGGTAGAAATTTTGACTATTTCTACACGACCAACGGGGTGGTTCAGCCTTCATTCACTTAAAATAGCTTCTTTCAAAAGGACCGCACGCAACTCATTTCATTTCATTAGAACCAATTTTAAAAGGTAAAATTTTTGAAAATAGGGTAAGTTGGGGCAAAGAGTCCAGCGGAGAAGATGTCCAAAATCCTTTTAGTCCCAGAGGGAGGTTGAAATAATGTGTTATATTATTTGAGTGGCAAGGAGAAGTGTGACACTACTTGGTGCGATATAAAAGTTTCCAGACGAACGCTACGTAGCAAAAATGCGAAAGCGTATCGAGTCGCGCTGATAAGTAGCTGTAGGTACATACCTAACAACGCTGAATGATAGGTTTCAACTTGCTAGCTCTTTCAGTTTGTTCTGTATGCACGTTTGCGTAAAGATCTAATGTCTTTTTTGGACTTTTATAATGAATACGGAAAAGACACAGCGCCTGGGCGAAATTTGGTTTTAAACTCGGGAAAAGTACTATTGAAACGTATGAAATGATTCAGAATACATTTGGGGAGGAAGCCCTGAAGCGTACGCATTTCTGAGTTATTTTTGCTATTTAAGCCTCGACTGCAACCCCGCCTAAAATCAGCAATAACCCTCAGCAAATCATTTGTGACGACGGCCGTCGGACAATTCTGCATGCCTTCTGCATCATGCTGAGACGTTTTCGCGAGAATATTCAGAGAAATGGTCCAAAACAGGTTTCCTCCTGTATCACGACAATGCACTCACGCACAGTTCGTTCTGTATCCATTAGTTTTTGAGAAAGAATTCCATGACAGTTATTCCTCACCTTCCATATAAAGATAGACTTCGCGACGATAGTTCCCCTCCACAACACGAATCGTAGGCGGAGATGGAGGAAGTGACAGCCTCGACCTCTAAAACAATATCAGACAGGTTGAAAAAGCGGTGGGACCGGTACATTTGGGTGCAGGAGGGACAATTTTGAAGGTGACGGAACGCACTAAACATAAAAGTAACTACTTAAAATTATATATATATATATATATATATATATATATATATATATATATATATATATATATATATATATATATATATATATATAATAAAAACTGCCGCCTGGCTTCTTGTAGCGTTGAATTCTACTTGGTTACTGTCACCCCAAAATAGAATTTATTCCAGGTTTTGTTAAGTTGAACGACTTTCTGCTGTCTGCGGATATTTGCATGATCCTCGAACATTTAAAGTGAATAAAGAAATAAGCATATTCTCATCTGCAAAACTGTAGCATGAATGATCCTTTCCAGCAGATCGTTAATGTAAATAAGAAAGAGAGTATTAGAGAGTATGGAAGAAATCCGTTGACTGCTACTCGTAAAGAACGTTCTTTGAGGAAAGACGAGAGTCATGAACAGAACTTTTCAGATATAGCATAAGAGCGTAGTTTAGCCAACAATCCATCGTGTCAAACATAGTCAAATGCCTTGGATATATCAAGTGCAACCACTCGAGATTCTCCAAAGTGTTCAATTGCATTGTCCCAAGCATGTGTTACATAAGTTAGAAAATCTCTCGCTAATCTTTGTTTATGAACTTTTTAAGATATTTTACAAGATGCTGATTCATAGCCTTCTTCGTGATTTTCGATATTACATCGGTAGTTGTTTGGCAAGGTTCTTTGCCTTTTTTGAGTATAGGCTGAACTGAACTGCATTTCCAGCAGGAAGGAAATATTCCCTTGCTGTGGGATAGGTTGAAAAGTCTACATACAACTGGTGTTAGTTCTTACGTTCATTTTTGAGTCGTATGGCAGGGATTTCGTCAGCGTCAGGAGTTTTTTTGGTGTCTAGCTTCTTTAAAATACGTTTTATGTTACGTTGTCTGAAGACAATATCTGGTATCTTTGACGGCACTATGGAAATAGTTGGTGGTGTTTTTCCTGGGAAATCTACAGTAGAATGTGAAGCAAAATGTGCGAGCCACTATATTAACGTAATTTTTATCTCCCTATCTTTCTGATTTGGATTAATACAAAAAAGGGGACTTGTACCCTATATTACCCTAATCTTGTATGCTTGTGTTTACAGAAACAGACTATCCACACAGGGACGATTATTGACAAATTATCACATCAGATACGGCTTAACTGGTTTTTATTATTATTATTTGTACATTGCGTTTGGTTTTTAGAACCTCTAATGTGTTTATGTTTGTTCAAACGATTTGAAGAATACTTATTTTGGCACCCTATTAAAGCACTAAAATATATTTTCAATAGTTTAAGAGTGGCAACGGTTACTCTCAGTTAGAGGTTCTTTATTAAAAAATATATTTTTTAATGATCAGTTTCTTTTTTTAATGCTCCGTATTAAAGTTGAAAAATGGAACACTTATGGAATCACATACATTATCTAAGGGAAAGTGTACGGATTTTGCGATAAGTTATAAACTTGCTTTTTAGTGTTCCGTACTTCCGTACACTTATAAGATCACTTCGGTGTCTGTCCGTCTGTCTCTCTGTCTGACACCGCCGATTTGGTGAGAAACTATTTGACATAGAGACTTGAACTTTGTCATAAATACAGGAACTGTTGGCCTGATCACATCCGTGTAGTTTTGAAAGTTAAATTTTAACTTGAGGGGTTAGTTTGGGGGGATGAAGTCGAAAGTGAAAAAATAATTTTTTTTTAAAGTCATTGAGTGGAGTGTGAAATGAAAGCTTGTGAAAACACGAGTTCAAATATATATATATATATATATATATATATATATATATATATATATATATATATATATATATATATATATATATATATATATATACTGTTTATAAACAATTTTTCAAGACGCGGTTTTTTGAGCTTAAAATGTGAATAACTCCGGGTATGTAAGTCGGATCGAGACAAAAAAGAAACCAAACTCTTCGTAATAAAGTTTCCAACAAATCCCAATTTTTAAGTTGCTCAAGTGGGTACATAATCGAAAAAACAGGCAAAAAACTGTTTTTTCTCATTTTATTGTACAGGTCGACTAAGTAAACCGATCGGCTTGAAAGCTTCAAAAAATATGTCTTTTGTTATAATAAGAATACCCTGAAATTTTGGTACAAAAATATTGAGCCCAGTGGGCACAACTGAATTTGTTATTTAAAATTTGGATTGCTCGTCATTTTATGCGATTTGGTCAAAAATGGATCTTTTTTTTTTCCAAAATTTAGGTCTCGATGCCAGGCTTACTGATGCCATTAAAAAAAATTTTTTTTGGAGTCATTTTAACCGTTTTTTGTTTATTGTTCCAATAACAACAAATGTGGTTTTCGGTCATTTTGAAAAAAAAATTAAAAAATATTTATTACATCTGGTAGAGAATCGCGAGATCTTCATTTAAAAAAAAAATATTTTTGCTAATGTGAAAATGACCAAAAAAACGTATTTGATGTTATTTGATTAATAAACAAATGTAAAAAAAAACGGTTGAAATGACTCTAAAAAAATTTTTTTTTAATGGCATCGAAAAACTGGCGTCGAGACCTAAGTTTTGGAAAAAAGAAGATCCATTTTGGACTAAATGGCGTAAAATGGCGGGCAAATCAAATTTTAAATAACAAATTCAATTGTGTCCACTGAGTTCAATTGTATCAAAACTTCAGGGTATTTTTACTATAACAAACGGCATATTTTCTGCAAATTTCAAGCCGATTCACAGTGTCTCGACTAGTACAAGCTAGCGGGACAATATTATTTCTTCACTTATTTCAATTGTTTATGTATATTCCAGGTATATTAAGCTATTTTAAGAAAAAAAAAAGTTGAAAAATGTGTACTGTATGTGTATTAATCGAAATATGTAGCTGCAAGACGGAAGTGGTTTACTAATGTGTCTCATTTGTTCACTATTGTCGCTAATTGTTCTTTAATTAGCTACATACGTCTACCTACTCATTATGTGTGAAAAGCACAATCATGTTTGTTTACAAAGAAATTTCTAGGAAAAAAAAAATCATAATGATAGTACCCACATTTATTAATTTACAAAATATTATTTCTTTTAAAATAAATTAGTACAATAACAGTATCTATATATCAATTATTTACAATAACAAGGTGTATAAGTAAAAGAAATATAATATTAAATAACTTATATACTAAGGCATGAATTATAAGCAACTATAACACACAATAAAATAAGAATATAATTACAATAAAAAAATACTTAAACCTACTAATCACCATCAGATGAGTCGTCATCACCGCTCTCCCATTCAGTAGAATATTCAGAGAGTAAAGAATCCTCCTCATTTAATTCGTGATGATGACTTACTGATGGTGTCTCGGATGGCAATGAAAGTGGGATAATCAAGTGCAGAACCTCCGATGGCAAAGAAGTAAATTTTCTTCGCGGTAATTCTCTATACGAGTTGATAACAGGATCAGACGTAATTAAAAGCATTCTCAAAAGATCTGTATTTGTGGCAATACTTGACCGCTTCCAGGTGTGCCGTTCACGGAATCTACGACAGTCTTTATTTCTTGCCTCCTGGGCTTCTTCGGAGAGTTGTCCAATGGGAAGAAGAAAAGACTTTATAACTTCCGCGCTGTGTACAAGAATTTTATGCACAGTAACGGGCATGGCATACCACGAATACAGATCAAGGTATAATTTTCTAGTATCAACACAAAACTTTTCGAATTCTATATAATTTATGTCATATCCCGATGACAAAGTTCTTAAAATTACATGAAATCTACGAATAAGGTTTACGTCTAATCCTGTAATTTCGCTGCTCAATTCAGCTTTGGAAAAAAAAACTACCTGTTGTGTTTCCATCGTTTGTGTTACCATACCCAGGTTTTGGTTTATCTACAATGAGACCCATACGATCTTTAAACACTTTTTGTATCTCTTGTGAGCGTTGCTTCACAATAGCTTTGTCGTTATCTCCCCTGACTTGCCACTTTTTTATTTCTAAACGATAGCTGATGTGAAGCAAACATTCAAACGTGCGGATCCATGCATGTAAAGTAGATAAACCAAATGTAAGGCGTTCTTCGTTGCTGGGATATTTCTTTGACTCCTCGTTCATGGTAGATGGGATGGTAGATGGGGGGGGTATAACACTTTTGTGTTGAACTTGTGTCTGTTAAGGCATTGCACACTTTGCCATCAGTCATTGTCAACAACAAATCGTGTTTAACAGAGATTTGAGATCCAGCAACGTTACATAATGTTGGAAGAAGCTGACTTACTTCATCTAAAATTTTAGAAGTTTCTTCTTTCGTAAACTCTTTTGTCTCCTTGGCAAAAATAAACTTAATAGGACGGCAATATAAAGTAGAGGAAGGTCTTGGATTTTGCCAGATCACAATTTCGCCATCAAGCAGTCTCAAAGGGACAAATGAGTATACGAACAAAAATTCGTCTGTAGCCTTAGTGTTCTCAAATTTTTGCTTATACGTGCTATGCCCCGAACTCCCATCACAGCCCCATTTGCTTACCAACATATAATATGAACGAGGTAACACACTTCTAATGACTTCCGTCTGAGCTTTAACTAATCGTTCAGCCGTTTTATCCACAATCGCCTGAAGTTTAATTTCAGCTCGAGATTCAGTCACAGATATATATTCGTCAGAAGGACAACAAGAAACTTTGGACTTACCTAAACTATAAAACGATAGATACACTTGATGTCCCGCTTTCATTGACCATTTTCTTGTTTGTTTATATGAGTGAGAAGTCGATTTCGAGTCCACATAATAAGCTAAAGCTTCGTCTGGTGTTAACTGCCGACTTTGTTCAGAACACTTATTCTTTTCTCTAGTTTCACTGACCGCGACGTTATGGATCTGTTTAGCAACACTTTGATGTCCTTCTTTTCGAGTAGCTAACTCAGCTGCTGTAATAAGCTCACTTGCACTTCGCGATTCCAAAAGATCTTCTACTCTCCGTCTCTTCGTTTTCGTTGATGAGTCTTCAAATGATTTTCTGGTCGCCCTACGGAAAGAGCCGCTGATGATGTTGAAGTGCACGGCTGGTTAACACACATCTTTATTTCGATTCCGGATCCCTCTAACCAATCTTTATGTTTGATTAGAAACATTTCTTTGTTACACTTTAAAGAAGTCCACTTTTGATTGAATTTTGCTGAAAGGCTTGATATTTTCATTTTGAGTCGTTTTAGAGAATCGTCAGAAACATCAGACATATTGAATTTTCCACTTATATAATAAAAAATGCCACTGTTTCGTTCAGTTTTGTCATGTTTTGGCCATTCTTCAAAAAACTCCATTTTCGTCATAGTCACGACTTGTTCTGAAAAAAATAAAATAATTTTACTTTCGGGCCTTTCCGGGGTCTATAATATATATGAATCTGTGCCTGAATGTTGTAGGTATTACATATAGAAAAATCTAGGTGGATATATGTGGATAAAAAAAGTTGCTACTTTTAAAGTTTACGATTAATGTAAAATTTGCTGGATTTATCTATACATTTACAAATTGATATTACACCAAAAGTATACATATTTTTTATAAAAAATATGAGTCATAATTAGAGTACATACCTTCAACAGAATATTCCATCACAAAAAACTCGTTTCACTTTGCTACCAATTTTAAAATATGTTATCACAAGTGTGCATAAAATGCAACTGATTTGCAAATGAAAATGACCTCTCTTATAAGGGTTACTTTGACCCCCTGATAAGATACCTTTATGAGGTGATAAACAAATTAATTCTTGGAATTCGTTAAATGGGGGGGGGGGGGGGGTTGTTTACAAGTCGTTATCAGTGGTTCCTGGAAATTACGTCATGAATATTGTCCGGCTAGCATGTTCTTGCCGAATCACTGTGCGATTTACTTAATCGACTTGTACCGGGTGAGTCAACGATGGAGTAAAGTTCATTATCTCATTTGTTTCGGTAATGACGAAAAAATGTTAAATACAATAGTTTTAGGAAATGCTAAGGTGCACAGTATAAAATTATTTTTGAGTATACAGAGTACTTCAAAAAAGTGTGGCCGATATAATATGTTTTTTTTTTAAATGGAACATCCTATTTTCTAATTTATTTAACAATTCTGCGTAAAATTTTATAACATTTTTATTAATAATGTTATATACCTAAATCTAGTAGTTTTTCTAATATTTCCATTTTTTTTTTTAAATACTAGTTTTCAGTTTTGTAAAAAATTGCCAGTAGCGCCATTGTTTCTGAAGGTGGAATTCTCACAATTGGTACGAGCGTTCTATAAAGATGAAAAAAAAGATATATGTAGAGAAATTTGAATTAGATGCTACAGGGTGTTCAAAATAAATTTATATATTTCAACTATTTTAAATTGAAAAATCTCAAATTTTTTAAATGGCACATCCTGTGTATTATTATTTTTTCTTATAGATTTTACAAAACTCTCCAACTTTTATGAAGTATGCCATATGCCTATTTCTAATAGTTTTCGATTTATTTTGAATTTTTCAATTTTTACTACACTTACGCTATTGTGAAAACATAAACAAATAGTTAATAATAATTTTAATATAGTTTAACTTATCTAATGATTAATTATTATGACGTAATAAATGTTCAAAAATATGCCTGTCTACTTGAATACACATGTTTAGTCGCTTTACTATATTTTTCTTCACTTTCCTTAGCATAAAGGGCGTTATTGTCCTACACGCATCCCGTATCCTATTTTCCCTATCTACTGGTGTTGTAGGGGGATTCACATAAACACGTAGTCTAAAGGTGTTAAGTCACATGATCGAGGGTGCCACTGAATCAATCCATTCCTACCGATCCATTTTTGTGGGTAACGATCGTTTAAAAATTCCCGAACTTTCCGGTGATAATGAGCAGGTTCTCGGCATGTTGAATCCACATTTGTTCCCTTTCAAAGTTATCAACTTCTTCAAGAAGCTGGGGTAATTCGTTTTGCAAAAAATTTAGATATCTAGGCCCGTTAAGCGGTTCGCGGAAAAAATATGGACCAATAATTCGAAAACTGAATATTCCACACCATATATTAAGCGACCAGTGGTTTTGGTTCTGAACTTCCCGGACCCAAAATGGAATAACTGTTGAATAATAATGCATGTTATGGCTGTTACTGCGAAAAGTAGCTTCATCAGAAAACATTATTTTCACGGTATTGAAGTTTTTGGTGTAGTTCCATATGAAAGGGATGATACTTGTATTTTCCCGTGGTGCGATTAGTCGTAGGATGTGTCAGATAAGTCAGCTAGTTGACGGCTGCTAACCTGGGAATTATCTTCAACATGAAGTAAAATCTCCATTTCTATTTCCTCATTGGTAACATTCTGGTTTACTACTTTCCGTTTCGTATACTGAACGCTACCACTACCATCAAACCGTTCCATTAAGCACTGAAAAGATTTTCTAGATGGTATACGTCTATTAGGGTATTTCGCTCCGTAAAGCCTTACTACCAAAATTTTTTCCCGCCCTCCCAGTATATGAACCATATCAATTAATTCATTTTTAGGAAAATCCATAACTATTACCTTTATACGTCACTTACTACAACAAATTAAACTATTTTTACTTGCTTAATAGACGTCTCAAAGTTTGACAATGCCTACATTTTTGCTTTGTCTTGGCAACTATGATGTTATAGCGTAAGTGTATTAAAAACAAGGGTAAAAATTGAAAAATTCAAAATAAAACGAAAACTAGGTATATGACATACTTAATAAAAGTTGAAGGGTTTTGTAAAATCTATCAGAAAAAATAATAATATACAGGGTGTGCCATTTAAAAAATTTGAGATTTTTCAGTTTAAAATAGTCTAAATGTATAAATTTATTTTGAACACCCTGTAGGATCTAGCTCAATTTTTTATATCTATATATCTTTTTTTTTTTCATTTCTATAGAACGCTCGTACCAATTATGAGTATTCCACCTTTAGAAACAATGGCACTACTGGCAATTTTTTACGAAACTGGAAACTAGTATTTTTTTAAAAAAAATGAAATATTAGAAAAACTACTAGGTTTAGGTATATAACATTATTAATAAAACGTTATAAAATTTTACGCAGAATTTAAAAATGAATTAGAAAATAGGATGTTCCATTTAAAAAAACATATGTTGGGCCACACTATTTGAAGTACCCTGTATACTCAAAAATAATTTTAAACTGTGCACCTTAACATTTCCTAAAACTATGATATTTGACATTCATTCGTCATTCCCGAAACAAATGAGATAATGAACTTTACTCTATCGTTGACACCCTGTACATACAATAAAATGAAAAAAAAAAAACACTTTTTTTTGCCTGTTTTTTTCAATTTTGTAGGTTCTGTACGCAGTTGAGTGACTTAAAACTAACGAGGATCTGTTGGGAATTTCATTACGAAATGTTTGGTTTTTTGGCTCGATTCTATTTATATAATCGGAGTTATTCACATTTTATGTTAAACTCAAGAAATCCGTTTTAAAAACTTAAATTGTTTATAAACAAAAGACCACAAGTCTTTCGAGGTCCAAAACTCAGGACAATACTCCTGGTAATACTCCGGAGACGATAAAATCATAATATTGCTGTATCTAAGACATAGGCTGAAAAGTTTTTGGTCTAGCTACTTAAAACACATTTTTTTTGCAACTTTGCGACTTTATTCATCAATAGAGTGTCCTTTAAGAGTGATACAATTAGTCCAACGCTTTTCTAACATTACTATACCTTTCTTGTAGAAGAATTTGTGTTTTCCTTCAAAGTAGGCCTTAGTTTTGGTGATAACTTCTTCCTTGGATCCAAATCTCTTTCCCTCGAGCATCCTTTTTGAGGTCTGCGAATAAATAATAGTCGCTGGGGCCAAATCTGGAGAATACAGTAGATAAGGAAGCAATTCGAACCTTAATTCATGCAATGCATTGACTTGTGACACTTGATGAAAGAGCACTTTTTTCTTGTTCATTTGGGGCCATTTCTTTGCGATTTCTGCCGTCGAACGCACCAATAACTTTATATAATATTGGCTATTGATGGTTTTTCCCTTCTCAGCATAGTCGATGAAAATTACTCCATGCGCATCCCAAGATACAGAGGCTAAAACCTGCCCAGCCGACTGTTGTGTCTTTGGTCGCTTTGGACGGCTTTCACCGGCTGCTGTCCACTTAGTTGACTGCCGATTTGATACCGGTGTGTAGTGGTGGATCCATGTTTCATCCATTGTCACATATCGCATGAAAAAAATCCCTTTTATTGCGTTTAAACAGGCCCAAACAGCAGTCAGAATCATCAACACGTTGTTGTTTTTGGTCCAATGTGAGCAAACGCGGTACCCATTTCGAACATAGCTTTCTCATGCTCAAATGTTCATGCAAAATATGACAAACACGTTCTTTCGATATCTTTAGGGTGTCAGCGATCTCACGTAATTTCACTTTACGGTCATCCAAAACAATTTTGTGGATTTTTTATGCTTTTCGGTGTAACCACCTCATTTGGGCGTCCAGAGCGTTCAGCATCATTTGTATCTGTACGACCACCTTTAAATTCGGCATACCAGTAAATGATGAGTGATTTTCCAGGGGTAGAGTTCCTGTAACACTTATCAAGCCATTGCCGTGCTTGAAAAGTATTTTTTCCTATCAAAAAACAGTGTTTAATCAACACACGAAATTCAATTTTTTCCATTGTTTTGAAAATATGAAAAATAGCGTCACTAAAACCATTATAACTTGTAAACTAATCGTCGAAATGTCATGAAATTTTGACACGTATCGTTTGAAGGTTGGTACTTCCTAAAAATCATATGGATTTTTTTGAAAAGGGCGACATCTATGTGTCAGACCAAAAAGTTTTCAGCCTACGTGTTAAACTATGCTTATCTCATCATTATTTTGACCTTGTTTTACTACACTACAATGATATAAGATACTAGTACTACGTGGGCTGTCTGAAAAGTTGTCGACCTAACAATGAAAGAAAATTTTTTTTGACATGTAATATGTTTTATTTTTCAATATAATCTCTTAAAACTTCAATATATTTATTCCAACGTTTTTCCAATAATTCCATGCCATCATTAAAGTGTGATTTCGAAAGTTCTGTAAAATATCCATCCACGGCTGCATTTGATGTAAAATGCTTTCCAGCTAGGAATTTTTTCAGGTTTGGTAAACAGATAATAGTCAGAGGGAGCCAAATCTGGTGAATACGCTGGATGTTTAAACAATTCGTACTTTATTTCGTTGAATATTGCCATCGTCAAATTACTTGTGCGAACACGTGCATTGTTTTGATGAAAAATGATTCTTCTCATCCTTAAAGCAGATCTTTTCTCACCAATTTTTGCATTTAACTAATCCAAAAGGTTACAATAATATTCAAAGTTAATTGTTTTACCTTTTTGAAAATAATCGATCAACAAAACACCATTGTAATCCCAAAAAAATATTACCATAACCTTCCCTGCTGATGGAACCGTCTTTGCCTTCTTTGGTGTACTTCCACCGGCTTCATTCCATTATTTTGACTGTTCTTTTCGCTTTGGTGTATTTTGCTGGATCCAAGTTTCATCAACAGTTATGATGTTTGAAATTCGTTTTATTTTGCTTAAAACGCTTCAGAAATACGCATTCGAATACGTTTTTGGCCAATTTTCAGCAAATGCGGCACCCATCTTGCACAAAGCTTTTTCATATGTAATTCTTCATGCAAAATATTTCCAATTCGTCCTTTTGAGAGAGCTATGGCCTCAGCTATTGCACGCACTTTCACTCGTCGATTAAGTCATGGACTTGTTGAATGATTTGTGGTGTTGGTGTTTTTGGACGACCATCGCGTGGATCATCTTCGAGGCTTGTATGACTAGACTTAAAAAGAGCAGCCCATTTTTTCACAATGGAAAGTGACGATGAGGTTCGGCTTGTTACTTCTCGTACAACGCTTTTCAAGCAGTCATTTATATGGAGAACATCATCCCTTTGGAATAATTTGCCCAGGACTGTATTTCCCACCGAGTACAATTTGCAGCGATTCAAGAACAACGTGAATCGCTTTCTCCGCACACGTGTCGCTCCTGTGGCGCTTTAGGGACTTCCCGTAGCACGTGTGCTAGACCCATAAAAAAACGATGGTGTATTCTTATACACTTTTAATAGTTTCGGATAAATTTCTGTTGGTGTTAAACCACTCAAAACAAAGAATTTAATCGCTGCACGGTATCCACTTTTTTCCGTTTTAAAAATATCAATGATACGTCAATATTATACAGCTGATACTACATGTGGATGGAACTTTTCAATACAATTATGGTTTCACAGTTTCCAACGCCATCTATGTGTCAGGCTGGGAATTCTTCAGACAACCTAGGTACTTGAGACACAACCTTCATAGACAATGTGTTTCACAATTTTTTTAATGATATGGAAGTTCACGTTGTAGAAAGTTTTTTTAGCCATCACAAATAAGTTTATGCCCCAGTCCTAAATATTAATTTTTGTAAACTCATTTGGGATGTGTTTTGTGAAGTCACTGATCATTTTATACCTCCGTAATACTTTTTTTTTATTTTGAAAGCAATCACGGTACGGAACACTAATTGCACTTGGTCGTTTTTTTTTTTTATTCCTAGAATGTTTACGTGTTATATTTTGAATATATTCATTATCGAATTAAATGTAATTTTCGATAACTTCAGTACGTATTTCTTCTTTTCATTTTCTTCTTTCTCATCCTTCTTCTGTTTATAATGTATGCTCAGGCATATTTTAAAAATGGCAATCAATTATTGGATGGATACTTTGTTGATATATTTCTGTTAGCTAAACTTTAGCTCGTATGAAGAACTAAATGGTCTATTTTTTTTTATTATTATTTTGACCAAGGATACCAAAAAGAATGACAAATTACATTAGTCTTGACGTTATTTTGACTATCTCCATTTTCTTCTTCATTCCACTTTAATAGCCCCAGCTGTCAACATTTCGGTAATATTAATGGTGTAATTATTTATTATACATAAACACTAGAGTGTTCCAGAAAAATATAAAAGAAAACAACCGAAGAATTTAAAGTTTTTGGAAATACAGTTGCCAAGCCAAAAACTTTATGTTTTTGGCAACTGTGACCATTCAACTGGTAAGAAAAAGATCGCTAAAGAAGGCTTCTGAATTTACGATATTAAGGGGACCCCTTAACTTCTACAATAGTACTGTAAGTCCCAATTACCAAAATACCTTTACAGTGGGTGCAATTTTTTCTTTTTAGTGGTTCGTTTTTGATATATAACGCTTTTGCTTTATCTTGACGCTTTTGATATAAATTTTTTAGTACTTGCGAGTTCTTGTTTCACACGCTAAGAGCTGCATTAGGACACCAAATTAAGAATCAATACAGTGTTGCCATAAAAACAAGCACGCAGGAAAAAATGTTCTCAAATGCTCGGCAAATTAAATAATTTGTCAGAGGGGACGCTAGATGTCGTTTCTTTTTGTTGGAATAGCACATATGTTGCAAGAAAATATGTAAATCTTCAAAAGAGCTTGGTGGGAGACACAGTTCGGTGCAGTTCTTTATATAAAAGAATGTGGTACGAGAAGGAACAACCTCAATTTAACTTTTGTTTGACGTTCTAAAAAATCAAGGTTTCAGGTTGGCACTGGGTTCCCAATCAGGCAAGTAGCGCTGTATTGAATAGAATCTGTAAAGCATATTTGGGAGAAGAACTCCAAAGGGGGGAGTAGTAGTATCCCATTGATTGTAGAATTTGAATCCTTTAGAGTTAAATTCTACTTGGTTACTGCCCCATCAAGACAGAATTTCCTTCGAGTTTCTGTTGTATAACTTCCTGCTGGATGTGGAAGTGTTTCGCAAGGAAATTATAATTTTTAAGTAGTGAAATGTAGGTTACATCTTTTCCATTTATGTGTAAATCAGAAAACTGTACACATTTGACAACAATGCCGAAGAACTCGCAGTCGCAATTAACATTCCTGAAGACCTGCCATCAAGCAGGCTTAGAACAAAGTTATCCGTGAATGCTTTTCTGTCTTCCTCGATCTTCATTTGTTCCCACCGCAGCACGCCGGTGTCCAGCATCGTCTTTACGATAATCGGTCGTGACGTCAGATGTTTTGGCCGCGATTTGATTGGGTAGTTTTGAAAATAGAAATGAGTCAATAAAAAAAATGATGACATAAAACAATTAGTCAATTAAAAAATAGGTTTTAAAAAGAATGGGTTTTGCCTTTGTCCTGCGAATTATTCGGCTTCTTCTGCCTTATGGTTGTTGGAAAAAGATCCTTTTGATTGTTTTTTTTTTTCTCTCTCAAAAATTGCCCTGTCGATTCATGTGCTTCATGCTCCTCTCCGTTCCGAAACACAAGGTAATCTATACAATCTATCTACGAATAATAACACAGGTCAATATTTTTTAAACCTGAGACCAGATTATACTTTTTCAAAGGTTTTTGTCGCATTGAATCCAAATCCGACCTCAGAATTGCTCCACTACATTAAGTTTTCGAGATATCCTAACCTAAAATTGCAAAAAACAAGGTTTTTTTTGCTATATTCGGGATTACATTACACTGCGAATTAATTTTTTCTCCACAAAAGTCGTTGCGTCATCTTCAAAATACATTTTGAATTTTTCAGATATTTTATTTCTTCTCGGAAAAATCGTCCGTTGCAATTACTTAGTTTGGCGTTTTCGTTACAACTATACCAAAAAAAAAGTTTATCCGGCAGGTGGGAGTAGGTATGTTCATTTTGAAGAAACATCGATGATTTTTCCGTTGTTATCTATCGAAACCATACATCGATGTTTTTTTCGATATATCGATTCGTAAACATTGATTTTTTCTCAACATCGAATACTTTTAACTAGTACTAATTCATGGATTGATAAATGTGTCATATGATCTGAATACCCATATCTTATGAATTATGTGTAATGTAATAGCCATTTTTGGGAAAAAAAATACAACTGTAACATTAAAGAAATGAAATTTTATTCTTATTTTAGCAGTAACTACACCAAATTATCGATATCAAAAATTTACCAAATCATCGATTGAACAAACTTTTGTTTTTACAGAGTTTGCCAAAAGTATTAATTACCAATGTCCTTTAGGTCTGCAAAAACAATAGTTTGTTCAACCGTTTCCCTTTCAGTTGGTTTCTTTGCTGATTATTTACTTGAGCAGCTTTAGAAAACAACCGTTTAGAAGAAACGGAAGTTCCCACCATGGCCGAATATTTGAACGCAATTTTGTGAAGCTTTGGAAGCTGAATTTTCAAGTCGTTCTAAATTTCCAGTGGGTTCTTGTTCAGTCTTCTCACTGAACTGCGTAAGTAAAGAGAAGGTCCATCCGAAATAGTTTCGTCCGATTTGCTGGTTTTCCAGCTCTTATGTGCTAGTAATAATTGTGATGATCTTCCCATAGGGAAAAGGAGTGTTCTTGTTTCTCGGAATGATCTGAATCGGATTACACGGCTTCATTATTGTGTGTGCTATTTTTTATCAAGTCTTTAATTCTTGTGATAGCTGTTGAGCATGCAAGTGAGTACTGAAATACATTTTTTTGAATCTCGGATCCAGTATCGTAGGCTAAGGTAAAGGAGCTTTGCATATTATGAACCGACGCAAAGCTGGGTGGCGGATTAAGTTATTGACTAGGTTTTGATATCGATATATCGAATGAAAGTACATCAATGCATCGAATATTTATGTGCTTTGAAAAATATCGGATCGTTTCGATGTATCGAATGGCAAACTTCGAATGGTTCGAAACATCGATATATATTGAATATCCCTAGGCGGGAATAGTGTAATTATATGATTTTTGGGACGCCGAATCCAAATTCGTTATTGGTTTACTCCCATCGAGTCATGGTTTGCCCCTAATCTTAAGAAATTTAAAATGACGGATTCGATATGACGGGTTGGAATTCTGAAGTCTAAATTACTATCGAAAAATTTTTCGAACAAAAATTGTGTAGTTTTGATAGAGAAACATGATACCGTCATAAAAAATATGGGTTTCCTTTTAAAAAATCAAAGTTGACCTTGAAATGCCCTTCAAGATGATCTTTCAAGGTCATTACAATTATATCATTTTATTGCCCCTTCAAAACCCTTCAACTTTTGTCTGAGCCTTTTTTTAGTAAAAGTTGACTTAAGGGGGGGCTTGGCACATTAAAATGACACACCATATATGATAACAAATAAACAATGTTGCTACTAGAAAAATGATTTCTCCGAGAAGAAATAAGATATCTGAAAAATTCAAAATGCATTTTGATGGGGAAGAGTAGTACTTTCATATTCCGCAAACGAATGTTGTGGCGAAACAATAATTCGCGATGTAATATATGATTTCGAATACACCGAAAAATTGTGTTTTTTACATTTTTAGGTTAGGATATCTCGAAAACATGATGTGATGGAGCGATTCTGAGATCGGATTCGGATTGAGCGCATCAAAAACTTTTGGGAAAGTATACTTTTGTCTCAGGGTCCTGAGTTTCATCTAATTTTGTCGGCCTGTGTAATTAAGGGTTTTTCATTAGTAGGGTTTGTACAATCTTCAAGCCTTTCTTTTTATGGTATTTTTTTTTTACAAATAACATCAAATACATATCGAACATTTTTTTAAATTAATACATGTGTTAATGTTGATACCCAATAGGAGCACGAGACGAGGTATTAAAATCAGAAAACGTCAATTGATTTTCAGAAATATTTTCATTCGACCGGACCATGATTTACCCAAAATATGTCCGAGAGACGTTTTGTTTATTTAATATAATTTCCATAAAATTAAATTAAACCATAAAGATTCAGGGATCAGATAAAATAAATTAATCATAAGCAAACGGGCCTGAGAAAACCCGGAGAAAAAACCATTAAAGAATGTCATATCGGACCCCCCCCGGCAGGTTCCAACAAGATAGAGCGGTAAAAACAAAGGAGTGCGATCCTCAGGTGGTTCAAGATCGAATCCCTCATCATTTTTGACACATTGCGCTTTTCAAACGATTTATTTGCCTGACCCGAACATGGATTTACAATTATGTAAAGATAGCCTTTTCTTTTAAATAATGATCTTGATTTCATGACATCACTTAGTCAGCTAATAATATATTTTTATTTGTAATTATTGTTTAATTTATAAACCTTATTCCTGTTATCTTTTTCCATACTTATTAGGCAACTTTTCAAAAAAGTTTGTTCGTTTATTGTTTTTTAGCTGTTTGTTTTTCAAACTTTAATTTAATTATCGACAGTGGGTGGTTTAAATTTTCATAATATGTTTTCTAAATTGAATTCTAAAGTTTTTCTATTCAGTAATCGAATTCATCGCTTAACATCTGCCAGAACAATGATAAATTCGATAAAATTTTTTAATATCAAACTTGTTTTGTGCATCTCCAGACTGACTTACTGTTCTGTTTTTTTTATGGGCATTCACGTTGGTCTTGACTCTCTGCAAACTGTAGTCCGTAGGGAACCTTTGTTTACGACGCATTTTAGTAAAAATATGAATCGATTCCGAACTTTCGTCGAAATCAAGTAAAATTCAAAATGAGTCACTTGTTCGAGGCATTCTTTCTTTGTTCCCATCCAAAGGTATCTTAAATGACACATTTCACAGCCGCCAAATATATTAAAAAGTCGGTACCGTTTGTGAAGAAGTGGGTAAATTATTTTAACGTGACGAAAAATGTCGACGACTTGCCAAAACGTGGCTCGGTAGGCAAGGTCACTCCGAAAGTCGAAAAACGAATCGTATCTTTGTTTTTACGGGACATGAAATTGGCGTTGCATCAAGGAGTGGCGAAATTAAGAAAATTGGGTTTGAATGTGTCCGATGAGACCTTTCGACAACATCTTCATGCTCATGATGTCAAATTCCGAAGCACGTTGAAGAAACTTTTGCTGGGCGAAAATCACGTAGCGAAGCGGCTCGCTATTAAAAACGTTGGGTCCCTTGTAAAGAGAAAGCTCAGAGGAAAGACTCTGAAGACTTTTACTCAACTGTCTCGTGAGATTTGAAAAATTTGCAGAGTATGCAGGAAATCTCGTTGACATGTCTCGAAGATTCCAGGCGATTATTGATGCAGGAGGCGATTGGACAACTAATTAAGGTAGGAGTGATTCAAACATACTATCAAAACTTGTATGAACAAAAAAACTGCCCACCAAATGGTCTCAAAAAAACGTCGAAGTAGATAGATAACTCGGAAGAACTACCAGAGATAACAGATGAAGGAATATTAACAGCACTAAAAACTATGAACGACAATAAGACACCAAAACCTGACTTATTACTTACTTATTTACTTAATCCTTATGCCTTTCTACTCCTTTAGTTAGTTAGAGTTATTCTATATACGTCTTTTCCATATTTCCTTCCACCTCTTTTTATCCTGTGTGGTTTGTCTTGCGTGTTCCCACTCTATTCCTCTCTTGGCCACTGCCTCTCTAACATCCCCCAACCATGTCCTTCTAGGTCGGCCTCTTGTTCTTTTCTTGCTCACTCTGGCTTCAAACACTTGTCTAACTATTCTTTGTTCAGTCATCCTTTCGACGTGACCATACCATCTTAGTTGTGTTCAGATTCCTTCGGAGTTGTATATTCCTAACCCTGTCCATCCTTGTTTTGTCTTCTATTTTCCTTATGAATCTTATTTCTGTAGCCGTTATCTTTTCTTTCTGTCTTTTTGTCATTGTCCATGTTTCTCCTCCATATAAAAGTATTGGTGTTGCAACCTTCTCGAATACTTGGGTTTTAATATTTTTATATTCTCTCCTTGATCTCCTCTTCCATCCTTCCATCCTCCGTTATTATTGATCCAAATATTTAAACTTCTTCACTTGGTCTAGCCTTTCCTCTCTTATCTTTATTTCATGTTGTCGCTTTTGCTTTCCTATTATCATAGTATTTGTCTTTTCTTTATTAATTTTCATGTTTATTCTTTCCAATGCCTCTTTATATATCCGTATGTTCCTATTAAGCGTTTCCTCATCTTTTGCTATAATAACCATATCATCCGCATAGCATAGTTCTGATATTTCTATCTTTTTCATCTTCCAATAGCCTATCTGGTACGGTCTTACCCCTCTTTTATTGCTTCATCCAGAACTATTGAGAAAAGCATGGGGCTTAGGATGCATTCCTGCCTAAGGCTCATAGTTGTTTCAAATATATCAGATTTATCTTATCTTGTTCTTACATAACTTGTTGATTCTTTGTATAAACTCTGTACGCCTTTTATTATTATTTCCGGTATTTCTCTTTTCCTCAGTGTTTCCCATATGTCTTCTCTCTTAATCCTGTCGAAAGCCTTTTCTAGGTCTACAAAATCCAGGTCTATAAAACCCATAATAATTAATAGATTGGCAAACAAGCTGGAATTAAACCAACCGGTAGAACAGGCTGGCTTCAGGAGGAATTTTAGTGATCATCTCTTAATTATCAGAACTTTAATAGAGAAAGCAACAAAATATAACTTAAAGATGTACCTGATATTTATAGATTATCAAAAAACTTTTGATAGTATTGAGAGCTGGACCATCGAAAGAGCTTTGTATAACAGCAGAATATCCTATAGGTATACTCAGCTCATAAGAACAATTTACAACAAGGCTTAACTGAAAGTGGAAACGGATAGTAAAACAAATCCTATACCCACCAAACGCGGAGTAAGACAGGGAGATTCCATGAGCCCAATATTATTTATAGCAGTATTAGAAGAAGTTTTTTAAGGAACTCGAATGGGAAAAATGGGGGATCAGTATAAATAGACAAGAGTTAAATCATCTGCGATATGCTGATGATGTAGTGCTAATCTCAGATAATTTTAATGACATACAGAATAACTACAAATCAGAGAGGGTAGGACTACTGCTGAATAGAGATAAGACAAAGGCTATGACAAACGCAGTCAGTCCGCGAAGCTTGAGAATAGAGAGCATACTTGAATACGTAGAGGAGTACATCTACTTAGGGTAAATAATAAAGTGTGGAAAAGCTAATCAAATGGCAGAAGTACAGAGAAGAATCAGGTTGGCATGGGCAGCATTTGGCAAACAAAGAAAAATACTATATAATAACTAACAAAAGAATTCCTCTGAAACTAAGAAAGATGATATTCGATTAATGCATTGTACCGGTCCTCACATGGACACGGTCCAGACATGGGCATTGACTAAGAAAATGATGGACCAACTGAGTAAAACACAGAGAGCAATGATGCCAGAATGCTGAATATAAGATTACGAGACAGAATCAGAAACGAAAGTATAAGACAAAAGACCAAAGTGATAGACGTAAGAGAACAGGTAGCAAGTTTGAAAGGGAGATGGGCCGGTCACAAAATGAGACAACAAGATGAGAGATGAAATAAAAGAATACAAGAATGGTTGGGACAAAGATCCAGAGGAAGGCCCGAAACAAGATGAAAAGACGACCTGAATAGGACGGCTGGTTTAGGATAGATCAGAAAGACGCAGAATCGAGAGGGATGAAAAAAGGAAGGGAAGGCCAATATCCGACACTGGATGGAAGAAGGCTTATTCGATAGATGGAGTGTAAACCTTTCTGATTCAAAATGTATTCCCAGCTTTTGAGAAGCCCTCCTTGCTATGCATGCAACGCGTTTCTTTGCTCCTAAATTAATACCCAGTAAATTAATTGAACTATATCCGGGTTAGCAACGATAATTTTTTAGAAGGTTCAAGATTCTCGACGATGACTTGTGTAATTCTTGCTGAAACGTTGGAAAGTCACAATTCGATACAAGAATTGAACTTACTCGATATGTTGCTATGTATGCTATCTATAAACTGTAAAATTAAAGGCAAATATGGTGCCCCAGATAAGCCATTTGTTTATATTATTGAAAAAAGTGGCGTCAAGAAACCGCAGTCGACATCAACTCCTCCAAACTATTGTTAAGACAGGTCAGGCGGTCAAGGAATGTCAAGTACCTAACACCTTGAGTAACAAAATAAGAACGGGGATCCGGTACTATCGTCTTTATAGCACGTTTTTTTTGTAACATAAACAAATTAGTTTCTTTGGCGGTGAGTTTGTTAGCCAAACAACTATTTAAAATGGAAAGTATTTTTTTTTAAATAACAAATTAAAAAGAGAAAAAAAAAAACGGGCTATTTACAATGGGGAATTTTGAAAAATCGACGAAAAAAATTATCAAAATACGAGCTACTGGTATTTCAAAATGGCGTTAAATTCGATAATTACCAGCCATCATTCTCGGCCGAACACGGACCAATAAAATCAGTCGAAGATGTAAACTAGATCCAATAGCTGGCCAGAAATCATTAATGCAAATATTCATGATTATGAAAAAGCAAAAACAGGTATCTCGTCTCTCACCTGTGTGCAAGTTACCTTCAAGAGTAACAAACATCAGTTCTAAAAGAGAACGCTGTAGTATTACACTTCGCCATCGCGTTATAATATCACTTTTTACCAGTTTATCTGTGCTGTTCCACAAAATATCCGTGAGACCACATTGTCTGGTATGATTATTCGTCGACATAAAGTCTACAAAGTGCTGGTAAATAGTCGTAACTATTAAAGAATTAAAATATCCGTAAAAGAGTGACTAAAGTTAATAAAACCATTGCGTGTAGGCGTACATTTCCTAATTTTCATTCTATTTAATCTTTAATACCAAGGAATTTCAGTGTTCTTCGTAAAAGTGACGTGGATGCATATACACAACACTATAGTGCGTTTAAATGTGCCTCTGACCAGTGAACAGTTAGTGATATTAGTTTTAAATACTTCTTATTATTAAAAATTCATGATCATTCTTATACAAAATAATAAAATAATAAAAATAACAGTGTATAATAAAGAAACCTATTTTTTTGTTAGGAAAAATTCCTCTCCAAGTAGTACCAAGGTTTTAACGTAGACATGTAGTCTACTACGTTAGCAAGTAAATTTGAAGCAAGGTGTTTGCCTAAAGCAGTTTCTGTCCTGAATATTAAGGTAAGGTAAATATGTTTTTGGTTTTGTTTAATCTTGTTTGTTGTTTCTACTATACAGTTTGTCCAGTTCAGGTAGTAATTTAAATAACACTGATTAAAAAAAGGAAATTAACAATTTGCTACAATAACTTTTTTACATTTATATTTATTCGAGGAACAAATTAATCACTTATATCACAAATCAACACTGTACGATGTACAAAAGACAAATGAATTTCGTGTACGCTCGGTTGCTGATTTTAAATCGCGGGCGAAATGTGCGCATGCTTGTGTATCTAAAAATATTTAATTTTTATAGTAACACACAACAGTCAATATTAATATGAATTAATTACCCTGCACTTGCAGCTTCGCCCACAAAGCGAGGTGTTTAGCATATTATTGTCCATGAAAGTACGTTGTAGTAGTAGTAGTAGTAGTATATGTTTGTGTCTTATTTATGATCTATTTTTTATCTTGAACTCATATAGTTATCTGCCCTTATTTATGATGGATAAATGCATCTTCCATAGAAAAAAATGCTAAATAATACTTTCACGTTATAGAACACACACATGCTACGTTGTAAACGTCAACCAATTTAAAATAGTTGTTATTAAAGGGCATTATTCCTTCGAGCATCTTTAATTTCATTTTTAAAATCCCGCCAAGTGCAAGTCGTGTTCCGTACCATGATTGCGCATAAAATAAAAATTTTTTGTTACAGAGGTAAAAAATGATGAACGAGTTCACAAAACATATCCCAAATGAGTTTTCAAAAATTAATATCTAGAATTCGGACGCAAACTTGTTTGTGACGTCTAAAAAAACTTTCTATAACGTGAACTTCTATATTATTAGGAAAATTGCAAGATACATTGTCTATCAAGGTTCTGTCTTTATTAGGCCATGTATCTTTTATCATTTGTATAAGCCCAATGCTATTTAAATAGGTGGAAAGACTATTATTAAAAGATTCCAAAAAATTTATGTTGAAATCTCCTACAATAATTATTTTAGATCCTTGCTGTGTATGTATGTTTATACTTTTATCTATATAGTGAATAACATTTTTAGTGTTCCATACGGAACACTTATGGGATCACCTCGGTGTCCGTCTGTCACACCCGATTGTCTCCGAAACTGTTTAACATAGGAAGTTGAAATTTGGCACAAATCTAGGAATTGATGGCCTAATCAGAGCCGTATAGTTTTGAAAGTTAAATTTGGTTTTAAGGGGTTAGTTTTGGGGGTGAAATCGGAAGTGAAAAAAATACCAGGTCGTCGAGTGGGGTGTCAAATGAAAGCTTGTGAAAACACAAGTTCAAAAATATATTTGATGTAATACTTACACACAGTTTTTTTTTTATATTATTTTTAAAAAATGGCAAAAATACTCCTGTCCTCCCACCTTATCTCAAAATGTACTGATCAAAAAATTTTGAAAAAATTCTGGAATAGTCTTCATAAAGTGTAGACGGTGAAATCGGAAGTGAAAAAAATACCGAAAATCTACTGAAAACTATGTTTCCCTACAAAATGGGTGGAGGTGGATTATTTTCCATACATTACCTCGTGTCGCTTCTCTAGAGACAAAATAATTTTATTTTATTTGTTTTATAATTAAATATTTAGGTAGTAAATATTTGTTTTGCACTTTTATTACTAGATTCGAGATTGAACTAGATCGATTTATTGGGTATTAGGTAGCTAAGATGCTATAACTATTATACATTATTGACGAGAAAAAAACGTGAAAATACATATTGTTTGCTTTGAACTGATTGATCACCTTCCATATTCTCCTGATTTAGCTGCCTCAGACTATGACCTATTCCTAGAACTGAAAAAAATATTTAATAGCACACAAATTTCATTGAAGTGAAGCAGTAATAAATGATTTTTGAAAGCCCTTCAGCTATGTCCTGTAGAGAATAAATACGGTTTTTAATCTATTTTTAGTGACAAAAATGCGAATGTTTTGAAAGTGCTTTGTCTATTAATGTTTTTAAACTTTTAATTACGATGAAATCCCCTTTTGAGAATAAGTAAATAATACTGATGAGGACTAAATCTGGTCGAAACGCTTATGATAAAAACCTACACCAAATTGACGGAAAATATAATTTTACCAGAATCAATTTTTGCCTAAATTAATCAAGAACTACATCCCAAAGAAGAAAAAAAACAAAAAAGAATATCTAAAACTGGTTCAAGAACGTCTTCAATTTTTAATATATATATGGTGTATAATATATATATATATATATATATATATATATATATATATATATATATATATATATATATATATACATATATATATATATATATACATATATATATATATATATATATATATATATATATATATATATATACATATATATATATATATATATTATATATATATATATATATATATATATATATATATATATATACATATATATATATATATATATATATATATATATATATATATATATATATATATAAATATATACATATATATATATATATATATATATATATATATATATATATATATATACATATATATATATATATATATATATACATATATATATATATATATATATATATATATATATATATATATATATATACATATATATAAATATATATATATATATATATATATATATATATATATATATATATATATATATATATGTATATATATATATATATATATATATATATATATATATATATATATATATATATATATATATATATATATATATATATACTTCCGGGTTTCAATCCGTTTGCCTGATAATAAATTTGCACGACGTTTCGCCCAAATCTCATTTGGCATTTTCAAGTGCTCTTGCTTCTGCTGCTACTCGACACTGTGATCTTGCTGCTGCTGCCGTTCGATATATATATATATATATATATATATATATATATATATATATATATATATAATCTTTGTATTTAGGTGTTTAGTGCAAAAAAAATTGTAGGCTGTGGAAGGAAGAAAGAGAATTTACGTGTGACCTTTTTCTGCACCTCTCCAAGGCTTAAGATTATGTATATAAAATGTTACAATAAATGCTCCAACTTAGAGAATAGATTGAATGTATATGGACGTCATTTTTAAAATAAAATCTTACATTTTGGGACTACATATTTTATTGATCAATAAAATATTCATAGTTATTTAAGCCAATTTTGATCATGATTACGGTTTTTGGATGCTACTAGTTATAGTTGAGTCAGCTTGCGACTAATTAATTATGTTTTATTAATCATTTACAAAATCTTTTAAAAATCAAACAGAAAAATGTCAATATGTCCAGATATTCCAAAAGAAACCTAATGTGTGGCATCACTTGTTTCATTTGTATGCACATTTTTTAATGTCGGCAATAAAGTAAAAACCACGTATGTATTAGCGACGCGTTCGCAACAACATAATAACGAAGATGAACCGTCATATAGATATTGCACGCATCAGAAAATATTGCAAAAAACTACTTCCAAGAAAACGTCTTTCAGCGCCCAGCTTATAAATTTTTATGAACAAAATTCCCACAGTGAGTAAGTACATCATTATTGGATGTAAATATTCCTCATAAATTTTTCTCATTAAGTATCTTTTTTATTTGAAAAAAATAGTGCTTTGAGTGGTAACATACGAGTACGATACAAATTGCAAATCTTTTCAAAATACGTTTTGTAGGTAGTTACGTCAGTCATACAAATATATGTGATATATATCATCGAAAAAATATATCCTTTAAATTTATATAAATCTTTTATATAGTTCCAGCCAGTAAATGAAAATGTGCAAACAAGAGGAATCTCCGCTGATACATAGAAAACATACTTCAGAGAACTTTACGATCTCGAAAAAACCAACGACACGAAGGAATATGAAACAGAATCTAAAGTGAGTTTAGAGGAAACAGAAATATTAACAAGTATGAAGAAATTAAAGAACAGTAGGTCACCAGGGATAGATGGAATACCGAACGAACTGATGAAATATGATGGCCAGGAAAGAAAAGCCAGTAAATGAAAACTTGCAAACAAGGGGAATTTCCGCTGATACATGGAAATCATATTTCAAAAAACTTTACGATATCGAAGAAACCAGCGACATGGAGGAATATGAAACAGAATCTAAAGCCAGCTTAAAGGAATAACAAGTATGAAGAAATTAAAGAACAGTAGGTCTCCAGGAACAGATCGAATACCGACCTAACTAATGAATTATGGTGGCCAGGAAAGAAAAGCTAGTAAATAAAAACGTGCAACCAAGAGAAATCTCCGCTGATACTTGGAAAACATACTTCAGAGAACTTTACGATACCGAAGAAACTAACGACATGAAGGAATATAAAACAAAATCTATAGCGAGCTTAGAGGAAACAGAAGTAATAACAAGCGTGAAGAAATTAAAGAACAGTAGGTCGTCAAGGACAAATGGATTACCGAACGAATTGATGAAATATGGTGGCCAGGAAAGAAAAGCCAGTAAATGAAAACGTGCAAACAAGAGGAATCTCCGTTGATACATGGAAAACATCCTTCAGAGAACTTTACGATACCGAAGAAACCAACGACTTGCAGGAATATGAAACAGAATATAAAGCGAGCTTAGAGGAAACAGAAGTAATAACAAGCGTGAAGAAATTAAAGAACAGTAGGTTGCCAGGGACAGATGGAATACCGAACGAACTGATGAAATATGGTGGCTAAGAAAGAAAAGCCAGTAAATGAAAACGTGCAAATAAGAGGAATCTCCGCCGATATATGGAAAACATACTTTAGAAAACTTTATGATATCGAAGAAACTAACCACATGGAGGAATATGAAACAGATTCTAAACGGGGGAGGAAATCGAATGAATAACAAGCATTAAGAAATTAAAGAACAGAAAGTTGCCAGGGATAGATGGCATACTGAACGAACTGATGAAATTTGGTGGCAAGGAAGTGGCTAAAAACCTTATAACTTTGTTCAATAAAATAGTAGATACATTGGAGGTACCGAATGAGTGGCACACCAATACCCCAATTCCGATCATGAAGAAGGGACAATATATTAATGGTAAAAAATGTTCTTGAGACACATTTTTTCAAAAATACGAGCTATTTGACAGACTGTATATCTACTTTCTACTTTAGTTTTCTAAAACAAAATGAACCACACTGTATAATGTTTTGTAGAAAAAGAGATAGGAAAATATCACTTGCTAGAGGAATTTCTTCAACATTTAGTGACGCATCAATGACGCACTTTTAACATTTTTTATTAAATACCATATGTAATTATATTTTAATAACACTAATGTGCATGTTAAGATATCGGCATATATTTATAGATGAGTTTTTAATAGAGTAAGTGAAAGCTCTGTTTATCAATATTACAAACAAAACTTTATACATGAAGTGCATATATTTTTCGATAAAATGATTTATTTTCTTTTACATGGAAGGTACAAATAGAATAAAGCCAACATCTGTCTACACCGACATGTTGCTTTTTTTTTTGTCGTTCACCTCCCCGCCTAAGTAGGAATTTTACCCTTTTTTCATATCCTGGGGATATCGCTGGGGATGTCGTAATACCCGCCAATGTTGTCCAAGGGCCGAAACTTACATTTATGTATTTCACACCACCTTTTAGATAACGCAGTAGTTCTGCCACGGACGTTACTGCATTTCTACAAGAACTACTGCCTATGTACGTGGCCAGGCCAAATATACTTAAATTAATAAATAAAGTATACTGACTTGCCGGGATGGGACCCGAGACCTTCTGCACCGCAAGAAAATTACTACGCCACGGAGCAACGGGCCGCCACTGACCTGACCATACGACAGACTTAGCCAGGGAGGAGCCAGAGAAGGGCAGCTGTCTCCTCCTCCTAGATCTCCGAGGGACTAAAATATTATAATAATAACAAGAATAAAAAATGAAACAATAAAAATTTAATTTAATAAAAGAACCAGAATAAGCTTTTAGTGGGTGGAAACAACCTGCTTCTCGTCTAGGTGCCTGGCCGCCATATGGGTATCTATGGAAGCGATAACACACACACTGACTAAACAGGACGCTGTAATAAACCCTACATGCCTAGACCTGTTTTAGCAAATCAATACAATACAGGTGGTACGGCAATTGCAGACCTACTGAGGTGCCATAAGGGTATCTAACCCTAAGTATACCAAGTCCTTGCAGAAATGAAGTAGTAAAGACCTGAAGATCGACACAGGCCACTGTTACATCTATCTTAAGTTTATCAAATCAAGATCCATCTACGAACTCACAGTTCGTGGACTAGATCGTGTCAAGTTGAAGTAAGTTTCCGACGTTTAGACTATTACATGAGATATTATCTTCAGGATTCTTTAAGCTTCGTATTAATTGAATTAAATCTATTAATAATTGACATTAATGATTTTAATTCTTAAAATTGAAGAATAAGGAAAAAAACGTCCAATTTGGCACATCTGATTCCAAAAATGATGATTCCTGATCTGAAAAATATTATAAGAACTTTGTTTCCTTGGTTGCGTTCCTTAGGTGGATTCATATTGTGGTACAATTTCTAATATTACTTGTCGGTTTGAGCGTAAGATCAAATTCCAGAGAATAAAAACAATTTTAGCTGTTCTTAGACATTATTTGCTAGAAGTGGTAAAACCAAAGACTACCTAATTCTTTATGCTGTGATAAAATAAGCAAAATGGGTTTGGTAAAAATCGCATCAAAGACAACTTGTATTGTAGTAGTTGACATTCCAGTTTCTAAATTTTAAGATAATTTTAGAACTTAATATATATAACTAAAACGATTAATGTCAGAATGATAAAATATAAAGATGGAGTAATGCTCTTTAAATAGCTGTGACCTATCTCCATTTTTTATAGAATTCAACAAGAATCTCCAGCTTACCAGGTGGTCTACGAAAACAAGACAGATTCATTTTTGGGCAATACAGAGAGCACAACAGTTTTATTTCTAAAGGAACTTTTTTGTTATGTTGCTGTAACCCTTTACCTTAAAAAAGGTGGTTAACACACCCTCCAATGACACTATGACATCACCTACCAAAACATATTTTTATTATTATTCGTTCGATTTCGCTAAATTAGTAGCTCAATCTATATATTTACCTTTTTATTTATCAAGTAAGACAAAGATCGGCCGATTTCAAACAGTGCGATTTGGACGGCTTCGCTACAAACATTTCCGCCTCCGATTATAAAATGGGCGAAGATGTTTGAAGCACTTAGTATCGTTTTTTTAAAGTGTCAGTTTGGGCCGTAACCTGGGCACAACAAACAATGTGTAGAGAAGTAATGACCGTCATCAAAGATAACATTTTCACAGTAAACTAAAACACAGTAGCGATGCTCAAAAAAATTGTTAGGTCCTGGTTTTTATCACGCTTGCGTCCCCTATCATACCAACAACATGGCTGAAAGCGTGGTCGCGAGTTGTGTTTACATCTGGATTTCAAGAAGAATTTTCTTATAAGGTGCTCCGAAATTCATTATCAATAGTTTTTCAATAAGTAAATGACTCGCTTGACGTGATAATTAAAAATAATTATAAAAACCGGCAAGTGGCGGCCTGTGGTTACGTGGTGTAGTACCTTGCTTACGATGCAAAAGGTCGAGGGTTTAATTCCGCAGGTCGGTATACTTACTTATTAAAATATTTATGTATATTTGGCCTAGCTGTGTACATAGGTAGTAGTTGTTCGCAGAAATGCATTAACGTCCGGGGCAACCCTACGGGGTTGTTTAAAAGGTGCTGTGAAATACAGAAATGTATGTTTGGGCACTTGGACAACGTTAACGGATATTACGATATCCTCGCCGATATCCCGAAAGTTTTTTCCGATCTTCACTGAAAACTGATGACCTTGATTTTTTTTTAGATCTATATAATCTATATAATAATATATATAAAATGCAACGTCTCTCTGTCTGTCTGTCTGTCTGTCCGTCCGTTAGTGCGCTTATCACTGGAAAACCACTTATCCGATTTACGTACTTTTTTTTTTAAAAACATACATATGTTCTCTGGTCAGGTTATAGGCTATATTTTATTACGATAGGTAGCATAGGGCATGAGCAGTGACGATAATAGTGAATGAAGTCGAAAAAAAGTTTACCGCTAGCGCGTTCCCTTGCAATACACAGCCTAAATCATTAAATATGGAACAATATTATGTAGCAGAGAATATCTATAATCTATAATCTATAATAAATATAAAATGCAATGTCTCTCTGTCTGTCTGTCTGTCCATTAGTGCGTATATCACGCGAGAACCACTTATCCGATTTACGTGTCTTTTTTAAATTCATACATATATTCTTTGGTCAGGTTATATAATAATAATAATAATCTATATCTATAATATATATAAAATGCAACGTCTCTCTCTCTGTCTGTCGGTCTGTCCGTTAGTGCGCTTATCACTCGAGAACCACTTATCCGATTTACGTGTTTTTTTTTTTAATTCATACATTTGTTCTCTGGCCAGGTTATCTATAATCTTCTCTCTATCTGTCTGTCTGTCTGCCTGTCTCTCTGCTGTTGTCTGCGTGTCTGTCCGTTAGTGCGCTTATCACTGGAGAACCACCTATCCGCTTTACGTGCTTTTTTTTAAAACATACATATGTTCTCTGGTCAGGTTTTAGGATATATTTTATTGCGTTAGGTAACATAAAGAATAAGCAGTGACGATAATAGTGAATCAAGTCGGAAAAATGTTTGCTAGAGTTAAGTTATATTATCTGCTAAAATTCGCTAACCAAACTTTCAAAACTCAATCTGGCCATACAAAAGTATTAATTCTCCAGCAAGAATTAGTTCGAATAAATCAGTGCATGGATTTAATTTTTTATATAAGTAGTATATAGGCTCGTGACGAATCGGCCTCAAACGAAGAGCTACGAGAAACAAACAAATATCAAAAGCGATAAGGCGCGATATAAGGACATATAACAAGAGTCAAATACAGTAGACCATAGAAGACAATAACAGCTTGAAAGTGCTATGAAGAAAACTTAGGAATGGAAGAGGACAAATAACTAAAAAAAAAAACAAAAAATCAGGAATAAGGAGGAGGGAAATATAGTGATAAACAGAGGGGCAATACTAGGAGTGATTGAAGAATTTTATCAGCTACTGTACAAAATCTAAAGAGATACTAACATAGATCCAAACTCCGAACCCGATTTAATTTCAAATAAGAAAGGTATTGTAAAGCAGGGATCGGAATCACTGTCAGATATCACCTTGGACGAGATAGAGTTGGCTTTAAGGAAAAAAAAGAATAACAAAGCCCCTGGAAACGATAACGTAGTTGCGGACGCCATCAAAATTGATGGACCTTGTCTTCTAGGAAAAATAAGATCTTTGTTTAATTTTTGCCTGTTTAATAGCACGATATCAGATAAGTGGCATAATTCTGTCGTCATATTACTTCACGTAAAGGGAGATGCAACGGAACTAGAAAACTACCGGCCCATAAGCCTTCTGAGCCATCTATACAAATTGTTCACTATGATAATAACAATAAATCTTGAAAATAACACTTGCCTTTGCCTTTATACATTTCCATAAGGCTTTTGATAGGGTCGAGCTGGAAAGTGTTCGAAGGATGAAACCCGCTTAATTCCTCCCATTTAAAATCGTCGGGGCCTTCGGGGAATCCCCCTGGCCCGTGTGAGCGGTTCCTCTATTTATGTTTTTGGACTCTTTCAGCATGTAAATTTGCGTGAATGCAGTGCGTTATAGCGTTTACTACGGAGAAGTACGAGTATACTCACATAATTTATTTGGTTGGAGTTCTGGTAGTTAAGTGTAATTAATACGAACTGCTTTGTTTGAATTTTTTGTTTGTCGTATTATAATGGAGCAAAACAAGCGTAAAAGAATCGTCGTTCCTATTGAAGAAAAATTAAAAGCCATCAGAAGAATTGAAGCAGGGGAGACAATTAAAGTTGTTGCACGAGATTATGGAGTAGGTGAGGTAACAGTTGGAGATTGGAAAAGAAACCGCACAAAAATAGAAGAGTGATGTATAAATCAAGCCTCCTCGTCCTCAGGAAGAAAATCGATGAAAACCGGCGACTATGAAAAGGTTAACGAAGCTTTATTCATGTGGTTTAACCAACATAGATCAAAAGGTGCCTCTGTCAGGTCCAATTTTACAACAGAAAGCAATAATGATTAGTAGGCAATTTCCAGAGATAGATCAGTTTACCGCCAGTTCTGGATGGCTTGACCGCTGGAAAAAACGGTACGGTGTACGACAACTGACTGTATGTGGTGAAAAACTTCGTTATACGAAGTTGATTTACAACATTTACAAAAATGCCTGTATGATGCTGAAACTCCACCAAAACACTAAATCCATACCAATTAGTAGGGAAGTAAAACAAGGCGAGACAATCTCGCCTAAACTATTCACAGCAGTTTTGGAACACGCATTTAACAAACTTAACTGGGAAGGAAAAGGCCTTAACATAGATGGGCAAAACCTGACAAATCTGCGTTTTGCAGATGATATAGCCCTGATATGTGACAGTCCTGGAGAGCTTGCAGTAATGCTTCAAGAACTTCGAAAAGTATGTGCAGACGTGGAGTTGGAAATGAATACTTCTAAAACAAAATATATGACGAAGTTGGTTCTAAACGAACAGATTAATGTCGGCAATAAAGAGGTAGAACTAGTGGACAAATACACCAATCTTGGTCATGAGATTCGCATAACAAGGGACAACTAAACCAGCGAATTGAAGAGAAAATAACGCTCGCTTGGGCAGGCTATGGAAGACTTAAAGATGTTTTTACGGGTGATCTTCCTATCTGCCTAAAAAGGAAGGTCTTTGATCAGTCTGTGCTTCCAGTGATGACTGATGAGGAGGAAACTGTAACTTTATCTATCGTAACCGCTAAAAATCTTAGAATAACACAGCGCAAGATGCAAAGATCAATGATTGGAGTGTCACTGCGGGATTGTATTAGAAACGAAGTTATCTGTCAAAGAACTGGCGTTACTGACTTAATTGCATACATCGCGAAACTTAAATGGAACTGGGCGGGACATATAGCTCGAATGTCGGATGGGAGATGGACTAAGAGGTTGCTTGAGTGGAGATCTAGGAGCGTCAGGCGTAGTAGGGGTAGACCTCCTACACGCTCGACTGACGACATTAAGAGACTGTGTGGTAACGGGATGCGGAGAGTCCAGGAGAGGAGAGAGTGGGCTGAGATGGGGGAGGTCAATGTTCAGCAGTGGACGCAAAGGGCTGATTGATGATGATATAGGCACGAAAAGTCATTAGTTGTATGAAAATTGCTATATTAGATTTAACTAATGATAAAATAGAGCAAAAAGTGTGTTTACTTCATTTTTAAGTTCAGAAGAAAGACGATCTCATCTTAAAATGACAATTAGAATTATTTTCAATCTCTCCAGATTACTGGGATTCGTTGGAATATAAGCATGATTGTTGACATTACACGGGCGAAGCTGAAGGTGTATAGGGATATATTCTCAAAATGAGAATTTTTTTCCCCCGGACAATATCTCTCATTGTCTTTATTGAATACCAAGATAGGCAAAGCCTCTTTCTTACAATTTTAAAAGTATAAAAAATAATTTCTAATACTGAATGTATACTTATTCTATCTTAACCTAAGCTCTTTTATTAGTGCTCCTATATTAAGTTAACCTAAGAAATGTGTTTATGTATACATGAGTTTCTTAATGCTAGGACTTAAAACTAAGACTAAAACTACCTTAGTCTAAGACTTACGCTAACTTAAACTAGGCCGTAATATTGACTTAGACTAGGACTAATTTAAACTTAACCTAGACTGACAATCTTCTTGTCACGGCGGGCGAAGGGGGTCATCGTCTTCGTCCGAGAGCAGCGGGTCTGACGGTCTCGGGAACTGGCGGCTGGCGTGAGGTGGGAGTCGAAAGGCGTCGCTGATGCGTGGGTTGGGGTGCTGGGACGCCTTCTCCAGGAACTTCTGTTGGATTTTCCTCATGTGTGCCTTTACGGTAGGCACACCGAGGTCCCTATAAAGTTGTCGGTTCCTTATGAACCATGGGGCTCCCGTGATCATCCTCAGGGCCTTGTTCTGCACTGCTTGAAGTTGAGCTCTCCTTGTTTTGGAGAGCTGGCATCAAGTGGGGCAGGCGTATGTGAGGCCTGCCTTTACTATGGTGTTGTATACCAGAAGTTTGGTCCGTGGCAGCAACTTACTGGAGCGATTCATGATGGGATAGAGTTTGCCCAGTAGTTGCTTTGCCTTCTTAGTTGCAGTGCAGACCTGGTCCTTCCAGAAGAGTTGTCGGTCGAACTGGACGCCCAGGTTGGATTTGGGGACAATATCTCTAATACTTTAGAAATATAAATTCAACAATGAGATATTTAAATGAATAACGTGCAAAAAGCATTAAAGCCAAATTTATTGATTTTTATTGAATTTGAATATTTCAAATACTCACGAGCATCATACCAGCAATATGGCGACAGGTCATGTGATCAGTACAAACTCGAACCCCTTGAGATCAAAGGTGCCGAATCGGACTGTTGCTACTGTGTTTTATGTTTGCTCTGACATTATGTTTAAGAATTAATTTTACAAAGGCTCTAGTTTGATATACAATGAATAATTTGTATTTTATAAATATCTTCAAATTAATTTTTATGGGAAGTCAATAATACATCCAATCTTTTGAGCGTTAAGAAAGCTGAAAAAGTCTTTGTTTCATTTCGAGTGGGCCACTCTGTACTGGAGTTCTACGTTTCACTGTTACATACCTGGTCAAACCAGAATTTTAAAATTTATAATTAACCTCATTTTATATTAATTATGCCTAAACAAATTCATTTATAGATAAATCTCAATCAGATAGGTTACATGTTATTTAAGGAATAAAATATAAAAAATAGTAGTGCTGGTTTTTTTTTTTAACATTTTTAACATTTTTTAGTTAGTTTTTAGACACACATTTTAGGTATGCTTGAAAAAAAATTATGATTTAGCAAAATTATTTGTTTTTCTGTTTAGTCATTGGAACTGTGCATTACCGTCGACTTAAAATAATTTGAATAACTTATTTTTTCAATACTTAGCGTTGAAGCATTTGGTAGTTTTATATTTGAAGCCCTTTATTCAAGGTGGTCCTCTAATACAGAGGGTTGAGAATAAAGTTTAGAAGAAAGTAAATACATCAGTAACGCTGGATGTAATAAAGGACTTTTGTCATTTCTTTATGACAACTCACCTGTTTTGGAATTTCTAGCATGGTTTTCTCGAAAACCGCTTCGCCAAAACAGTTATTTTGAGCTTTCTGGAAATATTGGAAACCACAGAGAGGGATCTGGGTGTAATCTTTTTTTGGGCTTCTTTAAGAATGTCGGATTTGGCAGGATACTTTATTATCCTGCCGGGTATCGTGCAAAATAAATCTAAATTAAAAGTAACATTTTTTTCAAAATATGCATAAGAGAAACATTACAACAATAAACCTGAAGTTTTACATTAGTACAAAACTTATATGTCAGGGTCAACGATAGAGTAAAGTTCATTATCTCATTTGTTTCGGGAATGACGAAAAAATGTTAAATAGTTTTAGGGAATGTTAAGATGCATAGTTTAAAATTATTTTTAAGTATACAGGGTACTTTAAAAAAGTGTGGCCCATATAACATATGTTTTTTTAAATGGAACATCCTATTTTCTAATTTATTTTTAAATTCTGCGTAAAATTTTATAACTTTTATTAATAATGTTATATACCTAAACCTAGTAGTTTTTCTAATATTTCATTTTTTTTTTAAAAAATACTAGTTTTCAGTTTTCTAAAAAATTACCAGTAGCGCCATTGTTTCTGAAGGTGGAATTCTCATAATGGGTACGAACGTTCTATAGAGATGAAAAAAAAGACATATGTAAAGAAATTTGAGTTAGATGCTACAGGGCGTTCAAAATAAATTTATGCATTTCTACTATTTTAAATTGAAAATTCTCAAATTTTTTAAATGGCACACCCTGTATATTATTATTTTTCTGATAGATTTTACAAAACCTTCCAACTTTTATTAAGTATGTCATATACGTATTTCTAATAGTTTTCGATTTGTTTTGAATTTTTCAATGTTTACTCTTGTTTTTAATACACTTACGCTATAACATCATAGTTGCCAAGGCAAAACAAAAATGTAGGCATTGTCAAATTTTGACATGTCTATTAAGTAAGTAAAAATAGGTTAATTTGTTGTAGTAAGTGACGTATAAAGGTAATAGTTACGGATTTTCCTAAAAATGAATTAATTGATATGGTTTATATACTGGGCGAGGAGGGAAAAAATTGTCTTTTGGCAGTAAGGCTTTACGGAGCCAAGTACCCTAATAGAAGTATACCAACTAGAAAATCTTTTCAGTGTTTAGTGGAACTGTTTGACGGTAGTGGTAGCGTTGAGTATACGAAACGGAAAGTACTAAACCAGAATGCTACCAATGAGGAAAAAGAAATGGAGATTTTACTTCATGTTGAAGATAATCCCCATGTCAGCAGCCGTCAATTAGCTGACTTATCTGACACATCCCAATCAACGGCTAATCGCACCACGAGAAAAAGTATCATCCCTTTTATATGGAACTACACCAAGAACTTCAAGACAGTGATTTTGAACGACGAGTAAACTTTTGTACCATTATGAATGGAGTAATAGAGGCCCATCCAAATTTTTTATCCATAATAATGTTTTCTGATGAAGCTACTTTTCGCAGTAATGGAGCAGTTAACAGCCATAACAGGCATTATTATTCAACAGTTGATCCATTTTTGGTCCAGGAAGTTCTAAACCAAAACTATTGGTCGCTTAATGCATGGTGTGGAATATTAAATTTTCGAAATATTGGCCCATTTTTTTTCCGCTAACCGCTTAACGGCCTAGATATCCTAATTTTTTGCAAAACGAATTACTCCCGCTTCTTGAAGAAGTTGATAACTTTGAAAGGGAACAAATGTCGATTCAACAAGACGGAGCTCCTGCTCATTACCACCAGGAAGTTAGGGAATTTTTAAACGATCGTTATCCACAAAAATGGATCTCTAGGGATGGATTCATTCAGTGGCCCCCTCGATCATGTGACTTAATACCTTTAGACTTCTTTTTGTGGGGCTACATTAAAGATCGTGTTTATGTGAATTCCCCTACAACACCAGTAGATATGGAAAATAGAATACGGGATGCGTGCAGGACAATAACGTAAAACGACTGAACATGTGTATTCAATTAGACGGGCATATTTTTGAACATTTATTACGTCATAATAATTAATCATTAGATAAGTTAAACTATGTTAAAATTATTATTAACTATTTGTTTATGTTTTCACAATAGCGTAAGTGTATTAAAAACAAGAGTAAAAATTGAAAAATTCACAATAAATCGAAAACTATTAGAAATAGGTATATGACATACTTAATAAAAATTGGAGGGTTTTGTAAAATCTATCAGAAAAAATAATAATATACAGGGTGTGCCATTTAAAAAATTTAAGATTTTTCAATTTAAGATAGTCGAAATGTATAAATTTATTTTGAACACCCTGTAGCATCTAACTCAAATTTGTTTACATATATCTTTTTTTCATCTCTATAGAATGCCCGTACTAATTATAAGTAACTTTCAAAAACAATGGCGCTACTGGCAATTTTTTACAAAACGGAAAACAAGCATTTTTTATAAAAAAATTGTAATATTAGAAAAACTACTAGGTTTAGGTATATAACATTATTAATAAAAAAGTTATAAAATTTTACGCAAAATTTAAAAATAAATTAGAAAATAGGATGTTCCATTTAAAAAAACATGTTATATCGGCCACATTTTTTGAAGTAGCCTGTATACTCAAAAATTATTTTAAACTGTGCACCTTAACATTCCCTAAAACTATTGTATTTAACATTTTTTCGTCATTCCCGAAACAAATGAGATAATAAACTTTACTCTTTGAGGTCTAAACCTCAGGACAATACACCTGGTGACACCCCAAAGAGGATAAAATCGTGATATTGTATCTAAACCGTGCAATTTCAAATGCTTTTTCTTACGATACTAACTGTGCTGTTGTTTCTTTTATAATCATATTATTAACTAACAGTTATCAAAAGGCCTCGTAAGTTAACATAACCTTAAAAAAAGTTTATTTAAATTAATTTGTGTGCAAGATTAATATGAATAATAATGAGAAGTTATATTTTCCTCATGTTATGTTATACGAATTTAAAAAGAGACTGAGTATTGGAACTGCAACAAAAAATATTCAAGCCGTTCATTTGGATCGTGCTTCTTCCCTTAGGATAGTTAAAAAGTGGTTTGGTCGATTTCGAATCGGTGGCTTCAATCTAAACTATAAACTTCTCTCTGGGCGATCTTCCGGCATTGATAATGACTTTATTCGTAACTTAGTGAATAATAATCACGCATTACCACTGAAGAGATTGCTGAGAGATTAAATGTTGACAATTCGACTGCATTTCGTCATTTAAGCCAACTTGGATACACTTCGAAACTAGATATATGGGTTCCGCAAGTTTTGGCAGCACAGATCAAACTGAATCGTGTTTCCATAGTGATTTCTCCCCTCGCCCGTAAACAAAACGAACCTTTCTTGGATCAAGTCATAACTAGAGATGAAAAATAGGTTATGTATAACAACATAATAAGAAAAAGAAGCTGAAAGCATGGAAGTGAAAGAGCAGAATCTAAGACAAAAGCTGAATTGCATCCAGTGAAAGTGTTTTTATGCGTGGGATTGCAGGAGAATAATTTTTTACGAGCTTCTTCCACGTAGCCAAACAATAACTGGGAGAAGTACTGTGAGCAATGTTGAAATACAAGCAAAACGTCCAAATTTGTTCAAACAAAAAAGCATCATTTTTAACGTTCCGTACGGAACACTTATAAGATCACTTCGGTATCTGTCCATCTGTCTGTCTGTCCGTCTGTCACACCCAATTTTCTCCGAAAGTATTTGACGTAGAAAGTTGAAATTTGGTACTAATATACGAATTGGTGGCCTTATCAGAGCCGTGTAGTTTTGAAAGTTAATTTTTGACTTAAGGGTTTAGTTTTGGGGGGTGAAATCGGAGGTGAAACAAAAAATTTTTTACTAGATCATCGAGTGGGGTGTCAAATGAAAGCTTGTAAAAACACGAGTTCAAAAATATATATAATGTCTTACATGCGCACACTTTTATTTGTATTGTTTTGAAAAAAAATCGCGAAAAATCGCTGTCCCGCCTTTATCTCGAAATGTACCAAGCCAAAAATTTTGAGAAAATTCTGGAATATTCTCCACGGGGTGTAGATTGCATTACCTTTAATAATTTATCTAGTATATAAAAAAAAACAAAAATTTCAAGGTCATCATTTTTCAGTGAAGATCGAAAACAAACTTTGTTGAAAACTCATTTGGGGTGTGTTTTGTGCAGTCACTGATCATTTTATACCTCCGTAACAAAAATTTTTATTTTAGAAACAGTCAACGTACGGAACACTAATTGCGCAAGTTCAACTTGCACTTGACTGGTTATTCACCATGACAACGCTAGACCACATGTCGCACAACAGACACTGCAAAAACTTAGGGAGTTAAAATGGGAAATCGAGCACCCGCCGTATTCCCCTTACCTTGCCCCTTCAGATTTTCATCTATTTCGGCCTGAATCGTTCTGTTCGTGCAAAATAATTTGAATCGCAAAAAATTTGGTACTATGGAAGAAGTCAAAAACTACCTTACGACTTTCTTTGAAGAGAAACCACGCAGTTTCTACAAAGAAGGAATTCAAAAAACTTGGAGAGAGATGGGAGACAGTTATAGAAAGTAATGAAGAGTACATTATTGATTAATAAATACTATTTTTTTATCAAAATGTGTTGTATTTAATTTGGTTTCTAATCGGGCACGTACTTTTGCAATCATCCAGTATATTTCCAACTTCACTATATATTGAAGAAGCTTGTGCTGAAAGAAACTTAAGAGTAAGTTCTCCTAACCTAGGAAAATTCTAGAAATTAATCTGCCACCATAAAAACGGACTTGCTTTACCTATCTATCATTGGCAAACTTAACTATAGGTGCGAGATTACTGACACAATTCTGTTCCATGTTAAACAGCTGTTATAATCTAAAAAAAAGTTGGCGACCTTCAAAAATTACAAAAAAAACTAAAAAGATTTTCCAAACAAATCCTTTATTAACTTAAGTTTATTCAAAACGCCTAACGATGTTTATTTTCCCAAGTTTTGGAAACATATGTGTACTGCAAAATCTAGTTTACATGTCTCGGATATATCCTATACACTCTATTCTTGGAAAATTAAATAATCAATATGAAACGTTTATATTAATTTGTAGTTTTTGCATTGACATACTAACATTTTTACTTCCCTGTGAGATTTATGAGAAAACACAGAAGAACTCCGTACCAATCTTATGCGAATATGTCTTTCTGTGGATTTGGCTAATTTTTGAAAATGTTGTGGTTCTCTTCGTTCTGAACAAATGTCTCATAATATGTTGGGAGTGTGAAATTTTTGGCGCAATAACCCTACTCAGTATATATCACAACTACACTAAACACTTTATTTTTGAATTCGATACGCGTTTCGCTAACCACGTTAGCTTCATCAGGAGCGAAGATTGACTAAAGCTAAACTACAAATCTATCCTATTTATATTTAGCCTAACACCTGAATTACTCAGGCGGAACTAATAGCATAGGTGAAACCATCAGTTCCGGTCAAGTAACCAGTAGAGAGGACTATAAGGAATAGGCCTTTATTTAAACTACTTTTACACTTTATAATTTTCATATTTTCGTATGCATTCAACAATCTTCTATCAGATACATTTTTAATTAATCTTGGATTATCTAATATTACAGTATGATCAGCTTCAAGGGCATGTTTGGCAATGCTACACTTTTCGATTCTACTATATTTGTGCTAAATGTTCTTTAAATCGGGTTTTAATTGACCTTTTAGTTTGCCCAACATACTTTTTGTCGCAATCATTACAACTAATTTCATAAATTCCACTTTTCTTACAATTAGGAATCTGTCTCTGGGATTTCCTGAGATATTCCTCAGATTTTCTGATGACTTATAGACTAAGTTGAGGCCTACCTTAGTCTATAAGTCATCGTCATAACTATTAATTCTAATTATATTTTTAATACGATTCCTTTCATTATTGAAGTTTACTCTATTCAGAGGAAAAGTGATCAAAAGATGAACTAAAAAATGTAATGCGGCGAATTTGTATTATTTGCAATGAAATGAATCATTAGGAATATATCAAAAATTTACAAACCTGGAAAAGCAATGCTACCCATCGTCTCATCGGTCGGATCACCCACATATTTGATATCCAAATGGTTATCAAAAGAATTTGAGAATTTATCATTAAATACTTTCACAGTGAAGAATTGGTTGGAATTCATTAGTAAAACAAAAAATCTAGTTGTTAATTAAGGTGAAATCTTAATTTCTTTTGATGTCAGTTCTTTGTTTCCAAGTGTGCTAATACCACAAACTGCACAATATTACGAAGAATTACTTAGAATGAATGACTATCTAAACTTGGTATGGAGCAAAATTATTTCAAATCTAACAGTCAATTTTATGTTCAGAAAGAAGGAACAGCTCTGGGTAATTGCTTATTATCTTTTCCCGCCAATTTATTCAAGATTAAGTTTGAAACCGAAGCCAGTCAAGAATTTGAGTATTTACCAAGGGTTTGGTATAGGTAAATGGATGACGTTTTCGATTTTTGATACAAAGAAAGCAAATATGAATGATTTTGTTTCCAAATTAAATAGCCGACATGATTCCATTAACACAAACTTACAAAATTGAGAACAAAGGACAACTGCCTTTTCTAGATATTTTAATTATTAATAATAATAATAAATTAGAATTTTAATATCTATAGAAAAGATACAGTAACAGATAGATATATTCCTAATGATTCATTTCATTGCAAACAACACAAATTAGCCGCATTATATTTTTTAGTTCATCGTTTGATCACTTTTCCTCTGCATAGAGTAAACTTCAATAATGAGAGGAATCGTATTAGAAATATAACTAGAGTTAATGGTTATGACGAAGACTTAATAAACAAGTTAATAAATAGAGATAAGTTCAGGTTAAATATTCAGAATTCCACCTTTTTACACGCGAAGAAAATAATACCAAGTATGTCTCCATACCATATAATCTGAAATAAAGCGGGGGACTCAATAAGGTATTTAATAAGGTAGGCCTCACCTTAGTTTATAAGGCATCAGACAATCTGAGGAATATCTTAGGAAATCCCAAAGATAACATTCCTAATTGTGAGAAAAGTGGAATTTACGAAATTAGTTGTAATGACAACGACAAAAAGTATGTTGGGCAAACTAAAAGATCAATTAAAACACGTTTTAAAGAACATTTAGCACATTTAAAACATAGTAGAACAGAAAAGTCTAGCATGGCCGAACATGCCCTTAAAGCTGATCATACTCGAATATTAGATAATCTAAGATTAATTAAAAATGTATCTGACAGGAGACTGTTGAACGCATACGAAAGTATGGAAATTATAAAATGTAAAATAATTTAAATAAAGACAGAGGGCCTATTCCTTATAGTCCCCTCTACTGGTTACTTGACCGGAACGAATGGCCTCACTATGCCATTAGTTCCGCTTGAGTAGTTCAGGTATTAGGCTAAGTATAAATAGGGTAAATTTGTAGTTTAGCTTTAGTCAATAATCGCGCGTCGAGTGCAAAAATAAAGCGTTTGGTCTAGTAGTGATATACATTAATTAATGGCTCATAATGATGCTTACGTTCTATTCATTGTACTAGCCAAGATGCAGAAAATACAAATTGTATGCCCGTTTAGAAATCAATTCTCATGATACTATTGAAACTATATTGAATTCATTTTTTTTTATGGGTTTAGCACACGTGCTGCAGGCAGGTCCCTAAAGCGCAACAGGAGCGACACGTGTGCGGAAAAAAGCGATTCACGTTGTTCTTGAATCGTTGTAAATTGTACTCGCTGGGAAACACAATCCTAAGCAAATTATTCTGATGATGATGTTCTCCATGTAAATGACTGTTTGAAAAGCGTTGTACGAGGAGTAACAAGCTGAACCTCATACGGATGTGAAGTATCAGCACGACGTGCATTTCTAACATGCACCGCTCTGGGAGGAATTAAACAGGCCACATCCTCCGAACACTTTCCATGAAAATACTTGTAGAATAGGCTCAAGTCGCCAACCGTTCTTTGATGTTCCAGCGAATCAAGGCCACAGGTCAGTTCCGGGTCTCCAATCAGACGAACAGCTCTTCTCTGAATAGAATTCAACAAATGCAGTGTATGTTTGGGAGCGGAGCCCCAAACATACATAGTTGGTCGAATTTGAGCTTTGTAAAGAATTAACAGTTTTGGAGTGTAAAGCTTTCTGGTTCGAAATAATATTCCCAACTTTTGAGAAGCTCTCCTTGCTATGCCTGCAACATGTTCATGCCAGGACATATTTGCTCCCAAATTAACGCCCAACAAATTGAATGACGATGTTAGAGGAATGGAGTGCCCCGCCATAACTATGTCGGGTTCAGCAACGTTAACTTTTTTAGAAAACACTGCCGCCTGGGTTTTTGTAGCGTTAAATTCCACTTGGCTACTGTCACCCCAAGATAGAATTTCTTCTAGGTCTTTGTTTAGTTGAACGACTTCCCGCTGTCTGCCGACACTCGCCTGAGTAACCGATCTTCGAGCATTCAAAGTGAATGAATGCAACCTGTAGATTGGATTTCCGGTCTTTTCCAGCAGGTCGTTAATGTAAATGAGAAAGAAAGTAGGAGATGTATGGAGCCTTGGGGCTCACTGGCGTTGATAGTGAAGGTGTTAGAAAGAAATCCGTGGACCGCCACTCGTAAAGAACGCCTTACACCTTTATTCTCCCTTTTTCCTCAAGCGCTAACGTTCAAAAACTGTGGATTCATTATCTTCTTCAAATATTACATGTTTACCAGATTTAAAATCAATATGTCATTTTGTTCGAGAGTTATAGCGTCATCAGACCGATATACGCACACAAAAAAATTCCTTAATCTTATGGGAATATGTCTTTCTGTGGATTTGGCTGATTTTTTGGATATGTTGTGGTCCGCGTCGTTCTGAACAAATGTCTCCATAGACATAACATGATTCTATGAATGGATTTCGTGTGACGGACCTTCCAATCATAGAATTTGTGTTGAATACTGATATTTGTCCACATTTATGAGTGATTGAATGGCCTGCGTACGTGAATTTGTATCTACAGGACCGAGTGTATTCTTGTCAGTATTTGATAAAAATAATTAACTATGCCTGTCTACTGCAGATCAAAAAAGGCGATGGAGTGGAGAGGGAGCAGAGATTTTCTGGGCGTGAAAATGCTGTCAATATCAAACTTTCATAGTTAATAAGTTTTGAATGGTTGTAGCTTCTACTTGATGGAAATTCATTATAAATATATAATAAAAGACTGTTAGTCAATAAACCAGTGGAAATTGACTAAAAACTTTTTTTTAGTCAATAAACTAGTGGAAATTGACTAAAAACAGTCTTTTATTATATATTAATCAGTTTTGTCAAATCTTCTTCTTCTTCTTGTGCCGACCCGTTATCGGATAATGGCGATCATCCTGGCTATTAGGAGTTTGTTTACAGCTGCCCGGAATAGTCCCGTTGTTGTTGTTGAGATCCATGTTCACAGGTTTTTTTAGCCACGAAACACGTCTCCTTTTCTTTCGTCTACCTTGTCCTGCAGTATCAGTTGAAGTAGACCATATCTTTCCTCGTTTCTCATGATGTGGCCCAGATATTCGAGTTTTCTTCTTTTAATTGTATTAACAATTTCCAGGTCTTTGTTCAAGAGTTCTAGCACTTTCTTGCTGCTAGTGTGCTCTGACCAAGATATTCTAAGCATGAGCCTGTAGAGGCACATCTCGAATGCTTCCAACCTTTTACATGATGGCGTAGTTACTGTCCAAGACTCCGCCCCAGACAGAAGCACCAGAAAGATGTAGCATTTGAGAAGTCTTATTTTGATTTTTAAACTGAGATTATGGTTTCTGAATACCGTGACCATTTTTGTATAGGCTGCTCTAGTTTTTTCTATTCTGCATCGAATCTCCAGTGAGTGGTCCCATTCTTCATTTTCAATGGTACCCAAGTAGCAAAAGGTATTAACTCTATCAATCTTTTGGTTGCTAATATAGAGCTGTGCTTGTAATATAGAGTTTTTGCTTTTATCAGATACTGACAAGAATACCCTCGGTCCTGAGGATACAAATTAACTTACGCAGGCCATTCAATCACTCATAAATACGAAGAAATATTAGTAATCAACATATACGCTGATTCTGTGATTTGAAGGCCCGTAGCGCGAAATTCATTCATCTACTAGAGGACTACAACATATCCAAAAATTAGCCAGACATATTCCCATAAGATTGGTGCGGGCTTCTTTATGCATTTCCTTAGGTTCCCCAGATCACAAAAACTTTTTTTGTGTGTGTCGGTCTTATGGCGCTATAACTCCCGAATGAAATAAGATATTGATTTTAAATCTGGTAAACATGTAATATTTGAAGACGATAATGAACCTATAGTTTTTTTGAGCGTTAACGCTTTAGGGGGAAAAGATAAAAGAGGTCTACGAATTCAATATAGTTTCAATAGTATTATGAGAATTGATTGCTAAACGGGCGTACATTTTTTATTTCGTGGTTCTTGGTTAGCATAATGCACAGAACGCAAGCGCCATTATTGATAGTCAAATTATGAACGAATAAAGGGTTGGTTGTCAGATGCAACACGAACTGCATAATAACTTAATGTAACGTTTTCACTTAGAATTGCTACATAATTGCAAAATTTTAAATTATTGTCAATACACACCCAAAAACTTCGGCGCTTCCGAGATATGTAAATTATCAAATTTAAATTTAAATGTTAACCTATCTGTTTGGAAATATTAAAAGCGAGTAGAGTGGAATTACGTCAGTTTTTAATTAAGATGAAATTCCTCTCAAGGGTTTCCTTTAACTGTTTTGCATTTTTAGGTCGCCAAGCAATAGTGGTGTCGTCTGCAATAACGTAAATGCTTCACTTATGCTACAGGTAGTCAAATTGTGATTATATAAAAGAAATAATGTCCTGGGTCAATTCCATGTAGCCCCACAAGGAGTCTGTGCCGGATGAAACATTTTCCTATCATAATTCTTCTTCTTATTCTTACTTAAGGCCTAGGGCCTGATATTCCGGTGTTTCCGCTATTTTTGGTCTTGAGATGTTGACTGCCAACTATCGCGCCATTTTTTCGGGAGTCTCTTCTATTCCTTGGTGGTACGCTGTCTCTTGTTAGTAGAGTAAGGCGTTCAGCTCCCATTCTACTGACATGTTGGTTCCATTCGCGCCTTCTTTGTAGGCCCCATCTAACAACATCTTGGATTCGGCACATATCTCTAATGTCTTTATTCGGCACTCTATCGATCGGTGAGTTCCCCACCGTTGTGGTTTTTATCTCTGTTTGAATTATTTTCTTTGTCTCTGCAGTGTCTGATCTTTGATCTCACACATGATTTGTACACACGAACCTTTCCCTTCAGTCTCATATTCTGGTTTCTACATACCACATCTCGTAAACAACCTGATGCAAATGTTGCTTTATTCGCCGCTTCTCTAATATCACCATAGCTAGATATTTTTACACATAATTAAACTTTAGTACTTGTATAATTTTTTCGTTTATAACCAGCTTGCATCTTCTTGGTTCTCTAGATATTCCTAAAGATTTTGTTTTAGAAGTAGATATTGTCATGTTGTATTCTTCTGCTGTAGTTTTGAAGGTATGGACCATTCATTGTAGATTATTCTCATCGTTCGATATTATAACGGCGTCATCTGCGTAGCATACTATTTTTACTTCGTTTCTTCCCTTCTTGTAGCACAGATTTTACTTTACGAATTAATTTGTCCATTATTAAATTGAATAGAGATGGGCTTAAGTTATCACCTAGACGTATGCCTGACTTGATTTCTACTTCTGATGTTAATTTGTTTTTGAGTTTTATTTTAGATTCATATCTCGGATCACATTTATCATTTTTTGCGGTATATTTTTTCTCTCGTAATTGTGTCAGTCTCATATAATCGAAACCTTTGTGAGGCCTATAAAGCACATATAAGCGGGAATGTTGAATTCTATTGCTTTTTCTGCTATCTGTCTGACAATAAATATCGCATCCGTTGTTGACCTACTTTGGTGGAAAACCTTGTTGCTCTTCGGTACTGACATAGATATCACCAATCATATTAGTTATTACTTTTGTCAGTAACTTAAGAGCTGTGTTCAGTAAAGTAATAGTGCGATAGTTAGAAGTATCACCTTTGTTTCCTTTTTAGTGTTCTGTACGGAACACTTATAAGATGACTTCGGTGTCTGTCTGTCTGTCAGTCACACTCGATTTTCTCCGAAACTATTTGTCATAGAAAGTTGAAAGTTGGTAATAATATAGGAATTGATGGCCTCATCAGAGCCATGTAGTTTTGAAAGTTAAATTTGGACTTAAGGGGTTAGTTTTGGGGGGTGAAATCGGAAGTGAAAAAAAAAAAAATTTTTACTAGGTAATCGAGGGTGGTATCAAATGAAAGCTTGTGAAAACACGAGTAAAAATATATATATATATATATATATATATATATATATATATACATATATATATATATATATATATATATATATATATATATATATATATATATATATATATATATACAGTCCCTGGCCAAATTATTAGACGCACTGCAAGATTTCATGTAAAATATTAATTACCGAGTGATATTGTACCGTTTTATTATTTTAAATTGATTTGTTTTTTATTTTTATAATATCCAATCAATTACCTATTTATTTGACATAAATAAAACAGCATTAATTTAGAAAAGCATAAGTTTATTAAGTTTTAAAGAAAAGTGAAATTAATGTTAGTAAAAGTCAATATTTAGTTGAGCCACCCTTAGCCTCTATCAAAGCTTTAATTCTGCGCGGCATGCTATCAATGCAAGATTGTACTGTCTCCTGCATTTGAGGATGATGATTCCACACATGAATAATCTTTTCTAGGAGCTGGGTTTTGTTGGTAATCACATCTTTAGCCACTTCTCTTTTCATCAACTCCCACACATTTTCAATGGGGTTCATACCCGGCCAATCCAACAGAGGGATATTTTGTTCTGCCAAAAAAGCTTTAATAGACCGACCAGTGTGGCAGGGAGCTCCATCTTGCATGAAAGTGAATGGTTCCCCATTTGGAAACCATTCTCTGAGCTGCGGAATCAACCGATTTTGTAATACTTCTTTGTACTGATCTTGCCTCATTATTCCTTTGACGATGTACAGACGTCCAGTGCCCTTGCCGCTGATGACTGACCAAATCATCACTTTGGTGGGATGTTTAACCGTCGGGACGACACAATCAGGATGAAACTTTTCTCCATGACGACGACGCACATACTGAGCTTTATTCTGCAAAATTTCGAATGTGCTTTCGTCACTGAAGCAGACCTGTCAAAAATAGGAAAAATATATAAACTTTCATGTTTATTTGCTTTATTTAACTGAAAATGATAATAATGTATCAATTATTGATTAAATTGCTGTATCTTATCGATCTCCAGAAGTCCACATCTTTGTCTTGCCATTGTTTGGCCCACTTCAGGCGCTTTGCTTTCATTGCAGCTGTTAACTTGGGCTTCCTGGCGGGGCGACAGGCCTTAAAATCTAATTCTTTCAATTTTCTTCGAACAGTGCGCTCAGAAGCATTTACGCTAGCATCCTGGAGTTGTGATTTTATTACCTTTGTGGTAGCAAATCTGTTTTCTACACAAATTTTCTTCAAACATCTCTCTGACCGTAGAGTGAAAATTGGTTTTCTACCGCATCTTTTCTTTCTTTCCGGGCTTAATTCCTTCCCTGACTCAATTTTCTTTTTTTATGCGTCGTACACTAGCTTCAGAAACCTCCAATCTTCGTGATATTTCTCGGTTTGTAAATGTTTTCGCAATCACAAGGGCCTTCACTTCAGCTTTTTTACGTGGTGAAAGATCGCCTTTTCTACCCATAATGAAAATAGTCCAATTACTTTTTTAAAACACTGCATACAAAATAAACTAATAACTGAGTAGTATAAAACTGTTAAACAAACAATCACAGTCCATAAAGCCACAGAAACACGTCCGTACCTGACTCGATTCCGATCGCGACTGATACAGGTTTGTACTTCTTTACGTTCATGTATCACTTTGTCAACACAGTGTTGCCATATGTTAAAAATAAATACAAATATGTAGTCTACAACAATTCTTTTAAATAAAAATCAATAATATTGTAGTTTAAATATACCATTATTGCATAAAAACTCTTAAGAAACATAAAATTACTAAAAAAAATACAGTGCGTCTAATAATTTGGCCAGGGACTGTATATAATTCTGGAATGTAGATTGAACGAAAATTATCACGAGTGCATTACCTTTAATAATTTATCTGGTATATAAAAAAAACTAAAATCATCAATTTTCAGTAAAGATTGGAAACAAAACTCATTTGGGTGTGTGTTTTGTGAAGTCACTGATTATTTTATACCTCCGTTACAAAATTTTTTATTTTAAAAACATTCAACGTACGGAACACTAATTGCGCAAGTTCAATTTGCACTTGACCGGTTATTTGAAAATAGGAATTATGATTCACTTCGTTGGCACTTGCTCGTCGTCAAAAATCCTCTGAAAAAGATGTTTTATATTACTGACTAATGTCTCTCCCCCATATTTGATCAGTTCGTTTGGTATGGTATCGGGGCCAGAAGATTTTCTGTTCTTTAACTTTGTAAAATTGACAATCTGAAAACCTCCTGGAAAATATAAACCCAATTTAGTTGTAGTAATCTTCACTAAAACCTTAATTTTTGTAAAAAAATTTCATGGTTAACCTAGTCATAAACCTTGTAATCTCAGCAAACAGTAACAATAACTGCAGACAAAGGAAGCAAATAGAGCATATTTTATGTTTTTGACTGGCTTACACACATAAAATTTCAAAGATAGTATGTATTAAAGTTAACCGACTTCATTTACTTCATTTAAAAATTGACATTGATACAAAAAATTTGCGCCGACTTTAAAAGTTATCTTTTTATAAATAAATCATAATAATAAATAATAGCTGTTTTTAACATTTGTAGGATTTGATTACAGGGAATTAATAATTGAATTGTCAAATTAAAGCCAGATGTATTTTACGAGTATCTCAAAAACATTATTTTTTTACCTTGTAGTGGCAATATTTTGTGTGCTGTCTTTTTGAAGTATATTTTTTTTTGTTAAAAGTTTTTATCTGTCAGAGATTTAAAATTTTTATTATCCACCAATAGTGACGTATCATCGTCAAATTTTATTATGTGGTGGCGTAATATAGAATCGTCTTATTTTTTCTTTATTATAGAACGAAAATCTAGTTACTTGTTTACATCATAAAAATATATATATTTTGTTTGACCAATTACTCCAAAATTACTATCAAAAGGAATTTAAATCGAAGCGATTAACCTTCTAATTCACATATATATGTGTGCACATATTTAATCCATGGGCGGGTAAGAGGAAGCAGCGCGAGCCGCTGGCAACTTTATAGAAAGTGCAACACGACACACGTACCTATTAAGTAATATGTTTTTTCACCGTAATTTTAATGAAAAATATTTCACTTGGCACCTTTGGATAGCAGGACTTGAAAATATTTAGGTATATGACAGTGGCGTTACAGAACAACTGTGTATAAATAATAATAGGTAATATCTTTTATTAAGTTAGCCGGTACCTAATGGAAATTCATTACATTAAAATTACTGGTTTCAGTCCGAATTTTTTTTTTAAAGGTCTAGCACACGTGCTGCAGGGAACTCCCGAAAGCGCTACAGGAGCGACACGTGTGCGGAAAAAGCGATTCATGTTGTTCTTGAATCGCTGTAAATTGTAGTCGGTGGGAAACACAGTACTGGGCAAATTATTCCAAAGGGATGATGTTCTCCATATAAAAGACAGCTTGAAAAGCGTTGTACGAGGAGTAACACGCTAAACCTCATACTGATGTGAAGCATTAGCGCGACGTGTATTTCTAACATGCACCGCTCTGGGAGGAATTAAGCGTGCTACATCCTTCGAAACACTTTCCATGGAAATATTTGTAGAACAGCCTCAAGTCGCCAACCGTTCTTTGATGTTCCAGCGAATCAAGGCCGCCGGTCAGTTCCAGATCTCCAATCAGACGAACGGCTCTTCTCTGATATAGAATCCAACAACTCCAACATTTGCACCACGTTTCGCCAAAATCTCATTTCGCATTTTCAAGTGCTCTTGCTGCTGCTGCCGCTCGAAGCTAACTCATCATCACAGATCACAGTATCGGGAGGCAGCAGCAGCAAGAGCACTTGAAAATGCCAAATGAGATTTTGGCGAAACGTCGTGCAAATTCATTGTGGGATGAACGGATGGAAACCCGAAATTTTAATGTATTACACTCCACCATCCTCTATTGTAACATATGTATGTATATATATATATATATATATATATATATATATATATATATAATATATATATATATATATATATATATATATATATATATATATATATATATATATATATATATATTTATATATATATATATATATATATATATATATATATATATATATATATATATATATATATATATATATATATATATGTATATATATTCAGGAATAACCCAATTAAGTGCATCTGAATTAGAGTAAATATGTATATCCAAAATATCCAAATACATATATGTATCATTTATTTAGAATATTTTCCGTCTGATGAAGACACTGTCGTGTTGAAACTAACGTAACGGAAAAAATAATAAAGTGGAAATTGTGGAACATATTAGTGTTAATTTTGTTAAATAATAAATAAGATACAAAAACTCTGCAATCTTACCTGTTTAAGGCCACAGACCGACAGGGAAATTGTTCTGCGAGTTGCTAAAAATTACTACTAGGTCAGGGTTTTACCCTGCCTATATGAAAATCAATATCAACTACTAAAATTGAACTAAGTTCATATTTCAGCAGATATTTACTGTTCTTTTTCCTGTCAGTACATCTCGCTACGCCTTTTTCCTTATCGCTATTTAATTGCTATACTAGTTTCTCTTGTTTTCTGCGACGATTTAACAGTATGGTTATCTAATACTGAACATGCGTAAGTTATTTAATTTGCTATGATACTTCCCTTATAATCTCAAACCTTCTGCAGACATAATATATTCAAATGATATTGCAAATTAGTGTGGATTTAATAAACAGTTATTAAACCCTAAAAAATTGGTCCTATCAAATTTTCATAATCGGTGCAAGTTGGACTGGCGCAATTAGTGTTCCGTACGTTGATTACTTTTAAAATAAAAATTTTTGTTACGGAGGTATAAAATGATCAATGACTTCACAAAACATACCCTAAATGAGTTTTCAACAAAATATTTTCCGATCTTTACTGAAAACTGATGACTAAGGAAACCCAAATATGCAAGTGAAAAACTTTAAAATATGCGCATAATATGCAAATAATTTTCTCAAAATATGCAGATACATGTTGTAAATATGCAGTAAAAAAAAAAAAAAAATCGAAATAGATTTGAAAAATGTAAATTTATTGTTTCACATTACATGATACGAGTACTATACAAATGTAGCAATAAAAAACCCATTTTAAATTTTCAACATACAGGGCGAATGAACTAAATCTAAATAATATTATACAAAGTAAAAAATAAATATAAATAATAATGTATTTTATTACTTTACTTAAAGATGAACATATAATAATAATAATGTAGGTACATATTATAAAAAATTTATATACGTAGTAAACAGCATAATAAAACATACATTTTAAATTTGATACATACAGGGCGATGCAACTAAGTAAGCGGAAATATGCAAATATTGCAAAAGACAGGGTCGCCGTTAGTTATATAAACAATAAACTACTAAATGAAATCTAATAAATTAATAATACAAGTATGCTCTGATGGCCGTCTGGGGTTTACTGACCATAAAATAATAAAATTTATTTGGGGAAAACCACCGGCGCGGCGGCGGCGGCCTAAGCATTGACCCTTATTCCGAAAAATGAATGAAAATGCCTGCCAAAGACCTACATTATTATAAATGCCTTCAAATATGCACATATATGCTATTTTTAAAGCATTTATGCAAATATTTAGAAAAAATGTATATAATATGCAAAATATGCAATATATGCGCTTTGCATATTTGGGTGTCCTTACTGATGACCATGAAATTTTTATTTTTTTTTATATACCGATAAATTATTACAGGTAATGTGCTCGTAATAATTTTCGGTCAATCTACACCCTGTGGAGAATTTTTTCTAAATTTTTTGACCAGTACCTTTCGAGGTAAGAGGGGGGACAGCGATTTTTTAAAAATAATACAAAGAAAAGTGTGCGCAAGTTTTACATATATATATATATATTATATATATATATATATATATATATATATATATATATATATATATATATATATATATATATATATATATATATATATTTGAACTCGTGTTTTTACACGCTTTCATTTGACATCCCACTCGGTGACCTGGTAAAAAATTTTTTTTCACTTCCGATTTCACCCCAGAACTAACCCGATAAGTCAAAATTTAACTTTCAAAACTACACAGCTCTGATGATATATTAGTACCAAATTTCAACTTTCTACGCCAAATAGTTTCGGAGAAAATCTGGTGTGATAGACAAACGGTCATGCGGACAGACAGACGGACAAACAGACACCGTATGGAACACTAAAAATGCTACTCCTGTCCTTAAAGTATATTTGTTAAAATTAATCGTATTACCAGTTGAATGATTTGAGGACTAAATTGTCAGGCTCTGTGTTATTTTTGTCAGAATATATGGATTATTTAGCAGGAAAACTACCCTTATCCTTGTTTTGAATAATAATCTCAAAATATATAAGTTAATACAAATTTATAACTCAAATGATGACAACTCAATGGTTTAGAAGGCGACAGATACTTCAAACGAGCCTCATTTATTAGCATTTCTCCCAGTATGTAGCGCTTTGGGAGGAATTAACCGGCCTACAGCTATCGAAGACTCCATAAAAATACTTGTAATACGAAGGCTGAAAAGTTCTTGGTCTAACACATAGCTGTAGTCCTTTTCAAAAAATTAATGTGATTTTTAAAAAGTACCAACCTTTAAACGGTACGTGTCAAAATTTCATGACATTTCAAAGATTAGTTTAGTGGTTAAACACTGTTTTTTGATGATGATTAGAACCTTTACATTGGAATCTAATTTGTCCAAGATATTTTCAAAATTTTCTGGTATATCCACATCTCAAAGGTCCATCTCTGCCCTGGAAAATCACCCATCATTTACTGGTATGCTGAATTTAAACACGGTCGTACAGATACAAATGATGCTGAATGCTCTGGATGCCCAAATGAGGTGGTTACACCGGAAAACATAAATCCACAAAATTATTTTGGATCAAGGTAAAGTGAAATTGCGTGAGATAGCTGACATCCTAAAGATATAAAGATATATTTTGCATGAACATTTGGGCATGAGAAAGCTCTGTCCGAAATAGGTACCACGTTTGCTCACAGTGGACCAAAAACAACAACGTGTTGATGATTCTCAGCGCTGTTTGGACCTGTTTAAGCGCAATAAAAAAAATTTTTTCATGCAATATGTGACAATGGATGAAACATGGATCTACCGCTGCACACCGGAATCAAATCGGCAGTCACCTGAGTCGAGAGCAGCCGGTGAAAGCCGCCCGAAACGACCAAAGACCCAACAGTCGGCTGGGGGAAGGTTTTGGCCTCTGTATTTTGGGATGTGCATCGAATAATTTTCATCGACTACGCTGAGAAGGGAATAACCATCAATAGCGAATATTACATAAAGTTATTGGTGCGTTTGAAGGCAGAAATCGCAAAGAAACGGCCCCAAATGAACAAAAAAAAGTGTTCTTTCATCAAGAAAATGCACCGTCTCACAAGTCAATGATTAGGATGGCAAAATTGCACGAATTGAAGTTCGAATTGCTTCCTCATCCAGAGTATTCTCCAGATTTGGCCCCCAGCGACTATTATCTATTCGGAGATCTCAAAAAAATGCGGGAAAGAGATTTGGCTCCAATGAAGACGTTATCGCCGAAACTGAGGCCCCTATTTTGAAGGCAAAGACAAATCCTTATACAAAAAAGGTATAGAAATATTAGAAAAACTTTGAACTGATTGTATCGCTCTTGAAGGAGACTACTTTGATTGATAAAGTCGAATTTTATAAGAATAAATGCGTTTTAAGTAGCTAAACAAAAAACTTTTCAGCCTACGTGTTAGAATAGACTTAGTCGCCTTGAGGTTTCAAGGAATCAAGGTTTGTGGTTGGTTCCGGCGAACAGCTCTTTTCTGAATAGAATTCAACGAGTACAGTGTATGTTTGGGAGCAGAGCCCCAAACATGGAAGCAATATTCCATCGTTGGACGAACTTGAGCTCTGTACTGAATTAACAGTTCTCGTGGAGTGTAAGTTCGAAATAATATCCCCAGCTCTTTGCTATCATTTCAACATGTTCATGCCAAGACATCTTTGCTCCCAAATTAACGCCCAGTAAATTGAGTGACGATCCTAGAGAATGGATCACCCCGACATAACTATATGTTATTAGGTTCAGCAACGTTACCTTTTTTTAGGAAAAATTGCCGCCTGGGTTTTCGTAACGTTAAATTCTATTTGGTTACTGTCACTCCAAGCTAGAATTTTTTCCAGGTCTTTGTTAAGTTGAATGACTTCCTGCTGTCTGCGGGTATTTGCATGAGTAGCAGATGTTCGAGAGTTCAAAGTGAATGAAGAAATAAGCTGTAGATTGAATTCTTGGTCTTTTCCCGCACATCATTAATGCAAATGATAAAGAGATTAGGAGACAGTATGGAGTCTTGGCACATGGCAGTGATAGTTAAGGTGTTTGAAAGTTTATAGTCGTATTCTCTAATTTTGTAATGTGGAATGTTCATTTATCTCATGTGAGTAAGGAAAACATAGAAACATCAAATCGTAATGAGAAATCATGATTCTTGGAATTAGACCGTGTCAACTGAGTGTTACTTGCAGTGCTTAACTTTGAAGAATGAGAGTAAGATCTTTGAAGACATAGCGTGCAAGAGTAGGCGAAACGTCGGAAAGTTATTCCAAATTGTTACGGTCTAATCCCAAGGACAACGATTTCTCATCTAATCAAAAACGTGATTTCTTTCGTTTCAAGTTAAATTGGTAATGTAAAAAAAAATGGGAAGAGTAGCTGCTCTAGGGTACATTGACGTTGATAAAGATGGTGGAAGAAAATAAATCAAAGCAAGAACAATTAAAAAATATTTTTCTGCCTTGTGTGTATATATTTTAAATTTTTTTGACAGCATAGTATATAAGGAGTGTGAATTAATTTTGAGCGATTTCTAAGAGAGGGCGTAACTTGTATTATATCGCATCGGGGCGTACTGTTATATTCTGATGAAGCACCATCATTAGACTTTAATTTTTAGTGTATGTCATTTTGTCGAAATGAAAACAACCTATGTTTTTTTTAACATTGAATATGTCGAATTACGTGCCAACAAAACACCATTTGTAGGAAGCTTTACGTTTCTTGTTTAATTCAAAGAAAAGCGATTTGTGAATAGCCTTAAAAGATGAGTCTTTTTTTCAACGTGGGGTTCATATGCTGCCACAAAAATCGGAGACAATACTTTGGATAATCAATTTGTAATCTTTTTTTACAATAGAGCGATATTTTTACCGAAAAATCTCTCAAAATTAATTCACACACCCAATAGTAATTGTGGTGATTCAGATGGAAAAAAGTGAAAATTTCTACTACTATTCCCATATTGCAGTCAAGGATGCCCGATGTTGTCTTCAGACAGCGCATCATAAAGCGTATTTTAATGAAGCTAGACACCAAGAAGGCTTCTGGCGCTGACGGAATACCTGCCATAGTTCTCAAAAACTGTGCAAGGGAACTAACACTAGTTTTCTGTAGACTTTTTAAACCTATCCTACAGAAAGGGAATATTTCCGTCCTGCTGGAAATGTGCCACGGTTCAGCCGATACCTAAAAAAGGCAAGAAGACCTTGCCAAATAACTACCGACCAGTTGCACTGCTTTCAATAATATCGAAAGTCATGGAAAAGGCTATCAATGAGCATCTTCTAAAATATCTTGAACGATTCAATATTATTAGCGATCACCAATATGGTTTTCGTAAACATAGATCAACAGGAGATCTTCTGACTTATGTAACACATGTTTGGAACAACGCAATTGAACACTTTGGAGAATCTCGAGCGGTTGCTCTTGACATATCCAAGGCATTCGACCGTGTTTGGCATGATGGACTGTTGGCTAAGTTGCGCTCTTATGGTATGTCTGAAAGGTTCTGTTTGTGGCTCTCATGTTTCCTCAGAGAGCGTTCTTTACGAGTGGCGGTCGACGGATTTCTTTCTAAAACCCTCACTATCAACGCCGGTGTGCCCCAGGGCTCCATACTGTCTCCTACTCTCTTTCTCATTTACATTAACGATCTGCTGGAAAAGACCGGGAATCCAATCTATAGCTTTGCAGATGACAGTACGCTTGTCTCTTCATTCACTTTGAACGCTCGGACATCGGCTGCTCAGGCGAATATCCGCAGACAGTAGGAGGTCGTTCAACTTAACAAAGACCTGGAAGAAATTCTATCTTGGGGTGACAGTAACCAAGTGGAATTTAACGCTACAAAAACCCAAGCGGCAGTTTTTTCTAAAAAAGTTAACGTTGCTGAACCCGACATAGTTATGTCGGGGCACTCCATTCCCCTAGCATCGTCGCTCAATTTGTTGGGCGTTAGTTTGGGAGCAAATATGTCTTGGCATGAACATGTTGCAGGCATAGCAAGGAGAGCTTCTCAAAAGTTGGGAATATTATTTAGAACCAGAAAGCTTTACACCCCGCAGCAACTGTTAATTCTTTACAAAGCCCAAATTCGACCAACTATGGAATACTGCTCCCACGTTTGGGGCTCCGCTCCCAAACATACACTGCATTTGTTGGATTCTGTTCAGAGAAGAGCGGTCCGTCTAATTGGGGACCCGGAATTGACCAGCGGCCTTGATTCGCTGGAACATCGAAGAACGGTTGGCGACTTGAGTCTGTTCTACAAGTATTTTCATGGAAGGTGTTCGAAGGATGTAGCCCGCTTAATTCCTCCCAAAGCGGTGCATGTTAGAAATACACGTCGCGCTGGTGCTTCGCATCCGTATGAGGTTTAGCTTGTTACTCCGCGTACAACGCTTTTCAAGCAATCTTTTATATGGAGAACGTCATCCCTTTGGAATAATTTGCCCAGCGCTGTGTTTCCCACCGAGTACAATTTACAGCGATTTAAGAACAACGTGAATCGCTTTTTCCGCACTCGTGCCGCTCCTGGAGCGCTTTAGGGACTTCCCTGCAGCACGTGTGCTAGACCAATAAAAAAAAAAAAAAAAAAAAAAGAAAATTAACTCTCGGCTAAGAGTAAGTAGTAGCTCAATAATAAGTCCCAATAATTGATAGGAATAAATCATATATCTTTTTTTTCTACGCCTCTGTTAAGTATGCCTTAGGTTATTCTTCGTCACAACAGCAGCAGCACTGTAACCAGTTTGGTTGGTCATCTGTCCTATCGTAATGGTCACTGGGAGCTCCAAAGTCGACTTCTCCAATTACGCCGGTACAATTAAAACCACTTTACCAAAAACAAACAATATTTTTTTAATCTAATTTGTTATCTGTGCTATAATATGTAGTCTGTTTTGTAGCACTATTTTTACTTGACTACAGTACTGACTATCTTCGCTGAATATAGCCTATATAAAAATATTCCAAAAAAAACTTCTTAATAAGAAAAAAACTACCCTACATTTGTATTTCATTTCATTCTGCCGGGTAAATTCTTTGAGAACTATCTCCTCTTATTGACTACTGATGGTATTTCAACATCATCATTGCCATATTCGTCCTATGCGGAAATGGAAATTTTAAAGTAGGTTTTTGCAACATACGGGGTATAAACTCGAATATAAATTCAGTGTACCAACATCCGCAATCAAATAAACCTCCTATACTCACGTGTGAAACTTAGGTCAGTTTATTGACCAGTACAGTCAACTTTCTCTATCCTGTGTACGACTTGGCGCCGTTAAACATTCCGGCAATCCTGGACGAGAGATAAACGTAAATAAATCAAAATTAACTGTCAACGGTGATTGTTGGCAAAGTGTGACTTTGTCGTAGCCAAGAATTCCTTGGCCGGTTGTGACGATTGCCGGCAGAGGGCAGGTATGCAACAGTTACTAAATGCTGTCTTGTTAAACTGTGAATAAGTTTGGATATTACGAACTCATAAAATTAGAAACGCCAACTGATCAATCAAGAGATTTCCATTCAAAGCCGTTTTGGCAACCTCGCTTTATCCCCGCACAGGTGTGCCTCGCCAAGAGTCACGTGTGGGGGCCCGTGTGTGAATTCGGACAGACAGATCGAGCCCTGTTGGTGGTCGGGCCTAAGAAATGTTACTTTATATCTTTTCCATTGTTCATCGGACAGATGCAGTGAAAAAGCCACAATGGCCTATCTTTTGTATCTGGAGTGGAAGTCGAGGATTATAGGTTAATAAATAATCGACATGGTTTTTGGGGGCTGGTAAGTATCTGGTTACGTTATTATTTACGTATTCAGAAGCATATAAATTAATTGGACAGAATGGGAAAAGTAAACATGGAATGAATATTTTTGTATTAAATTAAAGAGTTTTAAAAATTCTTGTTAATTAAATTGTTTATTTGTATTAATGAAAATACTTAATGAGAACTTATATTTAAAGATCGATTTGATCTTTTAAATAATATATAAAAGCGCACCCAACCTTCGAGCTAGATGAGGGCAGATTCGAACTTGCAAGAGAAGCGTACCTGGAGCCTGGGAAAACTACATTACTTTACGGTTATAACATTAGCCTTTGTTTGCCGATCGATGGCAAATTTGTCAACGACTTCCTTCAGAAAACCTTTATACTTTTTGAAGAATTTTAAATGGACGCGCTTCATAGCAAGTCTGACCAAGCCATCATTTCTCATTGTGCTTTGAAGCTAAATCTTGGTTCTTTTGAGGCTTCTGAAAGCACTGCACACAGCACTAATGTCCGTTTGTTTTGAGCTGATAGCACATACCATGGGTTATAAACATCAAAATGTCATAAGCATCCGAAATTTCTCTACCAATTATTTGTATTTTTAGTTTTTAATAGCCTTTATTATCTATCTTTATACAACAGTGCGACCTTTTTCTAAAAAATATTTTATTACATGCCTTCTAAACTTTTCAATAAGCTATATAAATCAACGCATTTCAAAGTTTATTTTAATTAGTAAATGATTAAACTAAAAATATTATTTGTATGATAAAGGTCTAAACGAGTACAATTAACAATTCTTAAGAACTAGAAATCTACAGTGTTATAAAGCATAATGATAATAAGTACAATACAATTATTTGGGATTAGAATATAATTAACCAAAGTACTTATCGGTAGGTAGATGCCTAAGTACCTAAGTATGCAATAAAAATATTCTGTGTAAGTATAAAAATAAAGCAAAAAACCTAAAATATGCATAGTTCAAATCAGAACAGCGATGGCTTCAACTTTTAGTTTTGTCCCGGTCAAACTTCGCGGGATCTGTAAATCTGCAATTTCTCTGCGAGAAAAAACAATGATACTTAACGTCCACGATGCCCTAGTGCATCAACAGCCAACAAGTCAAGTCTGTGAAATTATGGAAACCTATGCCAACATGATGGGAGTTGGTTCAGCAACTATTTATAGATTTCTAAAAGAAAGAAAACGTTGTTCTTGCAACGAACGTCAGAATCACAATGGAAAGGAGCCCTTAGAGATCGATGAAGACTGTAACAATGCAATAAGAAGAATTTTATTTTATTAAGAAAGAAATACCATAAAACATAAAGTTTTGCAAGAAATCAGAGACGACTACCTGAATTTTCCTTCCATCTGTTCTTATGGTTTAAAACAGAAATAATTTGTTGAAGAAGAGAATATCTACGAGCAATCAGAAAATTTCCAGCCGAAGAAAGAAATATTTAGATGAGACTTGGGTTAATGAGGGGCACACAGTGAAAAAATTCTGGATTGACAAAAACAGTAAGAGTTCCAAACAAGCTTTTATGGAAGATTGGTCATCTGGATTAAAACCCCCATCAGGAAAAGGTCGTAGGCTAATTATAGCACATATTGGTAGTGAAAACGAAAAAAGATTACCATGAGGAGATGACGGCTGATGTTTTTGAAGAGTACTTCCAACAAATGATTGAATGTATAGAATCAGTTATAGTATTAGACAATGCCCCATACCATTCTCGATTATTAGAACGACTCCCGACAAATTCATGGAAGAAAGCGGATATTCTTCAATGGCTAAGAGACAAAAATCTCAAATATAAAGACGGTATGTTAAAAAGCGGAACTTCTCAAAATTGCGAAACAAAATAAGGCACAGTTCGAGAAATACGCAGTCGATGAGATGGCAAACGAACGGAATATCACAGTGCTCAGATTACTTCCATATCATTGCGAATTGAATCCTATAGAGCTAATTTGGGCACAAATGAAAGGTTTCTTTGCAAGGGAAAACACCACGTTCAAAGACGTAAGACAATTATTACTCGGAGGAATAGAGAGGATCAAAGAAGATAATTGGAAAAATGCCATTCGACATGTTATAGAAGAAGAAAGTACAATGTGGAAACTTGACGAATACATCGAAGAAACTGTGGAAATAGAACCCTTAATTATCAATTTAAGAGAAGTCGTGTCTTCAGATTTTGAAGATGATTGTTTTTGATTGTAATTAAGGTACTTATATATCGTGAATTGTGAATTTGTATATATACATAGAACTATAAATTAAAAAAATATTGATAATAAATCTTATATTTCTATAACTTTATTTTTAAGATAATTTTATTTATTAAACACTAAAAGCAGGTTACGCTCGGACGGCGATGCTACCGACGAACCCTCATTTACATTTTATGGTTCTATTGTATAGCAGGGTGTTCTGCCTAAATCCTTAAAAATAATTTAACACAGGTAGTAAAATCCAGTAAAATGCATAAGAAATCTCTTTTTTTTTTGGGCGCACCCCAACATTTATTTGCATCTACAATGGGAGACTTCTGCTATCAACTGCAAACAAATATACTTTAGTCATGCATAGAGGCGCCAACAGTACCAAGAGAGTTTTCTCTGCCATAAGGGAAAAATAGTCAACCTTTTTTATCACTTCTGAGGCGTCGAGATCTTTTAGCATACTTTCTATTAATTTCTTGTCCATCCATATATTGTACCGGATTTCCACTTCAGCATCTAATCCATTCAAATAATAAAAAATTTGTAAAATAATTAGTTTTTTACTTCAACTCGTTGACGTTCATAGCATAGCATGTGCGAAGGATGCAGGTAGGTAAGCGCAAAGGCCAATGAGCTCTCATTGAAAAATCGTAATTTTTAAAATGTAATTGTCCAAGTACGGTAAGACAATGAATTTCCCTCAGAGTTCCGACATATTTGATATGGGAGGGTTGGAGGGTGGACCTGTGCTGTTGCTTTTTTAAAGTCGTCGAAATAGTCAGTTCCATTTCCAGCTGCTCCGTCAGTTGATTGGTACCATTCAGTAGTTCATTTGCAATTGTTTCTGCTTAAACACGATGATATTTTAACAAACCTACAATACTATGAATATGCTCCAAGGCTGCAGAATATTTTAAGAAAAAAAAACGAAAAGCCACTACAAATGATGATCTGCTGGCTGCTGAGTGACGCTAGAAGGCGCTTTTGCGAGTGTTCGCGTTTCCTTGCACATAAATTGTTTTCAAGGATTTCGTTCAGTATTTGGAACTGATTCTCTAAAAAATTTGATGATGCCGGGTTTCAAATTCGGATCATTCACTATTAGATTAAATCGGTGTGACAAATAATGAAAAAAAATATAACGGTTATAATTTTTTTTTAGAAGGGCCTGACCTCACTTTTGTTATCAGGCATTGTGAAGCAGGCAACGAAATATAAAGCCACTCATTACTCCGGTTCAGTAACAAAAACATCTATCGTCTTTGCAAGTGCTTCTACCTCCACGAAATCAATAAACTTCTCTCTCTTTCTATATATATTATATATATATATATATATATATATATATATATATACATATATCCGGTAGGTATAGGTTCATCCGATGACGAGCTTCTCTCTGCGCTAATCGCGATGAAACTCCAAACTCTTAAAATCACCCCTAAAAAAAGGGAGACTCACTATGGACGAGCATACTATAGCTAGTGTTCTCAAATGTACACCTCCACCTATTGTTCAAAATGCTGAGATCCCTGATGAACTGTGGAAGGCAGTAAAAATCTGGATTCGTCAACTCTGTCAGCAGACTTATAAAATAAAACACCAATAACCAGAACACGCCAGTACTGGATGACAAATGCAACACTCGATATTGTAGAGCAACACACGAAGTTAAAAAAGTCTTCTGACTTAAACAAGTCATCTAATATGCAAATGCTTAATTTAGACATCCACTTTCTTGTAGACAAGATAAAAATCTTCACATTCAGAACATCTGTAAAGAAATTGAGGAACACTCGCTACAACAACAAACTGAGACCTTTTCAACAAAATGAAATATCTCAGTCGCGACTTTAAACCCAAAACTGTGGCTATAAGAAATAGTAATAATGAGGTTCTTACAGAAACAGATCGTATTGCAGACGTCTGGAAACAATACTGCCAGAATCTTTTTGCTGGTACCGCGGCTTCTGTCCAAATCCGGTGAAATTCTGAATTGTCTGAATTATCGATTTTAAGGTCCGAGGTACCATATGCTATCCATCAACTTAGAAATGGTAAAATACCGGGGACGGATGGCATTACTAGCGAAGTAATAAGATATCTGGGTGAAGTGTGGTGCTCTTACATGACATATGCAAAAAAATTTGAAAGACAGGGTGCTGGCCAGCAGCTTGGTGCGAATCCATCTTTGTTTAACTACACAAAAAAGGATCTACTTCCGAGTGTACAAACTATCGTCTCATTGCACTCATAAGTTATGTAAGCAAAGTAATGTACATACTAAACGAAAGACTGAGACCCTATCTTTCCTCACAAATAGGCGAAGAACAAACGTAAAAGGTGTGAGTATATATGGAGAATATATAATGAGAATAAGTACGGAAAACTGCGATGGGGGCATTCTAGTAAATGGAACGCGTATAAGCAACCTGAGGTACGCTGATGACACTGCTATCTTCGCCGAAGCCATCGAAGATCTTGAACGAATCATGCTACAGTTACGAAGGGAAAGCGTCATGCTAGGTCTTCGGATAAATCAAGCTGAAACCAAGGTTATGATCATAGATAGCGCCAACAATAACCAACCCAATGTCACGAAAGTTTTTAATTGTGAAGTAGAAAATTTATATATATGGGCTCTTTAATTACAAATTCTGGAAATTGTGAGCCAGAAATACGCCGAAGGATAGAGACTGCCCGTCATGCTGTCGTGAAATTAACAAAAATTTGGCTCGATCGCAATATCTCTAACAACAAACTTCGACTCCTGCATTCTCTAATTTTTTTTATTTTACTGTATCCCGTAGAGACATGGACGCTTAAAGAAAGGGACCGCTCAAGACTCAAGGTGCTTGAGATCTAGTGTTATCACAGACTACTGTGTATACCATAGATTGCGCACAGAACCAATATTTCGATTATGGAAAATCTAGGAGTAGCTAAAACAATACCTGACACCATGCATGAAAAAATTTTGCGACACTTTGGCCACATAGCTAGGCGAAATAACGATATGGCGCTGCTAGTCATAGAAGGAAAAGTAAACGGCCATAGATCCAGAGGATTGTCTCCACGTTGCTAGTCGGATTAGGTTCGGGAGCTGACCGGAATTGGAGAGCATGATGCAATTCATTTTGCTGACGATAGGAAGTGGAAGGATTTAGTGTCATTGGCAATCACCACACCTCTGCTAAAAGGTTCGGACTGAGGAGGAGGATATATATATATATATATATATATATATATATATATATATATATATATATATATATATATATATATATATATATTCTCAATCAATTGCAAAGGGAATAAATTATTTTCTTACTGAACCCGAGAAATGCGTGTGCTTAGGTTCATCATTCATTGTATTTATATTTAATTAATCATTGTGCTTATTGTAAATTTAAACCATTGCGGTAAATTTTTCATAAAAAATCCCGAATGAACTCGTTTCTCCTTCACTTACAACTTAATGCGATGCAAGTCTCATCGTCTCACACTTTTTCTCCTTTTTCCATTCTTGCATGCCATATTAATATTAAACAATGTATCTCCAAGTAGGTATTTTATTTTACGAACCGTTCGTTGTAACTTGAGAACAAATTAGACATGGTTTGTGAGTATCGATACTAGAGGTAACGTTACTCAATTACATTTTATCAAAGAAATATTCATACCTAGAATCAACACTTCCAGTTACTGTCAATTTAGATGGCGTCATTTTTTTGACCAATTAAAGTGCATTATTTAAATTAGTCTTAAAAGAGGTAACAATTTCTTAAGCACGCTTCGAGCGAAAAAAAATCAAATAAACCGGAACCTGAACTAACCAAAAGATTAACGATCTACGATGGGTGACTTGTCAAATTAATTTTTAAGTCATATTGCAATTAGAATTACGTTGTAACCGGGTTTCTAAACTACTTACTATATATCTTTACCTATAAAAAAATGTAAATTAGAGCTCTTAAAAATATTTAGGTTTTTATAATAGATGGCGGTATATGAAAACATGGTAGAGTTTTTAAGAAGTTTAAGAATCAATTTATATGGGAATCTGTGATTTTATGATTATTATTTAAACGTAGTTGTCTAATCTACAATGTGTCACATGCGCTGTAGATGACTTAAAAGGTAAATTTACATTTTCTACAGGAAAGATTGAGACTTTTCGATGTTATCGGGACCTAGGTCTCTGCATCTCTCACATTTCACATTTCATTTATTGGCAGCTAGCTAGTCTATAACTATAACTATTATACAATGATATGATAGAACATGATTAACCGTTTAGATCTTGATATATATATATATATATATATATATATATATATATATATATATATATATATATATATATATATATATATATATATGGCAGGGACCTAATGACCTAGGTAAAGGATTTTAAGAACTTAAGATATTTCCTAACGGAAGCCGACACGAAACAGGGCTGCTTTCTTTCCCCTATTCTATTTAATATACATACAGAAGATATAATGAGAAACGCCTTGGAAGAGTGGGAAGGGGGATTTCGGTGGGAGGCAAAAAGATCAGTAACTTAAGGTACGCTGATGACACCCTGAGAATAGCGGCTAGAGTTCCGGAACTCGAGACTATTATAGCAAGACTCACTCAAATCAGCACGAAATATGGACTCGAAATAAACAAGACCAAAACTAAAGTTATGATCATTGACAGACCTATCAATAACCAACCACAGAGGCGAGTGGTGGCTGGGAGTGAAGTTGTCAAGAGCTTTGTATACCTAGGCGTGTTAATCACCAACGTTGGAGAATGCTCAGATGAGATCAAGAGGAGAATAGTAATAGCCAAGACAGCAACCAAAAAATTGACAAAAATCTGGAAGGATCGCATAATAACGAAGACGACCAAATTACAACTCGTTAATGCGCTCATATTTTCCATTGCAATGTATGCAGCCGAAACCTGGACATTCAAACAAACTGACAGAAAAAGGGTCGAAAGTTTGGAGATGTGGGTATACAGACGAGTTCTTCGAATCTCCTGGACAGAGCACCGGACTAACATATTAGTATTAGAGGAGATCAACGTGAAAACTAGGTTACTCAAACGTGTAAACCAGGCCTAGCTCACATAATTTGGGCATATCGCCAGAAGAATCACCATGGAGACACTGGCGGTCGAAGGAAAAGTCAGCGGCCGAAGATCAATAGGCAGATTTTCTACAAGATGGATAGACCAACTGCAACCCCTTGTTGGAAAAACTCTGCATGAGGCGGGCCAAATGGCCCTAGATCGAGCGATCTGGAAGGCTCAAGTACGAAGAACCAGCTTATGAGTAGTCATCACGCCCTGCCAAGTACAATATGATAGAGGAGGAAGATATTTCATGAATATAAACTTAAAATTAAACTTAATAATAATTAAGATTAACTTGAGCTAATTCGGAAGCAAGGGTCGCTGGGTCATGGCAGGCGGTGGCGGGTATGGCGTGGAGGCGGGCAGTAAGAGGTCCGGACTGTAGGATTGGAGTGATGGATGGCTTTGTCGAATTTGATCTGGGAGTTGCTGACGAATTCACGAATTGTGGTCATCTGGAGGTCTCGGTGGAGTTGGGTGTTGTAGATGAACCATCGAGCTTTGGCGATGATGCGGAGAGCCTTGTTTTGGATCATCTGGAAGGTGGATCTGAGGGTGCGTAACATCTGGCACCATGCTGGGCTGGAGTAGGTCAGTCCGGCTCGGATGATCATCTTGTAGATTGTCAACTTGTTGCGAGTCGACAGTTTGCTAGACTTGAGTAGAGAGTAGAGCTTGCCTAGGAGTTGGTTCGCTTTTTTCGTGGAGGTGGTAATCTAGTCCTTCCATACTATTTCTCATAAATTGTCAGACAGTCTGCGTCATTGCAAGTGTTCGTTCTGCGTAGCTGTGTAAAAATGTTTATTAAGATTCAGAAGCTTGATATTGTTTGTGATAGCTGATTGTATAATATCATTTACGCGTGAGATTATGGGAATCGTTTGAATGTTACTCTTTTCAAAGTTAGCTTCCGGAGTGGATTTATAATTATTCGCTCGTAACAATTTATTTTTTTGTTAGCTGTGGGTGTGCTATTTTAGTAGCTACAGCCTGTAAGAAACCTTAATTCCATGTACTTTTGTCAATAATTTCTTGGGTTCTATTTTTAAGATGTAGTCCATGAAGAGGCCTAGCTAACCAAGCTTGTAGCTTTTGATCTGCACTAACATGAAGTGAAAAGTTCCGAGACCATCCAAGAGACGTCAGCACAAACAAAAAACATATGATATTCAGTTAGTGTTAACTCTCAGAAGATTCGTGTGAAATTATCTTGACATTTCTGTTACATTAGTTTCCTAGTTATAGCTGTTTTTGACGCTGCTTTTGATTTTTGCAAAACGATGGCACAAGAGAATTTCGTGTGTTGATTAAACAGTGCTTTTTGATGGGAAAAAATACAACCAGAAGCCAAGAATCGCGTGAGAAGTGTTATGGGACATCTATTCCGTCGAGAGCAACTATATTTTGATGGTGTAGTGAACGTAAATGAGGTCGTACACCACTTTCGGGATGTCCATATGAGGCAATCACTTCACTCCAAGAAACACAAGAAATCCACCATATTGTTCTGAATAACCGCAATGTGAAAGTGAGACATAGCTTACATTGTGAAGATATTAAAAGAACGAGTAAGGCATATTTTGCATAAATATTTGCAGATGAAAAAGTTATGTGCCCGATGGGTGCCGCACACTGTCACGATTAAACAAAAACAGCAACGTGTCGAAGATTCAGAACGCTATTTGGTAGTGTTTCGGCGTAATCCAAAGGAGTTTTTACGTCGCTTCGTAACAATGGATAAAACATGGATCCACCACACGCCAGTCAAACACACAGTCCGCAGAGGGGCTGAACCGCATGAAAGCCGACTGAAGCGTCCAAAACCAGAAACGTCAGGAAGATTTTGGCAAGTATTGATCGATATGGAATAATACTGATCGACTATCATGAAAATGGGCCGAACAATCACCGGAGACTCTTATGTTGGTTTGTTGGACCGTTTGCATTGTAAAATCTAGAAAAAAAATGCCGCATAATGCGCCAGGTCACAAGTTCATAAAATCGATGGTGAAATTGGACCAAATGGGCTATGAATTGGTTTCTCATCCGCCGTATTCACCAGATCTAGCCCCCAGAAATTATTGCCTCTTTCAAAATTTCAAAAAGTGCAGCTGCACATATTTTTATGTACATAGGGGCATGGGGGTATATGTCTTCCTGTTCCCCCTTGGCTCCCTCACAAAGATACTAAATATTTCAAAGATATATTTAACTGAAGTATCTAGAGCTAGAGCTTTTTTTGGGTTTTTTATTTTCGGGCTTCATTTTACTGTTGTGAAGTGAATTTATTAAAGTGAAATTCGATCTCCGAAACGTTTATATCGATTTTGACCGATCCATTCCTAAAACATAGAAATGAGCTCGACCAGCAGTACGGGTGAGAAGAGAGGTTTTGAAACGCTGCACCTGTTGCATTAATGCTACCGCAAGAGACGTGCAGGCACCGTTTATATTGAAATCAAAATTCCACAGCTTTTCACAGCCGTTCTGTCTTGGTGCACGGCATATCTTTTTAATTTATTTATTCTCATTAATTTGGTTTTTTCTTTCGAATAATTACTGTACTATAAACTATAAAAAAAGTAATTAAAATATAGTTTTAGTTTGTAACAAGCTTTCATTTCAATTTTTCTCAAAAATCAGTATAATAACACAAGTCTGCAATGAAAAAGTTTTTCGAATACTCTCACATGAAACATATAGATTTTGAGCTCATTATAGATATAAGCTCCGTTCTAATGTATCACATCACGATTTTTTTTTATTTATATATACAGGTAGATATTATTTTTAAAATATGTCTATTAAAATTATTAAATACTTTTATCACTTTTAAAGCAGTAAATTCATATTTACTTTGATAATATAGTTTATTCTATGATCTTTGATAATCTCCACCACATATACGCATAATATGTCCATCTCTCTCTAACTCAAACCAGTTACTATAGAACTTTCCAAGCAGTCTGCGCGCGTCATTAAGAGTGACAGGCGTACACGTGTCAGATTAAGGTTGTGTGTTTTCTTATCCACAATTATGGCCTCTCGGTCTTCCAGAAAATAGTCCAGATGTATTTTGTTACATTTGTGGACAATATACAACAGTCAAACAAAGGCAAAATATATCAGACTTTGTAAAAATGCATATTTTGCTTACTTCGGAATTAGGTTAGGTCACCAAGATAAACAGTGGGTTCCACATAAATCGTTTTTGTGTTGAGTATTAAGACAGTGGATTTATGGCAAACCAAAATCATTGTCATTCGGTATTCCTGTGTCGTGGCGGGAACAAACAAGTAAAACTTTTGTTTGAGTAATGTAGCAGGATCTGATTCCAAAAATCGCGTCAACAACCCATATCACGATATTCCTTCCATAACAAAGTCATTTCCACATGGGCTTGAATTCCCCATACCTGTTCCTACTAAGAATGAGAGCACCGATATGTCATAAATCAGCGATCATTCAAGTTGTGATGAAACTTTCAACCCCATGAATGGCCCCAACCTTTAAAACAGAAAGAACTGAACTACTTGGTAAGGGATCTGCATCTTTAGGTAATCCAAGATCCTTTGGATTACCTAAAGATGCAGCGGAACTTCTTGGTTCTCGTCTAAAGCAAAACAATTGGTTAGATCTTGACGCAAAATTTTATTGATATCGAAGCAGAGAAGAAGAATTCGTACGGTATTTCAAGAAAGAGGAAAATTTAGTTTTTTGCTGTGATATTGGCGGTTTAATACGTACATTTGACATCGAATACAACGCACAAGAATGGTGACTTTTTGTAGATTCTTCAAAAATAAGCTTGGAAGCTGTCCTTTTGTACATTCGAAATAAATTTGCATCAATAACTATAGCACATTCAGTTTATCTTAAAGAAACTTACTTTAACTTAAAAAATGTTCTGGATCTTTGATTGTGTTAGCCGATACTTGTTGGAAATTCATAATAAAATTATTAAAAAACAACACTATGTTTTAATTTCCAATATATTTAAAGTAACTTGACAATTGTTTCACCACACAATGGCTTCTTCAAAAGTAAATAAGAACTACTTATTTCTGAAGACGCCATTGTATGACGAAACAATTGTCAAGTTACTTTAAATATATTGGAAATTAAAACATAGTGTTGTTTTTATATAAATGTTTTGGAGAAAATAAAGTACACAGGACACAAATGGCTAATTTGTGGTGACTTAAAAATCATATGCATGCTTCTTGATCAACAGCAAAGCTATACGAAATTCCCACGTTATATTTGAGTGGGATAGTAGGGCAAAGAATGTACATTGGGAAAAATTAGATTGGCCGATTAGAAAAAAATTGGAAGTTCGAATAAAGAATGTTATTAATCTGAACTTGATAGATTTCGAGAAAGTATTGCTTCCACCGCTTCACATCAAACTTGGTTTGATCAATCAGTTTGTAAAGGCATTATTAAAAGATGGAAATATTTTCAAGTATCTCTGTTAATGTTTTCCTAGTTTATCTGATGCAAAGTTAAAGGAGGGCATATTCACAGGACCTGACATCAGGAAACTAATCAATGTTATGACAAACTCAGAAAAAAATGCCTGGAATTCTTTTAAAAATGTTGTTTTCAAATTTTTAGGCAACACAAAAGATCCTAATTAGAAAGAAAATTTTTCAAGAAATGATACACAATTATAAAAACTGAATCTGAAAGTTCACTTTTTGAATTCGCACGTCCATCATTTCCCAAAAAATCTAGGAGACTACAGTGAGGAACAAGGCGAACGGTTCCATTTATAATATATATAAAATGCAACGTCTCTCTGTCTGTCTGTCCATTAGTGCGCTTATCACTGGAGAACCACTTATCCGATTTACGTACTTTTTTTTTTAAAACATACATATATTCTCTGGCCAGGTTATAGGCTATATTTTATTACGATAGGTAGCATAACGAATGAGCAGTGACGATAATAGTGAATGGAGTCGGAAAAAAGTTTGCCGCTAGCGCGTTCTTTTTCAATACACAGCCTAAACCATTAAATATGGAACAATATTGCATATAAAATGCAATGTCTCTCTGTCTGTCTGTCTGTCCATGAGTGCGTTTATCACGCGAGAACCACTTATCCGATTTACGTGTCTTTTTTTAAATTCATACATATATTCTTCGGCCAGGTTATATAATAATAATAATAATCTATATCTATAATATATATAAAATGCAACGTCCGTCTGTCTGTCTGTCCGTTAGTGTGCTTAGCACTGGAGACTCACTTATCCGATTTATGTACTTTTTTTTTAAAACATACATATGTTCTCTGGTCAGGTTATCTATAATCTTATAACTATAATATATATAAAATGCAACGTATCTCTGTCTGTCTGTCTGCCTGTCTCTCTGCCTGTCTGTCTGTCTGTCCGTTAGTGCGCTTATCACTTGAGAACCACTTATTCGATTTACGTGTTTTTATAAATTTATACATATGTTCTATATAATTCGATATAAGCCTAGATAACGGGAGATAAGGTGAGATAATGGGAGATAAGTATAAATAATGGGAGATAAGGAGAAATAATGGGAGATAAGCGAAGATAAGTCTAGATAATGGGAGTTATGGTGAGATAATGGGAGATAAGGAGAAATAATGGGAGATAAGAAGAAATATTGCGAGAAAAGTCGAGATAAGCCTAGATAATGGGAGATAAGGTGAGATAATGGGAGATAAGGAGAAATAATGGGAGATAAGGAGAAATAATGGGAGGTGAGCAGAGATAAGCCTAGATAATGGAAATTATGGAGAGATAATGGGAGATAAGGAAATATAATGGGAGATAAGGGAAAATAATGGCAGATATTTTATTAGGTTAGGTAACATAAGGAATAAGCAGTGCGGGCACGGCTAGTCAAGATATAAAAGAGATTGAAAGGAGCATGGTGGCGGACTATTATTGGTTGATCTATAGAGATGAAGATAAAGTTCATAAACGGAAATCAACGAAACGAAGCTTTTTTTCAAAAAAAAAAAAACAGCGATATCATCGATTCTTCATATTTGGTATTTGTTTGTATTTTATTTTAATTTTAATTGAATAATTAAAACTTTAGGTAATAGATAGTATTATTTCATTTAAACTGAAGTTTTCATCTATTTTCATTCAAACACCATGTCATCTGAATCTGCTAAATCTGACGTAGTGTATAAGTGACGTATATCGTTTTATACGAGGCTGGTTTGAAAAGTCCGTGCAAAGTCCGAGAGATGGCACCACCGGCGCTTATCGAGGTCATGTTTAGTTAGTAGCATCTCTTGAATGAACGTACACCAAGTTTCAGCCATATTGGTCTATTTTTTTGTGTTTGGCATTCGTGTGAATCAAGGAAGTCGAGTGATTTTCAAGAAATGGACGAAAAAGAATTTCGTGTGGTGATTAAACATTACTTTATGAAAGGCAAAACGCCTCAGGAGACTAAAGAGAAGCTTGATAAACATTATGGTGACTCTTCACCTTCGATTAGAACAGTTTATAAGTGGTTTCAAAATTTTCGGACTGGCCATATGGGCACAAGTGACGCTGAACGTTCTGGACGGTCTGTGGAGGTTACGACTCCAGAAATCATTGATCAAATCCATGATATGGTGATGGATGACAGAAGAGTTAAGGTGCGTGAGATTGCTAGTGCTGTGGGCATCTCGACTGAACGGGTACATAATATTTTGCATAAACATTTGGACATGAGAAAGCTATCCGCAAGATGGGTGCCGCGGTTGCTCACGCTTGACCAAAAACGGAATCGTGTGAAGTGTTGCAAGGATGGTTTGCAGCTGTTCCAGAAGAATCCGGAGGACTTTAAGCGTCATTTCGTCACTGTGGATGAAACATGGATACATTACTATACTCCTGAGACCAAACAACAATCTAAACAATGGGTTACCAAGGGGGAATCTGCACCAAAAAAGGCGAGGACCGTTCCTTCGGCCGGAAAGGTTATGGCGACTGTCTTTTGGGATTCGCAAGGGATAATCCTCATCGACTATCTGGAAAAGGGTAAAACTATTACAGGTGAATATTATTCATCGTTATTGGACCGTTTGAAAACCGAGCTGCAAGAAAAACGCCCGCGATTGGCCCACAAGAAAGTCCTTTTCCATCACGACAACGCACCAGCACACACCTCAGCAGTTGTGGTCGCAAAATTAATGGAAATAGGATTCCAACTCGTTTCACATCCCCCTATTCTCCAGACTTGGCTCCCTCGGACTACTATTTGTGGCGGGACAAAGATTTTATTCAAACGAGGAGGTGATTGCAGACACTAATGGATATTTTGCAGACTTGGACAAATCCTATTATTCGGAAGGGATCAACAAACTAGAACATCGTTGGACGAAGTGTATAAGCCTAAAAGGAGACTATGTCGAAAAATAAAAAAGGTTTACCCCAAACACATAAGTAGTTTTTATTTTTACACGGACTTTTCAAACCAGCCTCGTATTACTGTCAGGACTACTATTACGAATTTTAACAGTTTATTTAAAAACTATTAAAAATTTTTTATTTCGCAGACCTGTATAATTGGTCTTAAACAGCCCACGACAGAGGGCAGTTTTGCCTTCAAAACTATGCTTATCGTAGCCAGAAATGCAAATGTTATAAATGTATTTTTAAATTTTAGAAACGTTGCTTTGCCGCAGTAGTTTCGGTAAAGAATTCTGGAAAACGTAATTAGTAGTCAACATAAAATAACATTTTTCTCAGTATAATCCTCACAAAAATATTAGGTAGTTGAACAAAGAGAGTTTAAATAAAATAAACCAAACATTATATACTTTCCTGAACAAAAAGCAGAAGCACCTGTGACCTCTTCCTTTTCAAGTTTGAATAGGATTAAAATTATTGTGGTACTTGAAAGTGACAGACCTTTTCTAGGAAACTAAGTACCTTTCAGACATTCAGGCACCGGTACTAATAACAGGTAAACAATCTACGCTTTCCTGTTATTATTTCGCCACGATTTTATATGGTTATTATTATGTTGAAGGAGGAGATTTTAAGAAGGTTTAGATGGATTAACATTCTTACAATCTCTTCTTGAATTTAAAGTGAGCAAGGGACGAGAAGTAACTATTAAAAATTAGTGTTATTTAGCCCCTATAATTTTGATTTAATTATTTATTGAAACGAAAGGATTCGCAGAATTACAGTGGCTTCATTGCCACTTTGTAACTTAACGGGTCGTTGAGGAGGATATTACAAAACGGTTAAGGGAGGATATCTGTGGCCTGATTGGAGAGGATCAAAGCGATGTTATACTAGAACTCTTTTGTAATGACAATCCACTTTCACTGCAATAAACCGTGTGAAAAAAAATGTTTGTGCATGTATGTTTACGCTGAAGAAAACCCACATGCTGTGCAACAAAGACAGTTTTAATGGAAATTCAGTATTAATGTCTGGATGGGATTTGTCGTCAACTATTTGATCGGGCCGTTTAGATTACCAGATCGACTTGAAGGTGACATTTACTTGAAATTCATCCGTGAAACTATTCCTGAATTATTGCATTCTTCTTCTTATAGTGCCATCTCCATAACTGAAGTTGGACTGTAATCACGGCGAATTCTTCCCTATCCTAGGCAATTCTTAATAAAGTATGGGTATCCAGACCGGTCCAATCTCGTATATTTTTCACCCAGGAACATTTTCGACGCCCCACACCTCTTTTCTCTTCAATTTTCCCTTCCATCAACGACCGGAGCAGTGAGTAACGTGGACCCCTATAAATATGTCCCAAGTAACGAGTTTTTTGTCTTTTAATAGATTACAATAGTTCTCTTTCTCTACCCATTCGATGAAGTACATCTTCATTAGTAACACGCTCTGTGCAAGAGATCTTCAATATTCTGCGCATGACCCATAATTCGAAAGACTCCACAGGATTCATTGATCGAACTCCCAAGGTCCAGGCCTCAACTCCATATAAAAGCACTGGATATATATAGACCTTTACAAAATGATAACGAGTATCCAAAGAAATGGTTGAGTCTGTGAGGAGGTGTCTCATTTTGGGAAAAGCCGCTCTAGCCATTTCAATGCGAACTCGTACCTCAACTTCAGGATTCAAATCATTAGTTACCCAACACCCTAGGTATTTAAATTTGTTTACTTGTTCTATCAATTGATCGTAAACACGAATATCTGTTTGCAACCGGGTGTTCTTGAAATTACCATTACTTTCGTTTTGTTAACGTTTACTTTCATGCCTAAAACGTCGCCTTCCCTAGATACGAGGCTGGTTTGAAAAGTCCGTGCAAAAATAAAAAAACTACTTATGTGTTTGGGGTAAACCTTTTTTATTTTTCGACATAGTCTCCTTTTAGGCTTATACACTTCGTCCAACGATGTTCTAGTTTGTTGATCCCTTCCGAATAATAGGAATTGTCCAAGTCTGCAAAATATCCATTAGTGTCTGCAATCACCTCCTCGTTTGAATAAAATCTTTGTTCCGCCAGCCATTTCTTCAAATTGGGGAAGAAATAGTAGTCCGAGGGAGCCAAGTCTGGAGAATAGGGGGGATGTGAAACGAGTTGGAATCCTATTTCCATTAATTTTGCGACCACAACTGCTGAGGTGTGTGCTGGTGCGTTGTTGTGATGGAAAAAGGACTTTCTTGTGGGCCAATCGCGGGCGTTTTTCTTGCAGCTCGGTTTTCAAACGGTCCAATAACGATGAGTAATATTCACCTGTAATAGTTTTACCCTTTTCCAGATAGTCGATGAGGATTATCCCTTGCGAATCCCAAAAGACAGTCGCCATAACCTTTCCGGCCGAAGGAACGGTCTTCGCCTTTTTTGGTGCAGATTCCCCCTTGGTAACCCATTGTTTAGATTGTTGTTTGGTCTCAGGAGTATAGTAATGTATCCATGTTTCATCCACAGTGACGAAACGACGCTTAAAGTCCTCCGGATTCTTCTGGAACAGCTGCAAACACTTCACACGATTCCGTTTTTTGGTCAAGCGTGAACAATCGCGGCACCCATCTTGCGGATAGCTTTCTCATGTCCAAATGTTTATGCAAAATATTATGTACCCGTTGAGTCGAGATGCCCACAGCACTAGCAATCTCACGCACCTTAACTCTTCTGTCATCCATCACCATATCATGGATTTGATCAATGATTTCTGAAGTCGTAACCTCCACAGGCCGTCCAGAACGTTCAGCGTCACTTGTGCCCATATGACCAATCCGAAAATTTTGAAACCACTTATAAACTATTCGAATCGAAGGTGCAGAGTCACCATAATGTTTATCAAGCTTCTCTTTAGTCTCCTGAGGCGTTTTGCCTTTCATAAAGTAATGTTTAATCACCACATGAAATTCTTTTTCGTCCATTTCTTGAAAATCACTCGACTTCCTTGATTCACACGAATGCCAAACACAAAGAAATAGACCAATATGGCTGAAACTTGGTGTGCGTTCATTCAAGAGATGCTACTAACTAAACATGACCTCGATACGCGCCGGTGGTGCCATCTCTCGGACTTTGCACGGACTTTTCAAACCAGCCTCGTATATTGTTCATAAGACGCTGAAGTCTATCCGCTGTAACTGCTATAATAACGGTATCATCAGCGTACCTTATTGTATTATTTTACATTATTTTCATGCATGATGGTGCACCACCCAATTTCCTGCCCACGTATTAATTTATGTATAAACGAAAGTGGCGGCCCTATTGAACATTTATTGTGACACCAAAACCTTCTCAGTTGAGCGAAAATTTTTTTTCAAATTTATCAATTTGTGGGTAATCCTTTATGCTCTTAGTCAGTTGGTTTTTACATTCTTACTGTTGTTGGCCAGTTGGTCTTTAAATTCATTACTTTCCTGCTTGCCTTTAAGCATGCCCCAAGTTTCAAAGACTATTCTTTTAGACCTGTCCTAAGCTTGGATGAAGTGTGAAGGAACGCATTTGCGGATTTGACAATGGAATTAAAAAATGGAAACAAACATCTCATTATCTTAGAAACTGTTGCTCGGAGCAACACTTACCAAGAGAGCTTTTTTAGACAGGAGAAGGCGGAAAAAACAAATAATTAATGAAAAATATCATCCAGGCTGGTATAAAAAAAGTTATGACAATTTGTTTGCAAGTGCAATAAGTGGCGCTTCCTACGATTTACAACAAAACTGTGACCTGATTTCGATTTCTCATCTCAGAAAACCCGTTAGCACCGAATCTACAAATAGTAAAATTATTAGGAAAGTACTTCAAAAACTAAAATAAAAGTAAAACTTTTACACCCTGTATCTCAAAAAATTTCAAATTTTTGGACTAAGGTAAGTTGGGTTAAATGGCCATATTTTCATCCCAGAAATCCATAGTAACTCTATGTACACGGAATATTGGGACACCCTATATATATATATATATATATATATATATATATGTATATATATATATATATATATATATATATATATATATATATATATATATATATATATATATATATATATATATATTAGCCGTGCCCGCGGCTCCGCTCGCCTGGACTTGATTCATTATTATCGTCACTGCTTATTCCTTATGTTACCTAACGTAATAAAATATATCCTATAACCTAGCCAGAGAACATCTGTATGTTTAAAAAAAAGCACGTAAATCGGATAAGTGGTTCTCGAGTGATAAGCGGACTAACGGACAGACAAACAGACAGGGAGACTTTGCATTTTATATATATTATCGATGCAACGTCTCTCTGTCTGTCTGTCCGTTACTGCGCCTATCACTTGAGAACCACTTATCCGATTTACCTGTTTTTTTTTTTTAATTTATACACCTGTCCTCTGGCCAGGTTATAGGATATATTTTATTACGTTAGGTAATATAAAAAATAAGCAGTGATGATAATAGTGAATCAATTCGGAAAAAAGTTTGCCGCTACCTCTTGTAATACGTTGCCTAAACCGTTAAATATGGAACAATATCATGTAACAAAGAATACAATATGCATACATATATAAAACGCAACGTCTCTCTGCCTGTCTGTTAGTACGTTTATTACTCGAGAACCACTTATCCGATTTACGTGTTTTTTCTTTTAATTTTTAACTTAATATTTGTCAAAAAAAATCTACAATATATAAAAAATGCAACGTCTCTCTGTCTGTCTGCCGTTAGTGCGCTTAGCACGCAAGAACCACTTATCCAATTTACGTGTTTTTTATCAAATACTTATGCTCTCTGGCCAGGTTATAGGACATATTTTATTACGTTAGGTAACATAAGGAATAAGCAGTGACGATAATAGTAAATCAAGTCTACGTGAGCGGAGCCGCGGGCATGGCTAGTAATATATATAAAATGCAATGTCTCTCTGTCTGTCTGTCCGTTATATCCTATAACCTGGCCAGAGAGCATATATATTTTATAAAAAAAACACGTAAATTGGATAAGTGCTAAGCGCACTAACGGACAGATAGAGAGATGTTGCGTTTTATATATATTATAGATTTTCTTTTGATAAATATTAAGTTAAGAATTAAAAAAAAACACGTAAATCGGATAACTGGTTCTCGAGCGATAAGCGCACTAACAGACAGACAGACGCTGCATTTTATATATATTATAGAAGATTATAGATAGCCTGGCCAGAGAACAAATGTATGAATTAAAAAAAAACACGTAGATCAGATAAGTAGTTCTCGAGTGATAAGCGCACTAACGGACAAACAGACAGACAGCTAGAGAGTCGTTGCATTTTATATATTATAGAAGATTGTAGATAGCCTGTCCAAAGAACAAATGTATGAATTAAAAAAAAATCACGTTAATCGGATAAGTGGTTCTCGAGTGACAAGCGCACTAACGGACAAACAGACAGATAGACAGACAGACAGACATAGAGACGTTGCATTTTATACATATTATAGATTTTATATATATTACAGAAGATTGTAGTTATCCTGACCAGAGAATAAATGTGTGAATTAAAAAAAACACGTAAATCGGATAAGTGGTTCTCGACTGATAAGCACACTAACGGACAAACAGATAAATAAACAGAGAGATGTTGCATTTTGTATATATTATATTATAGAAAATTATAGATAACCTGGCCAGAGAACAAATGTGATGAATTAAAAAAAAAAGTAGTTCTCAAGTCATAAGCGCATTAACGGACAGACAGACCGACAGACAAACAGAGAGATGTTGCATTTTATATATATATATATATATATATATATATATATATATATATATATATATTATATTCTTTGCTACATGATATTGTTCCATATTTAATGGTTCTAGGCAGTGTATACGCGCTAGCGGCAAACTTTTTTCCGACTTGATTCTCTATTATCGTCACTGCTTATTCCTTATCTTACTTAATGTAATAAAATATATCCTATAACCTGGCCAGAGAACATCTGTATGTTTAAAAAAAAAGCACGTAAATCGAATAAGTGGTTCTCGAGTGATAAGCGCACTAACGGACAGACAGACAGAGAGACGTTGCATTTTATATATTATATATATATATATATATATATATATATATATATATATATATATATATGTATATATATATATATATATATATATATATATATATATATATATATATACATATATATATATATATAAAGTAAATAGCGTCCGTGAAAAATATATAGAACAGAAAAGATGTATATCGGTTTTAGTGGGCGAAAACTGCATTAAAAGTATCAAAGCTATGGACTATCCAGGCTAGCCTAGGTGACGAGGGAATTCGCAAACACCCAATGTTGGTAGAAAAAATTTAAACGGCATACACCCTAAAGTACTAGTAGCCAACAAACCTCAGCTCCGTCCGATGTGAAACCACCAAACCTTTTAATTCAAGAACAAAACGCATAGGTAAAATAAGATTTAGTACCTTGGTTATATTTTTTGTATTATAAGCAAATAGGGTACTAATACTTCTGTTAAGTGATGAGATATTCAGAAGTAACTTTATTCATCTTTATTTTTTAGAATTGTCACTGAACATCCAGTAATGGTATTAGTACTCCATTTTTACAGTTACTGCTATTAATTTAATAGAGGTAGTATGGTAGTAGAATAGTATCCTTTTCACTTATGACAAAGGTACTGTATCTTATTTTATATATGCCTTCTGCGCTTGAATTAAGACTTTGGCGGTTTCATACGGGATGGTGCTGAGGTTTGTTGGCTACTGACACTTTTGGGTTTATGTCTTTTAAATCCCTTTTGCTGATACTGTGTGTTTGCGATTTGCTTCTTCAACTAGACTGGCTAACAAGCTCTGATATGGAGCGGGTGTCATAGTTTGACGATTCACAGACGGTTCGTCCAGGTAGTATCAATGTGTACAATTACTATATTTTTCAAATATATCTATATCGCAAATCGATATATCGACAAAAATATCGATATTTTGATATGTTGGTTTCTTTTGCAATATTGAGGTGTTATTTAAATAAATGATATATTATTTTAATTACGTTTATTAAGTAAAAAAATACAAAAAAATTAATTAAACCAGTATTTTTCTACAACAGTTTTAAGGAAAACTCCTTCTTTCTTGTGCTTTCCTGGCAATCTGCTACGAGTATTAAGAACCACGATATTTATTACAGTAATTGTCATTATCATCTTATATATATATATAGAAAATTTGCAGGCATTTCGTATTTCCGCACAATATTGGCAACACATTTTACATTTAGTTGAATTGTTTTTATTTCCAAAAATATAATATGTACGTCTTGTTTTCCGGTTGTTTTTATCTTCAAAAGTAGTTTTGCCAATTCTACGCTTGGTATAATAATAGTAATAAAAAGCAAGTTGACTATTTAAGCGTTTTCTAAAATTACACATTCAATTATCGAACGTTTTCTTGTTTTCGTATAAAATTTTACACTGTTGGATGCAATCTTTCGTTATTGGAAAAACCTATAACGAGGGAAATTTATTGATTTAAGAAATTGCGCCTAATTTTGTTTCTAAATTAAATTGTCGATACAACACCTTTAGATTTACTTGCGAAATTGAGAACAACGAACAATTATCATTCGGACATTTTGGCTATTCAAAATAATAAGAGAATTTGACATCTATAGGAAAGATAACTAGCAGATAGATACAGTCCTACTCAGTTATTTCATTATAGACAATATAAACTTGTCGCATTATACTTTTTGGTTCATCGTTTAGTCACTTTACCGTTGAATGAAGTCAGATTCAGAAATGAAAGGAATCATATTAAGAATGTAGCTAGAATTAACGATTATGATGAAATAGAAAATAAATTGACATAAGTTTAGATTAAATATTCGTAATTCGACCTTTTTGACGCGTAAGCAGGATAAGACGAAATATGTCTCAATACCATATAATCTACAATATATCAGAGAATTTAATAAGGTTTTTAATAATGTAGACTCGACGTTAGTCTGTAAGTCATCAGACAACTTAAAAAATATCTTAGGAAGTCCGAACACAGAATTAAAATAACATTTAGCTAATTTTAAAGTACGGTAGATTAGGAAAACTAAGTATTGTCGAACACGATCTTGAACAAAATCGTACAGTCCTATTAGATAATTTAAGGTTAATAAAAAATTCACCCGATAGGCAATTATTAGACCCATACGAAAGTATTGAAATAATAAAATGTAAAAATAACCTAAATAAGGACCGAGAACTTATTCCTCACAGTTCTCTGTACGACCGACGCTAAAGTCGATTCCACTCGAATAATTCAAAGTTTACTATTCTTACTTTATACATTTTTAGTGTAGTTTTTTTATGGGCATAGCACAAGTACTGCAGGGAAATTGAATAGAATTGTACTCTGTGGAAAACACAGTCCTGAGAAATTCCAAAGGGATGAGGTTGCCCATATAAACCACTGCTTGAAAAGGGTTGTAAGAGGAGTGACAAACGGAACTTCATACGGATGAGAAGTATTAGCGCGACGTGTATTCCTAGCATGCACCGCTCTGGAAGGAATGAAGCGGGGCTACTTCCAGTGAACACTTTTCATGAAAAAACTTATAGAATAGGCTCAAGTTGTCAACCGCTCCCTGATGTTCCAAGGAATCAAGGTTGTTTTCAGTTCGAGATCTCCAGTCAGGCGAATAGTTCTCTTCTGAATAAAATCCTACAAAAGAGCCCCAAACATAGGAGCAGTATTCCAATGTTGGTCGTATTGGGGTTATACATGGAATTAATAGTTGTGGAGTGTAAAGCTCTATGGCCCGAAATAATATTCCCAGCATTTGAGAAGCTCTCCTTGCTATACACGCAACATGTTCATGCCAACACATATTTGCTCCCAATTAATGCTCAGGAATAGAATATCCCATATTCAATAAATATTCAGGTTAAATATTCAGAACTTCACTCACAAATAAGACCAAGTATGTCTCCTTACTATGTAATCCGAGATATAGCAGGGGATTCAATAAGGTATTTAATTAGTCAGGTCTCACCTTAGTCTGTAAGTCATCAGACAATTTGAGGAACATCTTAGAACATCCCAAGAAAAAGATTTCTATTTGTGAGAAAGTGGCATTTATGAAATTGGTTATAATGGTTGCGACAAAAAGTATATTAAGCAATTAAAACATAATTTAAAGAACATTTAGCCCATTTAAAATACAGTAGAAAAGTCTAGCATTGCCGAACATGCGCTTGAAGCTGATCATACTGTAACATTAGATAATCTAAGATTAATTAAAGATTTATCTGATAGGAGATTGTTGAACGCATACGAAAGAGGGCCTATTTCATATAATCCTCGCCCAGAACTGATGGCCTCGCCCATGTAGTTAGTTCCACTTGAGTAAGTCAGGTGTTAGGCTAAGTATAAATAAGGTAGATTTCTAGTTTAGCTCTAGTCAATTATCGCTCCCGATGAAGCTAACACGGTTAGAGAAACGCGCGTAGCGGACAAAAATAAAGTGTTTAGTGTAGTGGGTGATATATACTGAGTGTGTCATTGTGTCAAACATAGAATATCCCGATGCAACTATGCTGGGTTCAACAACGTTAAGTCTATGTGATTGCTGTTACCCCAAGATAGAATTTCTTACATGTCTGTTAATTTGACCACTTTCTTCTGTTTGCCGATACTTACGTGAGTAGTTGATGAAATAAGCGTACTGTCATCTGCAAAGGTGTAGATTAGATTCTTGGCTCTTTCCAGGCAAACGTTAATGTGAACAAGAAAGAGAGTAAGCGATAGTATGGAGCCTGGGGGCATACCCGCACTGATACTGAAGTATATTAAAAAAACTCCGATGGCTGCTATTCGTAAAGAACGCTCTTTGAGGAAACACGAGAACTATAAACAAAACTTTTGAGACATTCCATAAGAGCGCAGTTTAGCCAACCAAGTGGTGATAAATATTGTGTAGTATCATTGTGCCAAAAATTCTAAAATGGTAACGTATCAAACAACTGATGTTTATAAGCGGAAGCATATACAATGAATCGAAAATACTACAGAACACAGGAGTTGACAACAGGGACATCCGCTTAATCAGAGATTTGCAAACGGCATCGGTGAAATTTAGAGAGTCTAGGTCAGAAAATGTTGCCATCCAACGAGGAGTGAGACAGGGCTGCATACTTTCATCCTTGCTTTACTCCGACAAAATATTCAAAGCAGCTTTATATGAACAATCATATGGAGCTCATTAACAGTCAGATATGCGGATGATACTGTTATCTTGAGTGACAGGATTGAAGACCTTCAACGCCTGTTAGATAGAGTTGAGCAGGCAAGAGCAGATATGAGCCTTAACATCAAATATATCTAAAACCAAATTAATGGTCTTTAGCCGTCAACAATATGCAGATGTTGATCTCCATCTCAACGATCAAGCGATAGACAGATCTCATAATTTTAATTACCTTGGAAGCTCTATTACTAATCTGTTAGACCCTGACAAAGAAATTAAGTGCAGAATAGAAGCAGCCAGAAAAACCTTTATTAAAATAAAGTCTCTCTTTTGTAATGATAGCATTAATCTGAAACTGCGTCAGAGAATGCTAAAATGCTATATTTGGTTGGTTTTGTTGTACGGCTCTGAGGTAGAGACACTGGAGGTTGCGACAGTTAACCGCTTGGAGGCTCTCGAGATATGGCTGCATAAAAGGTTTCTCCGTAATCCGTGGACAGCTTATGTCCCCAATCAGGAATTACTGCAGAGAGATAATGCAGTCAGAAAGTTGTTTTTAACGGTAAAGTACAGAAAACTCGAGTATTTGAGACATGTTCTTCGAGTCAACGTCAGGGAGACCTGATATAGCACATACGAGGCTGGTTTACAAAGTCCGTGAAAAGTCCGAGAGATGGCACCACCGGCGCGTATCGAGGTCATGTTTAGTTAGTAGCATCTCTTGAATGAACGCACACCAAGTTTCAGCCCATATTGGTCTATTTCTTTGTGTTTGGCATTCGTGTGAATCAAGGAAGTCGAGAGTGATTTTCAAGAAATGGACGAAAAAGAATTTCGTGTGGTGATTAAACATTACTTTATGAAAGGCAAAACGCCTCAGGAGACTAAAGAGAAGCTTGATAAACATTATGGTGACTCTGCACCTTCGATTAGAACAGTTTATAAGTGGTTTAAAAATTTTCGGACTGGCCATATGGGCACAAGTGACGCTGAACGTTCTGGACGGCCTGTGGAGGTTACGACTCCAGAAATCATTGATCAAATCCATGATATGGTGATGGATGACAGAAGAGTTAAGGTGCGTGAGATTGCTAGTGCTGTGGGCATCTCGACTGGACGGGTACATAATATTTTGCATAAACATTTGGGACATGAGAAAGCTATCCGCAAGATGGGTGCCGCGATTGCTCACGCTTGACCAAAAATGGAAATCGTGTGAAGTGTTGCAAGGATGGTTTGCAGCTGTTCCAGAAGAATCCGGAGGACT
>CM032449.1:169219501-169305184 GCA_019049505.1 Pachyrhynchus sulphureomaculatus | reverse complement strand
CCTAGGAGCTCAAATTTTTAAGATATACAATTTTAGAGAAATATATAAGTTACATTATTGTAACTCAAATCCGTAAGTGTAGTAAACAAAAGTAGATACGAAATTTTTATTTTAGTTATACAAAATACAATATTATGTCGTACTTACAAACAAAAAAAAACATTGAAGAAATGAAATAGTCACTCAACACTTGGAAAGCTTCTTTTCCGCGACATTCTTGAATGTTTTTTTAAACAGTCCCTTTTTAAACTCCAGCAGTAATCTGCCATCATGTGCATGTCCCATCTTCCTTGGTAGCGGTCCTCCATAACTTTAATATCTTGGTGAAATCTTTCACCTTGTTCCTCACTCATGTCTCCTAAATTTTCTGGAAAACGGTCTAAGTGGCTGTGTAAATAGTGTATTTTAATACTCATATTGCACCCTAAGGATTTGAAACTATTAAGCATCTTGTTAACCATTTTCAACATAGTTTTTGAGCTTTATGTTTGCCTAGAAAATTTTCTACAACTGCAACAAATGATGTCCAAAGCTTCTCGTTCAACTTGATTCATTGAATTTATGAAGGCAGGATCCTTAATTAATTTTCTTATTTGTGGGCCGTCAAATATCCCTGCTTTGAGTTTTTCTGTGCTCAACTGATGCATTTTTTTACCCCTATATATGCAAAACAAGACCCATTCTTATCAAGAGCCTTTACAAATTGCTTCATTAAGCCCAACTTTATATGTAACGGAGGAAGTATGATTTTTTCTCTTTCAACCAAAGCGTCGTTAATGACATTCTTTTCCCCAACGTCCATGTTTTCTCTCTGAGGCCAATCTTTTCTAACCCAGTGGTGTGTTTTGTCCCTACTATCCCAGAGACACAAGAAACATGGATATTTCGTGTAACCACTTTGCTGCCCAAGAAGAAAGTTTACCATTTTTAAGTCTACACAAATCATCCATTGATGTTCGTAATACTTTATCTTCTGCAAGACCAAAGCTATGGTATTATATTCTTCTTTCAGTTTCGTTGAGTGAGCTAGTGGTATTGAACCATATTTATTCCATTATGTAGAAGGACACATTTTAAACTTCGCTTTGAACTGTCAATAAATAGGCGCCAATCATCTGGAATATATTCAGAAAGTCCCATTTCTTTCATGAGTCCCCTAATTTCGTGACAAAATACAAGATTGTCTTCTTGAGAAAAGAATGGTAGCAGATCTTTTTCTCTTGTACGGTAAAAAAAAGTAATTTTGGTTCCTTGTTCCAGTAATTTTTTGTCGTTCACCTAAACCTAGAAGCCAGTACTTCAGAAGCTTTTTTCGATAAAATTGAGATCCCTGGTGAGATCATTTAATTCATTTTGATTGAAGCGTTGAGGAACTGATGACGTCCCCTCATAGTCACTGTTAGTTTCATTAGCACCAGAATTTTTATTAGCATCAGAAGAGCGATCAGAGGGAAAATATTCGTTATCAGAGATATGTGGTAGCTGATGAAATGTTGGAATCGGTATTTCATCTGAAGTGCGGGATAGGGCGTATTGCCGAGTCTAAATTGGGATAAGTCCACTTACTGCGGTTATTTCGATTGATTCCATTAGTATTTACTAAACAGAAATAACAATCATTGAAGTGGTTTTTTGGTTCTCTCCAAACCATTGGTACGCCGAATTTTAGACATTTTCTTTTCCCGGTAGTCCACTGCCGTAAATGCTCTGTACAAGTTTTACATACGAGATGCGGGGCCCACGTTTTGTCCTGATCACCAAGCTTAACTCCAAAGTATCCAAGATACGCTCGCTTTACAAAGTCAGTAATAGTTTGTCTGTTTTGTTGAAACATGTATTCTCCGCATATATAGCAAAACATATCAGGTTGATTTACACAACTTCTTCTTGAACTGGAACCTGAACCTCATTTTAATTCTGTTCAATAACACAAAAACACTCTTTTCTTAACATAAAATAACACGCCGAATTCGATCTACTCTCATTAGTAAGAACGCACAAACTGACGAGACTTACCCGAGTTAGGTGATTAAAAGGGTCAGTTCAGGTACCTGATAGGCAATGGTTCCACTATAGATTTACCTGGAATTTACTCAATTACAGACTGACAATAAAACCATTGTACCTACATTAATGAATATATAATAATTTTAGAACTCTCATAAATGAATATACTGAATAAAAACCACATTGGTAGATAAGTTGATGTATCTAAAAAAAGTAGAGCTGATAGAGAAAAACGGATTGCATGTATAGATTTAGCGTCCCAAATATAGTTAAAATCAGCTCTAAAATCCCAGGCACCAAAACAAAAATATTTTTTTGTTGCCCTGTGTAATAGTCAGAGGGAGCCAAATCTGGTGAATACGCTGGATGTTTAAACAATTCGTACTTTATTTCGTTGAATATTGCCATCGTCAAATTACTTGTGCGAACACGTGCATTGTTTTGATGGAAAATGATTCTTCTCATCCTTAAAGCAGATCTTTTCTCACGAATTTTTGCATTTAACTAATCCAAAAGGTTACAATAATATTCAAAGTTAATTGTTTTACTTTTCTGAAAATAATCGATCAACAATACACCATTGTAATCCCAAAAAAATATTACCATAACCTTCCCTGCTGATGGAACCGTCTTTGCCTTCTTTGGTGCACTTCCACCGGCTTCATTCCATTATTTTGACTGTTCCTTTGGCTTTGGTGTATTTTGCTGGATCCAAGTTTCATCAACAGTTATGATGTTTGAAATCCGTTTTATTTTGCTTAAAAACGCTTCAGAAATACGCATTCGAATGCGTTTTTGGTCAATTTTCAGCAAACGCGGCACCCATCTTGCACAAAGCTTTTTCATATGTAATTCTTCATGCAAAAATATTTCCAATTCGTCCTTTTGAGAGAGCTATGGCCTCAGCTATTGCACGCACTTTCACTCGTCGATTAAGTCATGGACTTGTTGAATGATTTGTGGTGTTGGTGTTTTTGGACGACCATCGCGTGGATCATCTTCGAGGCTTGTATGACTAGACTTAAAAAGAGCAGCCCATTTTTTCACAATGGAAAAGTGACGATGAGGTTCGGCTTGTTACTTCTCGTACAACGCTTTTCAAGCAGTCATTTATATGGAGAACAGGACTGTATTTCCCACCGAGTACAATTTGCAGCGATTCAAGAACAACGTGAATCGCTTTCTCCGCACACGTGTCGCTCCTGTGGCGCTTTAGGGACTTCCCTGTAGCACGTGTGCTAGACTCATAAAAAAAAAAAAAACGATGGTGTATTCTTATACACTTTTAACAGTTTCGGATATATTTCTGTTGGTGTTAAAACCACTCAAAACAAAGAATTTAATCGCTGCACGGTATCCAGTTTTTTCCGTTTTAAAAATATCAATGATACGTCAATATTATACACCTGATACTACATGTGGATGGAACTTTTCAATACAATTATGGTTTCACAGTTTCCAACGCCATCTATGTGTCAGGCTGGGAACTCTTCAGACAGCCTAGGTACTTGGGACACAACCTTGATAGACAATGTGTTTCACAATTTTTTTAATGATATGGAAGTTCACGTTGTAGAAAGTTTTTTTAGCCATCACAAATAAGTTTATGCCCCAATCCTAAATATTAATTTTTTTAAACTCATTAGGGATGTGTTTTGTGAAGTCACTGATCATTTTATACCTCCGTAATATTTTTTTTTTATTTTGAAAGCAATCACGGTATGGAACACTAATTGCACTTGGTCGTTTTTTTTTTTATTCCTAGAATGTTTACGTGTTATATTTTGAATATATTCATTATAGAATTAAATGTAATTTTCGATAACTTCAGTACGTATTTCTTCTTTTCATTTTCTTCTTTCTCATCCTTCTTCTGTTTATAATGTATGCTCATGTTTTTAAAATGGCAATCAATTATTGGATGGATATTTTGTTGATATATTTCTGTTAGCTAAACTTTAGCTCGTATGAAGAACTAAATGGTTTGTTTTTTTTTATTATTATTATTTTGACCAAGAATACCAAAAAGAATGACAAATTACATCAGTCTTGACGTTATTTTGACTATCTCCATTTTCTTCTTCATTCCACTTTAATAGACCCAGCTGTCAACATTTCGGTAATATTAATGGTGTAATTATTTATTATACATAAACACTAGAGTGTTCCAGAAAACTATAAAAGAAAACAACCGAAGAATTTAAAGTTTTTGAAATACAGTTGCCAAAAACTTTATGTTTTTGGCAACTGTGACCATTTAACTGGTAAGAAAAAGATCGCTAAAGAAGGCTTCTGAGGTTACGGTATTAAGAGACCCCTTAACTTCTACAATAGTACTGTAAGTCCCAATTACCAAAATACCTTTACAGTGGGTGCAATTTTTTCTTTTTAGTGGTTCGTTTTTGATATCTAACGCTTTTGCTTTATCTTGACGCTTTTGATATAAATTTTTTAGTACTTGCGAGTTCTTGTTTCACACGCTAAGAGCTGCATTAGGACACCAAATTAAGAATCAATACAGTGTTGCCATAAAAACAAGCACGCAGGAAAAAATGTTCTCAAATGCTCGGCAAATTAAATAATTTGTCAGAGAGGGCGCTAGATGTCGTTTCTTTTTGTTGGAATAGCACATATGTTGCAAGAAAATATGTAAATCTTCAAAAGAGCTTGGTGGGAGACAGAGTTCGGTGCAGTTCTTTATATAAAAGAATGTGGTACGAGAAGGAACAACCTCAATTTAACTTTTGTTTGACGTTCTAAAAAATCAAGGTTTCAGGTTAGCACAAGGTTTCAGGGTAGCTCTGTATTGAATAGAATCTGTAAAGCATATTTGGGAGAAGAACTCCAAAGGGGGGAGTAGTATCCCATTGATTGTAGAATTTGAATCCTTTAGAGTTAAATTCTACTTGGTTACTGCCCCATCAAGACAGAATTTCCTTCGAGTTTCTGTTGTATAACTTCCTGCTGGATGTGGAAGTGTTTCGCAAGGAAATTATAATTTTTAAGTAGTGAAATGTAGGTTACATCTTTTCCATTTATGTGTAAATCAGAAAACTGTACACATTTGACAACAATGCCGAAGAACTCGCAGTCGCAATTAACATTCCTGAAGACCTGCCATCAAGCAGGCTTAGAACAAAGTTATCCGTGAATGCTTTTCTGTCTTCCTCGATCTTCATTTGTTCCCACCGCAGCACGCCGGTGTCCAGCATCGTCTTCACGATAATCGGTCGTGACGTCAGATGTTTTGGCCGCGATTTGATTGGGTAGTTTTGAAAATAGAAATAAGTCAATAAAAAAAATGATGACATAAAACAATTAGTCAATTAAAAAATAGGTTTTAAAAAGAATGGGTTTTGCCTTTGTCCTGCGAATTATTCGGCTTCTTCTCCCTTATGGTTGTTGGAAAAAGATCTTTTTGATTGTTTTTTTTTTCTCAAAAAATTGCCCTGTCGATTTATGTGCTTCATGCTCCTCTCCGTTCCGGAAGACAAGGTAATCTATACAATCTATCTACGGATAATAACACAGGTCAACATTTTTTAAACCTGAGACCAGATTATACTTTTTCAAAGGTTTTTGTTGCATTGAATCCAAATCCGACCTCAGAATTGCTCCACTACATTAAGTTTTCGGGATTATATTACACTGCGAATTAATTTTTCTCCACAAATGTCGTTGCGTTATCTTCAAAATATATTTTGAATTTTTCAGATATTTTATTTCTTCTCGGAAAAATCGTCCGTTGCAATTAATTAGTTTGGCGTTTTCGTTACAACTATACCAAAAAAAAAGTTGATCCGGCAGGTGGGAGTAGGTATGTCCATTTTGAAAAAACATCGATGATTTTTCCGTTGTTATATATCGAAACCATACATCGATGTTTTTCGATATATCGATTCATAAACATCGATGTTTTCTCAACATCGAATACTTTTAACTAGTACTAATTCATGGATTGATAAATGTGTCATATGATCTGAATACCCATATCTTATGAATTATGTGAAATGTAATAGCCATTTTTGGGAAAAAAAATACAACTGTAACATTAAAGAAATGAAATTTTATTCTTATTTTAGCAGTAACTACACCAAATTATCGATATCAAAAATTTACCAAATCATCGATTGAACAAACTTTTGTTTTTACAGAGTTTGCCAAAAGTATCAATTACCAATGTCCTTTAGGCAAGCTCTGCAATAAACAATAGTTTGTTCAACCATTTCCCTTTCAGTTGGTTTCTTTGCTGATTATTTACTTGAGCAGCTTTAGAAAACAACCGTTTAGAAGAAACGGAAGTTCCCACCATGGCCGAATATTTGAACGCAATTTTGTGAAGCTTTGGAAGCTGAATTTTCAAGTCGTTCTAAATTTCCAGTGGGTTCTTGTTCAGTCTTCTCACTGAACTGCGTAAGTAAAGAGAAGGTCCATCCGAAATAGTTTCGTCCGATTTGCTGGTTTTCCAGCTCTTATGTGCTAGTAATAATTTGTGATGATCTTCCCATAGGGAAAAGGAGTGTTCTTGTTTCTCGGAATGATCTGAATCGGATTACACGGCTTCATTATTGTGTGTGCTATTTTTTATCAAGTCTTTAATTCTTGTGATAGCTGTTGAGCATGCAAGTGAGTACTGAAATACATTTTTTTGAATCTCGGATCCAGTATCGTAGGCTAAGGTAAAGGAGCTTTGCATATTATGAACCGACGCAAAGCTGGGTGGCGGATTAAGTTATTGACTAGGTTTTGATATCGATATATCGAATGAAAGTACATCAATGCATCGAATATTTATGTGCTTTGAAAAATATCGGATCGTTTCGATGTATCGAATGGCAAACTTCGAATGGTTTCGAAACATCGATATATATTGAATATCCCTAGGCGGGAATAGTGTAATTATATGATTTTTGGGACGCCGAATCCAAATTCGTTATTGGTTTACTCCCATCGAGTCATGGTTTGCCCCTAATCTTAAGAAATTTAAAATGACGGATTCGATATGACGGGTTGGAATTCTGAAGTCTAAATTACTATCGAAAAAATTTTTCGAACAAAAATTGTGTAGTTTTGATAGAGAAACATGATACCGTCATAAAAAATATGGGTTTCCTTTTAAAAAATCAAAGTTGACCTTGAAATGCCCTTCAAGATGATCTTTCAAGGTCATTACAATTATATCATTTTATTGCCCCTTCAAAACCCTTCAACTTTTGTCTGAGCCTTTTTTTAGTAAAAGTTGACTTAAGGGGGGGCTTGGCACATTAAAATGACACACCATATATGATAACAAATAAACAATGTTGCTACTAGAAAAATGATTTCTCCGAGAAGAAATAAGATATCTGAAAAATTCAAAATGCATTTTGATGGGGAAGAGTAGTACTTTCATATTCCGCAACGAATGTTGTGGCGAAACAATAATTCGCGATGTAATATATGATTTCGAATACACCGAAAAAATTGTGTTTTTTACATTTTTAGGTTAGGATATCTCGAAAACATGATGTGATGGAGCGATTCTGAGATCGGATTCGGATTGAGCGCATCAAAAACTTTTGGGAAAGTATACTTTTGTCTCAGGGTCCTGAGTTTCATCTAATTTTGTCGGCCTGTGTAATTAAGGGTTTTTCATTAGTAGGGTTTGTACAATCTTCAAGCCTTTCTTTTTATGGTATTTTTTTTTACAAATAACATCAAATACATATCGAACATTTTTTTAAATTAATACATGTGTTAATGTTGATACCCAATAGGAGCACGAGACGAGGTATTAAAATCAGAAAACGTCAATTGATTTTCAGAAATATTTTCATTCGACCGGACCATTATTTACCCAAAATATGTCCGAGAGACGTTTTGTTTATTTAATATAATTTCCATAAAATTAAATTAAACCATAAAGATTCAGGGATCAGATAAAATAAATTAATCATAAGCAAACGGGCCTGAGAAAACCCGGAGAAAAAACCATTAAAGAATGTCATATCGGCCCCCCGGCAGGTTCCAACAAGATAGAGCGGTAAAAAACAAAGGAGTGCGATCCTCAGGTGGTTCAAGATCGAATCCCTCATCATTTTTGACACATTGCCGCTTTTCAAACGATTTATTTGCCTGACCCGAACATGGATTTACAATTATGTAAAGATAGCCTTTTCTTTTAAATAATGATCTTGATTTCATGACATCACTTAGTCAGCTAATAATATATTTTTATTTGTAATTATTGTTTAATTTATAAACCTTATTGCTGTTATCTTTTTCCATACTTATTAGGCAACTTTTCAAAAAAGTTTGTTCGTTTATTGTTTTTAGCTGTTTGTTTTTCAAACTTTAATTTAATTATCGACAGTGGGTGGTTTAAATTTTCATAATATGTTTTCTAAATTGAATTCTAAAGTTTTTCTATTCAGTAATCGAATTCATCGCTTAACATCTGCCAGAACAATGATAAATTCGATAAATTTTTTAATATCAAACTTGTTTTGTGCGTCTCCAGACTGACTTACTGTTCTATTTTTTTTTATGGGCATTCACGTTGGTCTTGACTCTCTGCAAACTGTAGTCCGTAGGGAACCTTTGTTTACGACGCATTTTAGTAAAAAATATGAATCGATTCCGAATTTTCGTCGAAATCAAGTAAAATCCAAAATGAGACAGTTGTTCGAGGCATTCTTTCTTTGTTCCCATCCAAAGGGATCTTAAATGACACATTTCAATATATTAAAAAGTCGGTACCGTTTGTGAAGAAGTGGGTAAATTATTTTAACGTGACGAAAAATGTCGACGACTTGCCAAAACGTGGCTCGGTAGGCAAGGTCACTCCGAAAGTCGAAAAACGAATCGTATCTTTGTTTTTACGGGACATGAAATTGACGCTGTATCAAGGAGTGGCAAAATTAAGAAAATTGGGTTTGAATGTGTCCGATGAGACCTTTCGACAACATCTTCATGCTCATGATGTCAAATTCCGAAGCACGTTGAAGAAATTTTTGCTGGGCGCGAAAATCACGTCGCGAAGCGGCTCGCTATTAAAAACGTTGGGTCCCTTGTAAAGAGAAAGCTCAGAGGAAAGACTCTGAAGACTTTTACTCAACTGTCTCGCGAGATTTGAAAAATTTGCAGAGTATGCAGGAAATCTCGTTGACAACATGCCTCGAAGATTCCAGGCGATTATTGATGCAGGAGGCGATTGGACAACTAACTAAGGTAGGAGTGATTCAAACATACTATTAAAACTTGTATGAACAAAAAAACTGCCCACCAAATGGTCTCAAAAAACGTCAAAGTAGATAGATAACTCGGAAGAACTACCAGAGATAACAGATGAAGGAATATTAACAGCACTAAAAACTATGAACGACAATAAGACACCAAAACCTGACGGAATATTAACAGAAACAATGAAAGAAGGAGGACACTTGGTGGTAGAGGTGCTGAAACTCTTATCCAATAAATATCTAGAAGAAAAGATACTAAAAAATTGGAACACAGCCTCAACAATATCATTACTTTCACAAATATACAAATTGTTTACCAAAATAATAATTACTTACTTATTTACTTAATCCTTATGCCTTTCTACTCCTTTAGTTAGTTAGAGTTATTCTATATACGTCTTTTCCATATTGCCTTCCACCTCTTTTTATCCTGTGTGGTTCGTCTTGCGTGTTCCCACTCTATTCCTCTCTTGGCCACTGCCTCTCTAACATCCCCCAACCATGTCCTTCTAGGTCGGCCTCTTGTTCTTTTCTTGCTCACTCTGGCTTCAAACACTTGTCTAACTATTCTTTGTTCAGTCATCCTTTCGACGTGACCATACCATCTTAGTTGTGCTTCCTCAACCTTTTCCACCATTGGTTTCAGGTTCAGATTCCTTCGGAGTTGTATATTCCTAACCCTGTCCATCCTTGTTTTGTCTTCTATTTTCCTTATGAATCTCATTTCTGTAGCCGTTATCTTTTCTTTCTGTCTTTTTGTCATTGTCCATGTTTCTCCTCCATATAAAAGTATTGGTGTTGCAACCTTCTAGAATACTTGGGTTTTAATATTTTTTGGTATCTCTTTCTTTCCAAAGAATGTATTCTTTATACTATTAAATAATCTTCCTCCTGTTATTATTCTCTCCTTGATCTCCTCTTCCATCCTTCCATCCTCCGTTATTGTTGATCCCAAATATTTAAACTTCTTCACTTGGTCTAGCCTTTTCTCTCCTATCTTTATTTCATGTTGTTCCTATTATCATAGTATTTGTCTTTTCTTTATTAATTTTCATGTTTATTCTTTCCAATGCTTCTTTATATATCCGTATGTTCCTATTAAGCGTTTCCTCATCTTTGATATAATAACCATATCATCCGCATATCATAGTTCTGATATTTCTATCTTTTTCATCTTCCAATAGCCTATCTGGCACGGTCTTACCCCTTGCTTCTTTACGTCTTTTATTGCTTCATCCAGAACTATTGAGAAAAGCATGGGGCTCAGGATGCATTCCTGCCTAAGGCTCATAGTTGTTTCCAATATATCGGATTTATCTTGTCTTGTTCTTATATAATTTGTTGATTCTTTGTCTAAACTCTGTACGCCTTTTATTATTATTTCCGGTATTTCTCTTTTCCTCAGTGTTTTCCATATGTCTTCTCTCTTAATCCTGTCGAAAGACTTTTGTAGGTCTACAAAACACAGGTCTATAAAACCCATAATAATTAATAGATTGGAAAACAAGCTGGAATTAAACCAACCGGTAGAACAGGCTGGCTTCAGGAGGAGTTTTAGTGATCATCTCTTAATTATCAGAACTTTAATAGAGAAAGCAACAAAATATAACTTAAAGATGTAGCTGATATTTATAGATTATCAAAAAACTTTTGATAGTATTGAGAGCTGGACCATCGAAAGAGCCTTGTATAACAGCAGAATATCCTATAGGTATACTCAGCTCATAAGAACAATTTACAACAAGGCTCAACTGATAGTGGAAACGGATAGTAAAACAAATCCTACACCCATCAATCACGGAGTAAGACAGGGAGATTTCATGAGCCCAATATTATTTATAGCAGTAGTAGAAGAAGTTTTTAAGGAACTCGAATGGGAAAAAAGGGGGATCAGTATAAATGGACAAGAGTTAAATCATCTACGATATGCTGATGATGTAGTGCTAATCTCAGATAATTTTAATGACATACAGGACAACTACAAATCAGAGAGGGTAGGACTACTGCTGAATAGAGATAAGACAAAGGCTATGACAAACGAAGCAAGTCCGCGAGGCTTGAGAATAGAGAGCATACTTGAATACGTAGAGAAATACATCTACTTAGGGCTAATAATAAAGTGTGGAAAAGCTAATCAAATGGCAGAAGTACAGAGAAGAATCAGGCTAGCATGGGCAGCATTTGGCAAACAAAGAAAAATACTAACCAACAAAAGAATTCTTCTGAAACTAAGAAAGATGATATTCGATCAATGCAATGTACCGCTCCTCACATGGACGCGGCCCAGACATGGACATAGACTAAGAAAATGATGGACCAACTGAGTAAAACACAGAGAGCAATGATGCCAGAATGCTGAATATAAGATTACGAGACAGAATCAGAAACGAAAGTGTAAGACAAAAGACCAAAGTGATAGACTTAAGAGAACAGGTAGCAAGTTTGAAAGCGAGATGGGCCGGTCACAAAATGAGACAACAAGATGAGAGATGAAATAAAAGAATACAAGAATGGTTGGGATAAAGATCCAGAGGAAGGCCCGAAGCAAGATGAAAAGATGACCTGAAAAGGACGGCTGGTTTAGGATGGATCAGAAAGACGCAGAATCGAGAGGGATGGAAAAAGGAAGGGGAGGCCAATATCCGACACTGGATGGAAAAAGGCTTACTCGATAGATAGAGTGTAAATCTTTCTGATTCAAAATGATATTTCCAGCTTTTGAGAAGCTCTCCTTGCTATGCATGCAACACGTTTCTTTGTTCCTAAATTAATACCTATCAAATTAATTGAACTATATCCGGGTAAGCAACGATAATTTTTTAGAAGGTTCAAGATTCTCGACGATGACTTGTGTAATTATAGCTGAAACGTTGGAAAGCCACAATTCGATACGGTTTATTCTCAAGAACTGAACTTATTCGATATGTTGCTATGTATGTTAACTATAAACTGTAAAATTAATGGCAAATATGGTGCCCCAGATAAGCCATTTGTTTATATTATTGAAAAAGTGGCGTCAAGAAACCGCGGTCGTCATCAACTCCTCCAAACTATTGTTAAGACAGGTCAGGCGGTCAAGGAATGTCAAGTACCTAACACCTTGAGTAACAAAATAAGAACGGGGATCCGGTACTATCGTCTTTATAGCACGTTTTTTTGTAACATAAACAAATTAGTTTCTTTGGCGGTGAGTTTGTTAGCCAAACAACTATTTAAAATGGAAAGTATTTTTTTTTTAAATAACAAATTAAAAACAGAAAAAAAAAAAACGGGCTATTTACAATGGGGAATTTTGAAAAATCGACGAAAAAAATTATCAAAATACGAGCTACTGGTATTTCAAAATGGCGTTAAATTTGATAATTACCAGCCATCATTCTCGGCCGAACACGGACCAATAAAATCAGTCGAAGATGTAAACTAGATCCAATAGCTGGCCAGAAATCATTAATGCAAATATTCATGATTATGAAAAAGCAAAAACAGGTATCTCGTCTCTCACCTGTGTGCAAGTTACCTTCAAGAGTAACAAACATCAGTTCTAAAAGAGAACGCTGTAGTATTACACTTCGCCATCGCGTTATAATATCACTTTTTACCAGTTTATCTGTGCTGTTCCACAAAATATCCGTGAGACCACATTGTCTGGTATGATTATTCGTCGACATAAAGTCTACAAAGTGCTGGTAAATAGTCGTAACTATTAAAGAATTAAAATATCCGTAAAAGAGTGACTAAAGTTAATAAAACCATTGCGTGTAGGCGTACATTTCCTAATTTTCATTCTATTTAATCTTTAATACCAAGGAATTTCAGTGTTCTTCGTAAAAGTGACGTGGATGCATATACACAACACTATAGTGCGTTTAAATGTGCCTCTGACCAGTGAACAGTTAGTGATATTAGTTTTAAATACTTCTTATTATTAAAAATTCATGATCATTCTTATACAAAATAATAAAATAATAAAAATAACAGTGTATAATAAAGAAACCTATTTTTTTGTTAGGAAAAATTCCTCTCCAAGTAGTACCAAGGTTTTAACGTAGACATGTAGTCTACTACGTTAGCAAGTAAATTTGAAGCAAGGTGTTTGCCTAAAGCAGTTTCTGTCCTGAATATTAAGGTAAGGTAAATATATGTTTTTGGTTTTGTTTAATCTTGTTTGTTGTTTCTACTATACAGTTTGTCCAGTTCAGGTAGTAATTTAAATAACACTGATTAAAAAAAGGAAATTAACAATTTGCTACAATAACTTTTTTACATTTATATTTATTCGAGGAACAAATTAATCACTTATATCACAAATCAACACTGTACGATGTACAAAAGACAAATGAATTTCGTGTACGCTCGGTTGCTGATTTTAAATCGCGGGCGAAATGTGCGCATGCTTGTGTATCTAAAAATATTTAATTTTTATAGTAACACACAACAGTCAATATTAATATGACTTAATTACCCTGCACTTGCAGCTTCGCCCACAAAGCGAGGTGTTTAGCATATTATTGTCCATGAAAGTACGTTGTAGTAGTAGTAGTAGTAGTATATGTTTGTGTGTTATTTATGATCTATTTTTATCTTGAACTCATATAGTTATCTGCCCTTATTTGTGATGGATAAATGCATCTTCCACAGAAAAAAAATGCTAAATAATACTTTCACGTTATAGAACACTGACAAATCAAATACACATGCTACGTTGTAAACGTCAACCAATTTAAAATAGTCGTTATTAAAGGGCATTATTCCTTCGAGCATCTTTAATTTCATTTTTAAAATCCGGCCAAGTGCAAGTCGTGTTCCGTACCATGATTGCGCATAAAATAAAAATTTTTTGTTACAGAGGTAAAAAATGATGAGCGAGTTCACAAAACATATCCTAAATGAGTTTTCAAAAATTAATATCTAGAATTCGGACGCAAACTTGTTTGTGACGTCTAAAAAAACTTTCTATAACGTGAACTTCTATATTATTAGGAAAATTGCAAGATACATTGTCTATCAAGGTTCTGTCTCTATTAGGCCATGTATCTTTTATCATTTGTATAAGCCCAATGCTATTTAAATAGGTGGAAAGACTATTATTAAAAGATTCCAAAAAATTTATGTTGAAATCTCCTACAATAATTATTTTAGATCCTTGCTGTGTATGTATGTTTATACTTTTATCTATATAGTGAATAACATTTTTAGTGTTCCATACGGAACACTTATGGGATCACCTCGGTGTCCGTCTGTCACACCCGATTGTCTCCGAAACTGTTTAACATAGGAAGTTGAAATTTGGCACAAATCTAGGAATTGATGGCCTAATCAGAGCCGTATAGTTTTGAAAGTTAAATTTGGTTTTAAGGGGTTAGTTTTGGGGGTGAAATCGGAAGTGAAAAAAAATACCAGGTCGTCGAGTGGGGTGTCAAATGAAAGCTTGTGAAAACACAAGTTCAAAAATATATTTGATGTAATACTTACACACAGTTTTTTTTTTTATTATTTTTAAAAAATGGCAAAAATACTCCTGTCCTCCCACCTTATCTCAAAATGTACTGATCAAAAAATTTTGAAAAAATTCTGGAATAGTCTTCATAAAGTGTAGACGGTGAAATCGGAAGTGAAAAAAATACCGAAAATCTACTGAAAACTATGTTTCCCTACAAAATGGTGGAGGTGGATTATTTTCCATACATTACCTCGTGTCGCTTCTCTAGAGACAAAATAATTTTATTTTATTTGTTTATAATTAAATATTTAGGTAGTAAATATTTGTTTTGCACTTTTATTACTAGATTCGGGATTGAACTAGATCGATTTATTGGGTATTAGGTAGCTAAGATGCTATAACTATTATACATTATTGACGAAGAAAAAAACGTGAAAATACATATTGTTTGCTTTGAACTGATTGATCACCTTCCATATTCTCCTGATTTAGCTCCCTCAGACTATGACCAATTCCTAGAACTGAAAAAATATTTTAATAGCACACAAATTTCATTGACGTGAAGCAGTAATAAATGATTTTTGAAAGCCCTTCAGCTATGTCCTGTAAAGAATAAATACGGTTTTTAATCTGTTTTTAGTGACAAAAATGCGAATGTTTTGAAAGTGCTTTGTCTATTAATGTTTTTAAATTTTTAATTACGATGAAATCCCCTTTTGAGAATAAGTAAATAATACTGATGAGGACCAAATCTGGTCGAAACGCTTATGATAATAAACCTACACCAAATTGACGGAAAATATAATTTTACCAGAATCAATTTTTGCCTAAATTAATCAAGAACTACATCCCAAAGAAGAAAAAAAACAAAAAAGAATATCTAAAACTGGTTCAAGAACGTCTTCAATTTTTAATATATATATGGTGTATATATATATATATATATATATATATATATATATAGGTATATATATATACATATATATATATATATATATATATATATATATATATATATATATAGGTATATATATACATATATATATATATATATATATATATATATATATATATATATAAATAAATACATGTATACATATATATATATATATATATATATATATATATATATATATATATAATATATATATATATATATATATATATATATATATATATATATATATATATATATATATATATATATATATAATATATATATATATATATATATATATATATATATATATATATATATATATATATATATATATATATATATATATATATATATATATATATATATATATATATATATATATATATATATATATATATATATATATATACTTCCGGGTTTCAATCCGTTTGCCTGATAATAAATTTGCATGACGTTTCGCCCAAATCTCATTTGGCATTTTCAAGTGCTCTTGCTTCTGCTGCTACTCGACACTGTGATCTTGCTGCTGCTGCCGTTCGATATATATATATATATATATATATATATATATATATATATATATATATATATATATATATATATATATATATATATATATATATATATAATCTCTGTATTTAGGTGTTTAGTGCAAAAAAAGTTGTAGGCTGTGGAAGGAAGAAAGAGAATTTACGTGTGACCTTTTTCTGCACCTCTCCAAGGCTTAAGATTATGTATATAAAATGTTACAATAAATGCTCCAACTTAGAGAATAGATTGAATGTATATGGACGTCATTTTTAGTGTTCCGTACGGAACACTTATAAGACCACTTCGGTGTCTGTCTGTCTGTCACACCCGATTTTCTTCGAAACTATTTGACATAGAAACGTGAAATTTGGTAATAATATAGGAATTGATTGCCTAATCAGAGCCATGTAGTTTTGAGAATTAAATTTTGACTTAAGGGGTTAGTTTTGGGGGGTGAAGTCGGAAGTGAAAAAAAAATTTTTTTACTAGGTCATCGAGTGGGATGTCAGATGAAAGCTTGTGAAAACACGAGTAAAAAATATACATATAATATTATACTTGCGCGCACTTTTCTTTGTATTATTTTTAATAATTCGCGAAAAATCGCTGTCCCGGGCCTTATCTCAAAAAGTACTTATCAAAAAATTTCGAAAAAGTTCTGGAATATTTTCCACGGGGTGTAGATTGAACGAAAATTATCACGAGTGCATTACCTTTAATAATTTATATGGTATATAAAAAAAAAACAAAAATTTCAAGGTCATCCGTTTTCAGTAAAGATTGGAAACAAACTTTGTTGAAAACTCATTTGGGGTGTGTTTTGTGAAGTCACTGATCATTTTATACCTCCGTAACAAATTTTTTTATTTTAAAAGCAATCAACGTACGGAACACTAATTGTGCAAGTTCAACTTGCACTTGACCGGTTTTTAAAATAAAATCTTACATTTTGGGACTATATATTTTATTGATCAATAAAATATTCATAGTTATTTAAGCCAATTTTGATCATGATTACGGTTTTTGGATGCTACTAGTTATAGTTGAGTCAGCTTGCGACTAATTAATTATGTTTTATTAATCATTTACAAAATCTCTTAAAAGTCAAACAGAAAAATGTCAATATGTCCAGATATTCCAAAAGAAACCTAATGTGTGGCATCACTTGTTTCATTTGTATGCACATTTTTTAATGTCGGCAATAAAGTAAAAACCACGTATGTATTAGCGACGCGTTCGCAACAACATAATAACGAAGATGAACCGTCATATAGATATTGCACGCATCAGAAAATATTGCAAAAAACTACTTCCAAGAAAACGTCTTTCAGCGCCCAGCTTATAAATTTTTATGAACAAAATTCCCACAGTGAGTAAGTACATCATTATTGGATGTAAATATTCCTCATAAATTTTTCTCATTAAGTATCTTTTTTATTTGAAAAAAATAGTGCTTTGAGTGGTAACATACGAGTACGATACAAATTGCAAATCTTTTCAAAATACGTTTTGTAGGTAGTTACGTCAGTCATACAAATATATGTGATATATATCATCGAAAAAATATATCCTTTAAATTTATATAAATCTTTTATATAGTTCCAGCCAGTAAATGAAAATGTGCAAACAAGAGGAATCTTCGCTGATACATAGAAAACATACTTCAGAGAACTTTACGATCTCGAAAAAAACCAACGACACGAAGGAATATGAAACAGAATCTAAAGTGAGTTTAGAGGAAACAGAAATATTAACAAGTATGAAGAAATTAAAGAACAGTAGGTCACCAGGGATAGATGCAATACCGAACGAACTGATGAAATATGATGGCCAGGAAAGAAAAGCCAGTAAATGAAAACTTGCAAACAAGGGGAATTTCCGCTGATACATGGAAATCATATTTCAAAAAACTTTACGATATCGAAGAAACCAGCGACATGGAGGAATATGAAACAGAATCTAAAGCCAGCTTAAAGGAATAACAAGTATGAAGAAATTAAAGAACAGTAGGTCTCCAGGAACAGATCGAATACCGACCTAACTAATGAATTATGGTGGCCAGGAAAGAAAAGCTAGTAAATAAAAACGTGCAACCAAGAGAAATCTCCGCTGATACTTGGAAAACATACTTCAGAGAACTTTACGATACCGAAGAAACTAACGACATGAAGGAATATAAAACAAAATCTATAGCGAGCTTAGAGGAAACAGAAGTAATAACAAGCGTGAAGAAATTAAAGAACAGTAGGTCGTCAAGGACAAATGGATTACCGAACGAATTGATGAAATATGGTGGCCAGGAAAGAAAAGCCAGTAAATGAAAACGTGCAAACAAGAGGAATCTCCGTTGATACATGGAAAACATCCTTCAGAGAACTTTACGATACCGAAGAAGCCAACGACTTGCAGGAATATGAAACAGAATCTAAAGCGAGCTTAGAGGAAACAGAAGTAATAACAAGCGTGAAGAAATTAAAGAACAGTAGGTTGCCAGGGACAGATGGAATACCGAACGAACTGATGAAATATGGTGGCTAAGAAAGAAAAGCTAGTAAATGAAAACGTGCAAATAAGAGGAATCTCCGCCGATATATGGAAAACATACTTTAGAAAACTTTATGATATCGAAGAAACCAACCACATGGAGGAATATGAAACAGATTCTAAACGGGGGAGGAAATCGAATGAATAACAAGCATTAAGAAATTAAAGAACAGAAAGTTGCCAGGGATAGATGGCATACTGAACGAACTGATGAAATTTGGTGGCAAGGAAGTGGCTAAAAACCTTATAACTTTGTTCAATAAAATACTAGATACATTGGAGGTACCGAATGACTGGCACACCAATACCCCAATTCCGATCATGAAGAAGGGACATATATTAATGGCAAAAAATGTTCTTGAGACACATTTTTTCAAAAATACGAGCTATTTGACAGACTGTACATCTACTTTCTACTTTAGTTTTCTAGAACAAAATGATCCACACTGTATAATCTTTTGTAGAAAAACAGATAGGAAAATATCACTTGCTAGAGGAATTTCTTCAACATTTAGTGACGCATCAATGACGCACTTTTAACATTTTTTATTAAATACCATATGTAATTATATTTTAATAACACTAATGTGCATGTTAAGATATCGGCATATATTTATAGATGAGTTTTTTAATAGAGTAAGTGAAAGCTCTGTTTATCAATATTACAAACAAAACTTTATACATGAAGTGCATATATTTTTCAATCAAATGATTTATTTTCTTTTACATGGAAGGTACAAATAGAATAAAGCCAACATCTGTCTACACCGACATGTTGCTTTTTTTTTGTCGTTCATCTCCCCGCCTAAGTAGGAATTTTACCCTTTTTTCATATCCTGGGGATATCGCTGGGGATGTCGTAATACCCGCCAATGTTGTCCAAGTGCCGAAACTTACATTTGTGTATTTCACAGCACCTTTTAGACAACGCAGTAGTGCTGGACGTTACTGCATTTCTACAAACAACTACTGCCTATGTACGTGGCCAGGACAAATATACTTAAATTAATAAATAAAGTATACTGACTTGCCGGGATTGGGACCCGAGACCTTCTGCACCGCAAGAAAATTACTACGCCACGGAGCAACGGGCCGCCACTGAGCTGACCATACGACAGACTTAGCCAGGGAGGAGCCAGAGAAGGGCAGCTACTCCTCCCCCTAGATCCCCGAGGGGCTAAAATATTATAATAATAACAAGAATAAAAAATGACGAAACAATAAAAATTTAATTTAATAAAAGAACCAGAATAAGCTTTTAGTGGGTGGAAACAACCTGCTTCTCGTCTAGGTGCCTGGCCATATGGGTATCTATGGAAGTGATAACACTGACACACTGACTAAACAGGACGCTGTAATAAACCCTACATGCCTAGACCTGTTTTAGCAAACCAATACAATACGGGTGGTACGGCAATTGCAGACCTACTGAGGTGCCATAAGGGTATCTAACCCTAAGTATACCAAGTCCTTGCAGAAATGAAGCAGTAAAGACCTGAAGTTCGACACAGGCCACTGTTACATCTATCTTAAGTTTATCAAATCAAGATCCATCTACGAATTCACAGTTCGTGGACTAGATCGTGTCAAGTTGAAGTAAGTTTCCGACGTTTAGACTATTGCATGAGATATTATCTTCAGTATTAAGCTTCGTATTAATTGAATTAAATCTATTAATAATTGACATTAATGATTTTAATTTTTAAAATTGAAGAATAAGGAAAAAAAAACGTCCAATTTGGCACATCTGATTCCAAAAATGATGATTCCTGATCTGAAAAATATTATAAGAACTTTGTTTCCTTGGTTGCGTTCCTTAGGTGGATTCATATTGTGGTACAATTTCTAATATTACTTGTCGGTTTGAGCGTAAGATCAAATTCCAGAGAATAAAAAACAATTTTAGTTGTTCTTAGACATTATTTGCTAGAAGTGGTAAAACCAAAGACTACCTAATTCTTTATGCTGTGATAAAATAAGCAAAATAGGTTTGGTAAAAATCGCATCAAAGACAACTTGTAGTAGTTGACATTCCAGTTTCTAAATTTTAAGATAATTTTAGAACTTAATATATATAACTAAAACGATTAATGTCAGAATGATAAAATATAAAGATGGAGTAATGCTCTTTAAATAGCTGTGACCTATCTCCATTTTTTATAGAATTCAACAAGAATCTCCAGCTTACCAGGTGGTCTACGAAAACAAGACAGATTCATTTTTGGGCAATACAGAGAGCACAACAGTTTTATTTCTAAAGGAACTTTTTTGTTATGCTGCTGTAACCCTTTACCTTAAAAAAGGTGGTTAACACACCCTCCTATGACACTATGACATCACCTACCAAAACATATTTTTATTATTATTCGTTCGATTTCGCTAAATTAGTAGCTCAATCTATATATTTACCTTTTTATTTATCAAGTAAGACAAAGAACGGCCGATTTCAAACAGTGCGATTTGGACGGCTTCGCTACAAACATTTCCGCCACCGATTATAAAATGGGCGAAGATGTTTGAAGAACTTAGTATCGTTTTTTTAAAGTGTGAGTTTGGGTCGTAACCTGGGCACAACAAACGATGTGTAGAGAAGTAATGACCGTCATCAAAGATAACATTTTCACAGTAAACTAAAACACAGTAGCGATGCTCAAAAAAATTTTTAGGTCCTGGTTTTTATCACGCTTGCGTCCCCTATCATACCAACAACATGGCTGAAAGCGTGGTCGCGAGTTGTGTTTACATCTGGATTTCAAGAAGAATTTTTTTACAAGGTGCTCCGAAATTCATTATCAATAGTTTTTCAATAAGTAAATGACTCGCTTGACGTGATAATTGAAAATAATTATAAAAAACCGGCAAGTGCAAGTGGCGGCCTGTGGTTACGTGATGTAGTACCTTGCTTACGATGCAAAAGGTCGAGGGTTTAATTCCGCAGGTCGGTATACTTACTTATTAAAATATTTATGTATATTTGGCCTAGCTGTGAACATAGGTAGTAGTTGTTCGCAGAAATGCATTAACGTCCGGGGCAGCCCTACCGGGTTGTCTAAAAGGTGCTGTGAAATACAGAAATGTATGTTTGGGCACTTGGACAACGTTAACGGATATTACGATATCTTCGCCGATATCCCGAAAGTTTTTTCCGATCTTTACTGAAAACTGATGACCTTGATTTTTTTTACATCTATATAATCTATATAATAATATATATAAAATGCAACGTCTCTCTGTCTGTCTGTCTGTCTGTCCGTCCGTTAGTTCGCTTATCACTGGAAAACCAGTTATCCGATTTACGTACTTTTTTTTTTAAAACATACATATGTTCTCTGGCCAGGTTATAGGCTATATTTTATTACGATAGGTAGCATAGGGCATGAGCAGTGACGATAATAGTGAATGAAGTCGAAAAAAAGTTTACCGCTAGCGCGTTCCCTTGCAATACACAGCCTAAACCATTAAATATGGAACAATATTATGTAGCAGAGAATATCTATAATTTATAATCTATAATATATATAAAATGCAACGTCTCTCTGTATGTCTGTCTGTCTGTCCGTTAGTGCGCTTATCACTGGAGAACCACTTATCCGATTTACGTACTTTTTTTTTTTAAACATACATATGTTCTCTGGTCAGGTTATAGGCTATATTTTATTACGATAGGTAGCATAAGGAATGAGCAGTGACGTAAAATAGTGAGTGAAGTCGGAAAAAAGTTTGCTGCTAGCGCGTTCCTTTGCAATACACAGCCTAAACCATTAATTATGGAACAATATTATGTAGCAGAGAATATCTATAATCTATAATCTACAATATATATAAAATGCAATGTCTCTCTGTCTATCTGTCTGTCCATTAGTGCGTTTATCACGAGAGAACCACTTCTCCGATTTACTTGTCTTTTTTAAATTCATACATATATTCTTTGGCCAGGTTATATAATAATAATAATAATCTATATCTATAATATATATAAAATGCAACGTTTCTCTGTCTGTCTGTCTGTCTGTTAGTGCGCTTATACCTCGAGAACCACTTATCCGATTTACGTGATTTTTTAAATTCATACATATGTTCTCTGACCAGGCTATACATATACATTTTATTACATCTATAATATATATAAAAATGCAACGTATCTCTGTCTGTCCGTTAGTGCGCTTATCACTGGAGAACCACTTATCCGATTTACGTACTTTTTTTTTTTAAAACATATATATATATATATATATATATATATATATATATATATATATATATATATATATATATATATATATATATATATATATATCTCTGGCCAGGTTATAGGCTGTATTTTATTACGATAGGTAGCATAACGAATGAGCAGTGACGATAATAGTGAATGGAGTCGGAAAAAAGTTTGCCACTAGCGCGTTCCTTTTCAATACACAGCCTAAACCATTAAATATGGAACAATATTGCATATAAAATGCAATGTCTCTCTGTCTGTCTATGAGTGCGTTTATCACGCGAGAACCACTTATCCGATTTACGTGTCTTTTTTTAATTCATACTATATGTTCTTCGGCCAGGTTATATAATAATAATAATAATCTATATGTATAATATAGATAAAATGCAACGTTTCTCTGTCTGTCTGTCTGTCTGTTAGTGCGCTTATCTCTCGAGAACCACTTATCCGATTTACGTGATTTTTTAAATTCATACATATGTTCTCTGACCAGGCTATACATATACATTTTATTACATCTATAATATATATAAAAATGCAACGTATCTCTGTCTGTCTGTCTGTCCGTTAGTGCGCTTATCACTGGAGAACCACTCATTCGACTTTCGTACTTTTTTTTTAAAACATACATATGTTCTCCGGCCAGGTTATAGGCTATATTTTATTACGATAGGTAGCATAAGGAATGAGCAGTGACGATATTAGTGAATGAAGTCGGAAAAAAGTTTGCCACTAGCGCGTTCTCTTGCAATAGACAATCTAAACCATTAAATATGGAACAATATTATGTAGCAGAGAATATCTATAATCTATAATATATATAATATGCAATGTCTCTCTGTCTGTCTATCCATTAGTGCGTTTATCATGCGAGAACCACTTATCCGATTTACGTGTCTTTTTTTAAATTCATACATATATTCTTTGGCCAGGTTATATAATAATAATAATAATCTATATCTATAATATATAAAAAATGCAATGTCTCTCCGTCTGTCTGTTTGTCTGTTCGTCCGCTTACGGGCTTTTTTTTTTAAATATACATATGTTCTCAGGCCAGGTTATAGACTATATTTTATTACCTTAGGTAACATGAGGAATAAGCAGTGACGATAATAGTGAATCAAATCGGAAAAAAGTTTTCCGCTAGCGCGTTCTCTTGCAATACACTGTCTAAACCACTAAATATGGAACAATATCATGTAGCAAAGGATATCTATAATATATAAAATGCAACGTCTCTCTGTCTGTTTGTCCGTTTGTGCGCTTATCATTGGAGAACCACTTATCCGATTTACGTGCTTTTTTTTTAAACATACGTATGTTCTCTGGCCAGGTTATAGGATATATTTTATTTGGTTAGGTGACATAAGAAATAAGAAGTGACGATAATAGTGAATCAAGTCGGAGAAAAGTTTGCCGCTAACGCGTTCTCTTGCAATACACTGTCTAAAGCATTAAATATGGAACAATATCATGTAGCAAAGAATATAATATATATAAAATGCAACGCCTCTCTGTCTGTCTGTCCGTTAGTGCGCTTATCACTCGAGAACCACTTATCCGATTTACGTGTTTTTATAAATTTATACATATGTTCTATATAATTCGATATAAGCCTAGATAATGGGAGATAAGGTGAGATAATGGGAGATAAGGAGAAATAATGGGAGATAAGTCGAGATAAGCCTCGATAATGGGAGATAAGGTGAGTTATGGAAGATAAGTATAAATAATGGGAGGTAAGGAGAAATAATGGGAGATAAGCAGAGATAAGTCTAGATAAAGGGAGTTATGGTGAGATAATGGGAGATAAGGAGAAATAATGGGAGATAAGGAGAAATTCTGCGAGATAAGACGAGATAAGCCTAGAAAATGGGAAATGAGGTGAGATAATGGGAGATAAGGAGAAATAATGGGAGATGAACAGAGATAAGCCTAGATAATGGAAATGGAGAAATATTGAGAGATAAGGGGAAATAATGGGAGATATTTTATTACGTTGGGTAGCATAAGGAATAAGCAGTGACGATAGTAGTGACTCAAGTCCACGCGAGCGGAGCCGCGGGCCAGGCTAGTCTATAATAAATATAAAATGCAATGTCTCTCTGTCTGTCTGTCCATTAGTGCGTTTATCACGCAAGAACCACTTATCCGATTTACGTGTCTTTTTTTAAATTCATACATATATTCTTTGGTCAGGTTATATAATAATAATAATAATCTATATCTATAATATATATAAAATGCAACGTCTCTCTGTCTGTCGGTCTGTCCGTTAGTGTGCTTATCACTCGAGAACCACTTATCCGATTTGCGTGTTTTTTTTTAATTCATACATTTGTTCTCTGGCCAGGTTATCTATAATCTTCTCTCTATCTGTCTGTCTGTCTGCCTGTCCCTCTGCCTGTCTGTGTGTCTGTCCGTTAGTGCGCTTATCACTGGAGAACCGCCTATCCGCTTTACGTGCTTTTTTTTAAAACGTACATATGTTCTCTGGTCAGGTTTTAGGATATATTTTATTGCGTTAGGTAACATAAAGAATAAGCAGTGACGATAATAGTGAATCAAGTCGGAAAAATGTTTGCTAGAGTTAAGTTATATTATCTGCTAAAATTCGCTAACCAAACTTTCAAAACTCAATCTGGCCATACAAAAGTATTAATTCTCCAGCAAGAATTAGTTCGAATAAATCAGTGCATGGATTTAATTTTTTATATAAGTAGTATATAGGCTCGTGACGAATCGGCCTCAAACGAAGAGCTACGAGAAACAAACAAATATCAAAAGCGATAAGGCGCGATATAAGGACATATAACAAGAGTCAAATACAGCAGACCATAGAAGACAATAACAGCTTGAAAGTGCTATGAAGAAAACTTAGGAATGGAAGAGGACAAATAACTAAAATCAGGAATAAGGAGGAGGGAAATATAGTGATAAACAGAGGGGCAATACTAAGAGTGGTTGAAGAATTTTATCAGCTACTGTACAAAATCTAAAGAGATACTAACAAACTTCGAACCTGATTTAATTTCAAATAAGAAAGGTATTGTAAAGCAGGGATCGGAATCCCTGTCAGATATCACCTTGGACGAGATAGAGTTGGCTTTAAGAAAAAAAAGAATAACAAAGCCCCTAGAAACGATAACGTAGTTGCGGACGCCATCAAAATGGATGGACCTTGTCTTCTAGGAAAAATAAGATCTTTGTTCAATCTTTGCCTGTTTAATAGCACGATACCAGATAAGTGGCATAATTCTGTCGTCATATTACTTCACATAAAGGGAGATGCAACGGAACTAGAAAACTACCGGCCCATAAGCCTTCTGAGCCATCTATACAAATTGTTCACTAGGATAATAACAATAAATCTTGAAAATAACACTTGCCTTTGCCTTCATACATTTCCATAAGGCTTTTGATAGGGTCGAGCTGGACTCAGTATTAGAAGCGTTACTAGAGAGCCGTGTTAACTATCGTTATACGAAGTTGATTTACAACATTTACAAAAATGCCTGTATGATGCTGAAACTCCACGAAAACACTAAATCCATACCAATTGGTAGGGAAGTAAAACAAGGCGAGACAATCTTGCCTAAACTATTCACAGCAGTTTTGGAACACGCTTTTTAAGAAACTTAACTGGGAAGGAAAAGACCTTAACATAGATGGGCAAAACCTGACAAATCTGCGTTTTGCAGATGATATAGCCCTGATATGTGACAGTCCTGGAGAGCTTGCAGTAATGCTTCAAGAACTTCGAAAAGTATATGCAGACAAAAATGAATACTTCTAAAACAAAATATATGACGAAGTTGGTTCCAAGCGAACAGATTAATGTCGGCAATAAAGAGGTAGAACTAGTGGACAAATACACCAATCTTGGTCATGAGATTCACATAACAAGGGACAACTAAACCAGCGAATTGAAGAGAAGAATAACGCTCGCTTGGGCAGGCTATGGAAGACTTGAAGATGTCTTTAGGAGTGATCTTCCTATCTGCTTAAAAAGGAAGGTCTTTGATCAGTCAGTGCTTCCAGTGATGACTGATGGGGAGGAAACTGTAACTTTAACTATCGTAAACCGCTAAAAAGCTTAGAATAACACAGCGCAAGATGCAAAGATCAGTGATTGGAGTATCACTGCAGGATTGTATTGGAAACGAAGTTATCTGTCAAAGAACTGGCGTTACTGACGTAATTGCATACATCGCGAAATTTAAATGGAACTGGGCGGGACATATAGCTCGAATGTCGGATGGGAGATGAACTAAGAGGTTGCTTGAGTGGAGATCTAGGAGCGCCAGGCATAGTAGGGGTAGACCTCCTACACGCTCGACTGATGATATTAAGAGACTGTGTGGTAACGGGATGCGGAGAGTCCAGGAGAGGAGAGAGTGGACTGAGATGGGGGAGGCCAATGTTCAGCAGTGGACGCAAAGGGCTGATTAATGATGATATAGGCACGAAAAGTCATTAGCTGTATGAAAATTGCTATATTAGATTTAACTAATGATAAAATGGAGCAAAAAGTGTGTTTACTTCATTTTTAAGTTCAGAAGAAAGACGATCTCATCTTAAAATGAAAATTAGAATTATTTTCAATCTCTCCAGATTACTGGGATTCGTTGAAATATAAGCATGATTGTTGACATTATACGGGCGAAGCTGAAGGTGTATAGGGATATATTCTCAAAATGAGAATTTTTTTCTCCCGGACAATATCTCTCATTGTCTTTATTGAATACCAAGATAGGCAAAGCCTCTTTCTTACAATTTTGAAAGTATAAAAAATAATTTCTAATACTGAATGTATACTTATTCTATCTTAACCTAAGCTCTTATATTAGTGCTCCTATATTAAGTTAACCTAAGAAATGTGTTTATGTATACATGAGTTTCTTAATGCTAGGACTTAAAACTAAGACTAAAACTACCTTAGTCTAAGACTTACGCTAACTTAAACTAGGCCGTAATATTGACTTAGACTAGGACTAATTTAAACTTAACCTAGACTGACAATCTTCTTGTTAAGGCGGGCGAAGGGGGTCATCGTCTTTGTCCGAGAGCAGCGGGTCTGACGGTCTCGGGAACTGGCGGCTGGCGTGAGGTGGGAGTCGAAAGGCGTCCCTGATGCGTGGGTTGGGGTGCTGGGACGCCTTCTCCAGCAACTTCTGTTGGATTTTCCTCATGTGTGCCTTTACGGTAGGCACACCGAGATCCCTATAAAGTTGTAGGTTCCTTATGAACCATGGGGCTCCCGTGATCATCCTCAGGGCCTTGTTCTGCACTGCTTGACGTTGAGCTCTCCTTGTTTTGGAGAGCTGGCATCAAGTGGGGCAAGCGTATGGGAGGCCTGCCTTTACTATGGTGTTGTATACCAGAAGTTTGGTCCGTGGCAGCAACTTACTGGAGCGATTCATGATGGGATAGAGTTTGCCCAGTAGTTGCTTTGCCTTCTTGGTTGCAGTGCAGACCTGGTCCTTCCAGAAGAGTTGTCGGTCGAACTGGACGCCCAGGTTGGATTTGGGGACAATATCTCTAATACTTTAGAAATATAAATTCAACAATGAGATATTTAAATGAATAACGTGCAAAAAGCATTAAAGCCAAATTTATTGATTTTTATTGAATTTGAATATTTCAAATACGAGCATCATACCAGCAATATGGCGACAGGTCATGTGATCAGTACAAACTCGAACCCCTTGAGATCAAAGGTGCCGAATCGGACTGTTGCTACTGTGTTTTATATTTGCTCTGACATTATTTATAAGAACTAATTTTACAAAGGCTCTAGTTTGATATACAATGAATAATTTGTATTTTATAAATATCTTCAAATTAATTTTTATGGGAAGTCAAGAATACATCCAATCTTTTGAGCGTTAAGAAAGCTGAAAAGGTCTTTGTTTCATTTCGAGTGGGCCACTCTGTACTGGAGTTCTACGTTTCACTGTTACATACCTGGTCAAAACCAGAATTTTAAAATTTATAATTAACCTCATTTTATATTAATTATGCCTAAACAAATTCATTTATAGATAAATCTCAATCAGATAGGTTACATGTTATTTAAGGAATAAAATATAAAAAAATAGTAGTACTGGTTTTTTTTTTATCTATTTAACATTTTTAATATTTTTTAGTTAGTTTTTAGACACACATTTTAGGTATGCTTGAAAAAAAATTATGATTTAGCTAAATTATTTGTTTTTCTGTTTAGTCATTGGAACTGTGCATTACCGTCGACTTAAAATAATTTGAATAACTTATTTTTTCAATTCTTAGCGTTGAAGCATTTAGTAGTTTTATATTCGAAGTCCTTTATTCAAGGTCATCCTCTAATACAGAGGGTTGAGAATAAAGTTTAGAAGAAAGTAAATACATCAGTAACGCTGGATGTAATAAAGGACTTTTGTCATTTCTTTATGACAACTCACCTGTTTTGGAATTTCTAGCATGGTTTTCTCGAAAACTGCTTCGCCGAAACAGTTATTTTGAGCTTTCTGGAAATATTGGAAACCACAGAGGGGGATCTGGGTGTAATCTTTTTTTGGGCTTCTTTAAGAATGTCGGATTTGGCGGGATACTTTATTATCCTGCCAGGTATCCTGCAAAATAAAACTAAATTAAAAGTAACATTTATTTCAAAATATGCATAAGAGAAACATTATAACAATAAACCTGAAGTATTTACGTTAGTATCAAACTTATATGTACAGGGTGAGTCAACGATAGAGTAAAGTTAATTATCTCTTTTGTTTCGGGAATGACGAAAAAATGTTAAATACAATAGTTTTAGGAAATGTTAAGGTGCATAGTTTAAAATTATTTTTAAGTATACAGGGTACTTCAAAAAAGTGTGGCCGATATAACATATATTTTTTTAAAGGGAACATCTTATTTTCTAATTTATTTCTAAATTCTGCGTAAAATTTTATAACTTTTTTTTATTAATAATGTCATATACCTAAACCTAGTAGTTTTTCTAATATTTCAATTTTTTTTAAAAATACTAGTTTTCATTTTTCTAAAAAATCACCAGTAGCGCCATTGTTTCTGAAGGGGGAATACTCATAATGGGTACAAACGTTCTATAGAGATGAAAAAAAGATATATGTAAAGAAATTAGAGTTAGATGCTACAGGGTGTTCAAAATAAATTTATGCATTTCTACTATTATAAATTGAAAAATCTCAAATTTTTTAAATGGCACACCCTGTATATTATTATTTTTTCTGATATATTTTACAAAACCTTCCAACTTTTATTAAGTATGTCATATACCTATTTTTAATAGTTTTCGATTTATTTTGAATTTTTCAATTTTTACTCTTGTTTTTAATACACTTACGCTATAATATCATAGTTGCCAAGGCAAAACAAAAATGTAGGCATTGTCAAATTTTGACATGTCTATTAAGTTTGTACCACTATGAATGGAGTAATAGAGGCCCATCCAATTTTTTTATCCATAATAATGTTTTTCTGATGAAGCTACTTTTCGTAGTAATGGAGCAGTTAACAGCCATAACATGCATTATTATTCAACAGTTGATCCATTTTGGGTCCAGGAAGTTCTAAACCAAAACTATTGGTCGCTTAATGCATGGTGTGGAATATTAAATTTTCGAAATATTGGCCCATTTTTTTTTCCGCGAACCGCTTAACGGCCTAGATATCCTAATTTTTTGCAAAACGAATTACTCCCGCTTCTTGAAGAAGTTGATAACTTTGAAAGGGAACAACAAGACGGAGCTCCTGCTCATTACCACCAGGAAGTTAGGGAATTTTTAAACGATCGTTATCCACAAAAATGGATCTTTAGGGATGGATTCATTCAGTGGCCCCCTCGATCATGTGACTTAATACCTTTAGACTTCTTTTTGTGGGGCTACATTAAAGATCGTGTTTATGTGAATTACCCTACAACACCAGTAGATATGGAAAATAGAATACGGGATGCGTGCAGGACAATAACGTAAAACGACTGAACATGTGTATTCAATTAGACGGGCATATTTTTGAACATTTATTACGTCATAATAATTAATCATTAGATAAGTTAAACTGTGTTAAAATTATTATTAACTATTTGTTTATGTTTTCACAATAGCGTAAGTGTATTAAAAACAAGGGTAAAAATTGAAAAATTCACAATAAATCGAAAACTATTAGAAATAGGTATATGACATACTTAATAAAAATTGGAGGGTTTTGTAAAATCTATCAGAAAAAATAATAATATACAGGGTGTGCCATTTAAAAAATTTAAGATTTTTCAATTTAAAATAGTCGAAATGTATAAATTTATTTTGAAGACCCTGTAGCATCTAACTCAAATATCTTTACATATATCTTTTTTCATCTCTATAGAATGCCCGTACTAATTATAAGTATTCCACTTTCAAAAACAATGGCGCTACTGGCAATTTTTTACAAAACGGAAAACAAGCATTTTTTTAAAAAAAAAATTGTAATATTAGAAAAACTACTAGGTTTAGGTATATAACATTATTAATAAAAAAAAAAATTACGCAAAATTTAAAAATAAAAATTAGAAAATAGGATGTTCCATTTAAAAAAACATATGTTATATCGGTCACACTTTTTGAAGTAGCCTGTATACTCAAAAATTATTTTAAACTGTGCACCTTAACATTCTCTAAAACTATTGTATTTAACATTTTTTCGTCATTCCCGAAACAAATGAGATAATAAACTTTACTCTATCGTTGACTCACCCTGTACATATTTTAACTACTTAAAACTAACGAGAATTTGTTGAAAACTTCGTTACAAAGAGTCTGGTTTTCTTCTTTGTCTCGATCTGACATATATAATCGGAGTTATTCGCATTTTAAGTGCAAAAAACGGGTTTTTGAAAACTTCAATTGTCTATAAACAAAAAAAAAACAAGTTTTTTGAGGTCTAAACCTCAGGACAATACACTTGGTGACACCCCAAAGAGGATAAAATCGTGATATTGTATCTAAACCGTGCAATTTCAAATGCTTTTCTTACGATACTAAATGTGCTGTTGTTTCTTTTATAATCATATTATTAACTAACAGTTATCAAAAGGCCTCGTAAGTTAACATAACCTTAAAAAAAGTTTATTTAAATTAATTTGTGTGCAAGATTAATATGAATAATAATGAGAAGTTATATTTTCCTCATGTTATGTTATACGAATTTAAAAAGAGAGTGAGTATTGGAACTGCAACAAAAAATATTCAAGCCGTTTATTTGGATCGTGCTTCTGCCCTTAGGTAGTGGTTTGGTCGATTTCGAATCGGTGGCTTCAATCTAAACTATAAACTTCTCTCTGGGCGATCTTCCGGCATTGATAAATGACTTTATTCGTAACTTAGTGAATAATAATCACGCATTACCACTGAAGAGATTGCTGAGAGATTAAATGTTGACAATTCGACTGCATTTCGTCATTTAAACCAACTTGGATACACTTCGAAACTAGATATATGGGTTCCACAAGTTTTGGCAGCACAGATCAAACTGAATCGTGTTTCCTTAGTGATTTCTCCCCTCGTCCGTAAACAAAACGAACCGTTCTTGGATCAAGTCATAACTAGAGATGAAAAATAGGTTATGTATAACAACATAATAAGAAAAAGAAGCTGAAAGCATGGAAGTGAAAGAGCAGAATCTAAGACAAAAGCTGAATTGCATCCAGTGAAAGTGTTTTTATGCGTGGGATTGCAGAAAAATAATTTTTTACGAGCTTCTTCCACGTAGCCAAACAAAAACTGGGAGAAGTACTGTGAGCAATGTTGAAATACAAGCAAAACGTCCAAATTTGTTCAAACAAAAATGCATCATTTTTAGTGTTCCGTACGGAACACTTATAAGATCACTTCGGTATCTGTCCATCTGTCTGTCTGTCCGTCTGTTACACCCAATTTTATCCGAAAGTATTTGACGTAGAAAGCTGAAATCTAGTACTAATATACGAATTGGTGGCCTCATCAGAGTCGTGTAGTTTCGAAAGTTAAATTTTGACTTAAGGGTTTAGTTTTGGGGGGTGAAATCGGAGGTGAAACAAAAAATTTTTTACTAGATCATCGAGTGGGGTGTCAAATGAAAGCTTGTGAAAACACGAGTTCAAAAATATATATAATGTCTTACATGCACACACTTTTATTTGTATTGTTTTGAAAAAATCGCGAAAAATCGCTGTCCCGCCTTTATCTCGAAATGTACCAAGCCAAAAATTTTGAGAAAATTCTGGAATATTCTCCACGGGGTGTAGATTGAACGAAAATTATCACGAGTGCATTACCTTTAATAATTTATCTAGTATATAAAAAAAAAACAAAAATTTCAAGGTCATCATTTTTCAGTAAAGATCGAAAACAAACTTTGTTGAAAACTCATTTGGGTTGTGTTTTGTGCAGTCACTGATCATTTTATACCTCCGTAACAAAAATTTTTATTTCAGAAACAGTCAACGTACGGAACACTAATTGCGCAAGTTCAACTTGCACTTGACTGGTTATTCACCATGACAACGCTAGACCACATGTCGCACAACAGACACTGCAAAAACTTAGGGAGTTAAAATGGGAAATCGAGCACCCGCCGTATTCCCCTTACCTTGCCCCTTCAGATTTTCATCTATTTCGGCCTGAATCGTTCTGTTCGTGCAAAATAATTTGAATCGCAAAAAATTTGGTACTATGGAAGAAGTCAAAAACTACCTTACGACTTTCTTTGAAGAGAAACCACGCAGTTTCTACAAAAAAGGAATTCAAAAAACTTGGAGAGAGATGGGAGACATTTATAGAAAGTGATGAAGAGTACATTATTGATTAATAAATACTATTTTTTATGAAAATGTGTTGTATTTAATTTGGTTTCTAATCGGGCACGTACTTTTGCAATCATCCAGTATATTTCGAACTTCACTATATATTGAAGAAGCTTGTGCTGAAAGAAACTTAAGAGTAAGTTCTCCTAACCTAGGAAAATTCTAGAAATTAATCTGCCACCATAAAAACGGACTTGCTTTACCTATCTATCACTGGCAAACTTAACTATAGGTGCGAGATTACTGACACAATTCTGTTCCATGTTAAACAGCTGTTATAATCTAAAAAAAAGTTGGCGACCTTCAAAAAATTACAAAAAAAAACGAAAAAAGATTTTCCAAACAAATCCTTTATTAACTTAAGTTTATTCAAAACGCCTAACGATGTTTATTTTCCCAAGTTTTGGAAACATATGTGTACTGCAAAATCTAGTTTACATGTCTCGGATATATCCTATACACTCTATTCTTGGAAAATTAAATAATCAATATGAAACGTTTATATTAATTTGTAGTTTTTGCATTGACATACTAACATTTTTACTTCCCTGTGAGATTCATGAGAAAACACAGAAGAACTCCGCATCAATCTTATGCGAATGTGTCTTTCTGTGGATTTTGCTAATTTTTGGAAATGTTATGGTCCTCGTCGTTCTGAACAAATGTCTCATATTATGTTGGGAATGTGGGATTTTTGGCACAATGACACTACTCAACTTATATCACAATTACACTAAACACTTTATTTTTGAACTCGATGCGCGTTTCGCTACCCATGTTAGCTTCATCAGGAGCGATTATTGACTAAAGCTAAACTACAAATCTATCCTATTTATACTTAGCCTAACATCTGAATTACTCATGGCATAGGTGAAGCCATCAGTTCCGGACAAGTAACCAGTAGAGAGGACTATAAGGAATAGACCTTTATTTAAACTACTTTTACATTTTATAACTTCCATACTTTCGTACGCGTTCAACAATCTTCTATCAGATACATTTTTAATTAATCTTAAATTATCTAATATTACAGTATGATCAGCTTCAAGGGCATGTTCGGCAATGCTAGACTTTTCGATTCTACTATATTTGTGCTAAATGTTCTTTAAATCGTGTTTTAATTGACCTTTTAGTTTGCCCAACATACTTTTTGTCGCAATCATTATAACTAATTTCATAAATTCCACTTTTCTCAAAATTAGGAATCTGTCTTTGGGATTTCCTAAGATATTCCTCAGATTGTCTGATGACTCATAGACTAAGGTGATGCCTACCTTAGTCTATAGGTCATCGCCATAACCATTAATTCTAGTTATATTTCTAATACGATTCCTTTCATTATTGAAGTTTACTCTATTCAGATCAAAAGATGAACTAAAAAATATAATGCGGCTAATTTATGTTATTTGCAATGAAATGCATCATTAGGAATATATCAAAAATTTATAAACCAGGAAAAGCAATGCGACCCATCGTCTCATCGGTCGGATCACACACATATTTGATATCCAAATGGTTATCAAAAGAATTTGAGAATTTATCATTAAATACTTTCGCAGTGAAGAATTCGTTGGAATTCATTAATAAAATAAAAGATCCAGTTGTTAATGAAGGTGAAATCTTAATTTCTTTTGATGTCAGTTCTTTGTTTCCAAATGTCCCAATACCACAAACTTCACAATATCTCGAAGAATAACTTAGGATGAATGACTATGAGGACGAAATTATTCATGAATACTTAATATTATCTAAACTTGGTATGGAGCAAAATTATTTTAAATATAACAGTCAATTTTATGTTCAGAAAGAAGGAACAGCTCTGGGTAATTGCTTATTATCTTTCACCGCCAATTTATTCAAGATTAAGTTTGAAACCGAAGCCAGTCAATAATTTGAGTATTCACCAAGGGTATGGTATAGGTAAATGGATGATGTTTTCGGTTTTTGATACAAAGAAAGCAAATATAAATGATTTTGTTTCCAAATTAAATAGCCGATATGATTACATTAAATTCACTGACAAAATTGAGAACAAAGGACAACTGCATTTTCTAGATATTTTAATTATTAAAAATAATAATTAGTTAGAATTGTAATATCTATAGAAAAGACATAGTAATAGATAGATATATTCCTAATGATTCATTTCTTTGCAAACAACACAAATTAGACGCATTATATTATAGTTCATCGTTTGGTCATTTTTCCTCTGCATAGAGTAAACTTCAATAATGAGAGGAATCGTATTAGAAACATAACTAGAGTTAATGGTTATGACGAAGACTTAATAAACAAGTTAATAAATAGAGATAAGTTCAGGTTAAATATTCAGAATTCCATCTTTTTAATATGCGAAGAAAATAATACCAAGTATGTCTCCATACCATATAATCTGAAATAAAGCTGGGGACTCAATAAGATATTTAATAAGGTAGGCCTCACCTTAGTTTATAAGTCATCAGACAATCTGAGGAATATCTTAGGAAATCCCAAAGATAAGATTCCTAATTGTGAGAAAAGTGGAATTTATGAAATTAGTTGTAATGATTGCGACAAAAAGTATGTTGGGCAAACTAAAAGGTCAATTAAAACACGTTTTTAAAGAACATTTAGCACATTTAAAACATAGTAGAACAGAAAAGTCTAGCATTGCCGAACATGCCTTTGAAGCTGATCATACTCTAATAATAGATAATCTAAGATTAATTAAAAATCTATCTGATAGGAGATTGTTGAACGCATACGAAAGTATGGAAATTATAAATTGAAAAAGTAATTTAAATAAAGACAGAGGGCCTATTCCTTATAGTCCCCTCTACTGGTTACTTGACCGGAACTAATGGCCTCCCCTATGCCATTAGTTCCGCCTGAGTACTTCAGGTGTTAGTATAAATAGGGTAAATTTGTAGTTTAGTTTTGTAGTCAGTCATAGCGCCTCGAGTGCAAAAATAAAGCGTTTGGTGTAGTATTGATATATATATATATATATATATATATATATATATATATATATATATATATATATATATACTAAGTAAATGTCTCATAATTTGACCATAAATAATGGTGCTTACGTTCTATTCATTGTACTAACCAAGATGCAGGAAATACAAATTGTACGCCCGTTTAGCAATCAATTCTCTTGATACTATTGAAACCATATTGAATTCATACACCTCTTTTATCCTTTTTCCCTCAAGCGCTAACGTTCAAAAACTGTGGATTCATTATCTTCTTCAAATATTACATGTTTACCAAATTTGAAATCAATATGGTTCGAGAGTTATAGCGTCATCAGACCGATACACACACATAAAAAAATGTTTTCGTGATCTGAGGAAATGCATAAAGAACCCCGCACCAATCTTATGGGAATATGTCTTTCTGTGGATTTGGCTGATTTTTTGGATATGTTGTGGTCTGCGTCGTTCTGAACAAATGTCTCCATGGACATAACATGATTCTATGAATGGATTTCGTGCGAAGGACCTTCCAATCACAAAAACAGCATTTGTGTTGAATATTAATATTTCTCTGCATTTATGAATGGCCTGCGTATGTGAATTTGTATCCACAGGACCGAGTGTATCCCTGTCAGTATTTGATAAAAATAATTAACTATGCCTGCCTACTGCAGATCAAAAAAGGCGATGGAGGGGAGAGGGAGCATAGATCTTCTGGGCGTGAAAATGCCCAGTATCAAACTCTCATAGTTAATCAGTTTTGGATGGTTGTAGCTTCTACTTGATGGAAATTCATTATAAATATATAATAAAAGACTGTTTTTAGTCAATAAACAAGTGGAAATTGACTAAAAACTTTTTTTTAGTCAATAAACCAGTGTCTTTTATTATATATTAATCAGTTTTGTCAAATTTTCTTCTTCCTCTTGTGCCGACCCGTTATCGGATATTGGTGATCATCCTGGCTATTAGGACTTTGTTTACAGCTCCCCGGAATAGTCCCGTTGTTGTTGTTGAGATCCATGTTCGCAAGTTTTTCAGCCACGAAACACGTCTCCTTTTCTTTCGTCTACCTTGTATCAGTTGAAGTAGACCATATCTTTCCTCGTTTCTCATGATGTGGCCCAGATATTCGAGTTGTCTTCTTTTAATTGTATTAACAATTTCCAGGTCTTTGTTCGAGAGTTCTAGCACTTTCTTGCTGCTAGTGTGCTCTGTCCAAGATATTCTAAGCATGCGCCTGTATAGCCACATCTCGAATGCTTGCAACCTTTTACATGAAGACACCGCCCCAGACAGAAGCACCGGAAAGATGTAGCATTTGAGAAGTCTTATTTTGATTGTTAAACTGAGATTACGGTTTCTGAAAACCTTGACCATTTTTGTATAGGCTGCTCTAATTTTTCTATTCTGCATCGAATCTCCAGTGAGTGGTCCCATTCTTTATTTACAATGGTACCCAAGTAGCAAAAGGTATTGACTCTATCAATCTTTTGGTTGCTAATATAGAGTTGTGCTTGTAATATAGAGTTTTTGCTTTTATCAAATATTGACGAGAATACTCTCGGTCCTGAGGATACAAATTAACTTACGCAGGCCATTCAATCACTCATAAATACGAAGAAATATTAGTATTCAACATATACGCTGATTCTATGATTTGAAGGCCCGTAGCGCGAAATCCATTCATCTACTAGAGGACTACAACATATCCAAAAATTAGCCAGACATATTCCCATAAGATTGGTGCGGGCTTCTTTATGCATTTCCTTAGGTTCCCCAGATCACAAAAACTTTTTTTGTGTGTGTCGGTCTTATGGCGCTATAACTCCCGAATGAAATAAGATATTGATTTTAAATCTGGTAAATATGTAATATTTGAAGACGATAATGAACCTATAGTTTTTGAGCGTTAACGCTTTAGGGGAAAATATAAAAGAGGTCTACGAATTCAATATAGTTTCAATAGTATTATGAGAATTGATTGCTAAACGGGCGTACATTTTTTATTTCGTGGTTCTTTTAGCATAATGAACAGAACGCAAGCGCCATTATTGATAGTCAAATTATGAAGGAATAAAGGGTTGGTTGTCAGATGCTACACGAACTGCATAATAATTTATTGTAACGTTTCCACTTAGAATTGCTAAATAATTGCAAAATTTTAAAATATTGTCAATACACACCCAAAAACTTCGGCGCTTCCGAGATATGTAAATTATCAAATTTAAATTTAAATGTTTGGAAATATTAAAAGCGGGTAGAGTGGAATTACGTCAGTTTTTAATTAAGATGAAATTCCTCTCAAGGGTTTCCTTTAACTGTTTTGCATCTTTAGGTCGCCAAGCAATAGTGGTGTCGTCTGCAATAACGTAAATGCTTCACTTATGCTACAGGTAGTCAAATTGTGATTATATAAAAGAAATAATGTCCTGGGTCAATTCCATGTAGCCCCACAAGGATTCTGTGCCGGATGAAACATTTTCCTATCAAAATTCTTCTTCTTATTCTTACTTAAGGCCTAGGGCCTGACATTCCGGTGTTTCCGCTATTTTTGGTCTTGAGATGTAGACTGCCAACTATCGCGCCATTTTTTCGGGAGTCTCTTCTATTCCCTGGTGGTACGCTGTCTCTTGTTAGTAGAGTAAGGCGTTCAGCTCCTATTCTACTGACATGTTGGTTCCATTCGCGCCTTCTTTGTAGGCCCCATCTAACAACATCTTGGATTCGGCACATATCTCTAATGTCTTTATTCGGCACTCTATCGATCAGTGAATTCCCCACCGTTGTGGTTTTTATCTGTTTGAATTATTTTCTTTGTCTCTGCAGTGTCTGATCTTTGATCTCACACATGATTTGTACACACGAATCTTTCCCTTCAGTCTCATATTCTGGTTTCTCCATACCACATCTCGTAAACAACCTGATGCAAATGTTGCTTCATTCGCCGCTTCTCTAATATCACCATAGCTAGATATTTTTACACATAATTAAACTTTAGTACTTGTATAATTTTTTCGTTTATAACCAGCTTGCATCTTCTTGGTTCTCTAGATATTCCTAAAGATTTTGTTTTAGAAGTAGATATTGTCATCTTGTATTCTTCTGCTGTAGTTTTGAAAGTATGGACCATTCGTTGTAGATTATTCTCATCGTTTGATATTATAACGGCGTCATCTGCGTAGCATAATATTTTTACTTCGTTTCTTCCCTTGTAGCACAGATTTTACTTTACGAATTAATTTGTCCATTATTAAATTGAATAGAGATGGGCCTAAGTTATCACCTAGACGTATGCCTGACTTGATTTCTACTTCTGATGTTAATTTGTTTTTGAGTTTTATTTTAGATTGATATCTCAGATCACATTTATATTTTTTCTCTCGTAATTGTGTCAGTCTCATATAATCGAAACCTTTGTGAGGCCTATAAAGCACATATAAGCGGGAATGTTGAATTCTATTGCTTTTTCTGCTATCTGTCAGACAATAAATATCGCATCCGTTGTTGACCTATTTTGGTGGAAAACCTTGTTGCTCTTCGGTACTGACGTAGATATCACCAATCATATTAGTTATTACTTTGGTCAGTAACTTAAGAGGTGTGTTCAGTAAAGTAATAGTGCGATAGTTAGAAGTATCACCTTTGTTTCCTTTTTAGTGTTCTGTACGGAACACTTATAAGATGACTTCGGTGTCTGTCTGTCTGTCACACTCGATTTTCTCCGAAACTATTTGTCATAGAAAGTTGAAAGTTGGTAATAATATAGGAATTGATGGCCTCATCAGAGCCATGTAGTTTTGAAAGTTAAATTTGGACTTAAGGGGTTAGTTTTGGGGGGGGGTGAAATCGGAAGTGAAAAATAAAAATTTTTTACTAGGTAATCGAGGGTGGTATCAAATGAAAGCTTGTGAAAACACGAGTAAAATATATATATATATATATATATATATATATATATATATATATATATATATATAATGTAATACTTGTGCGCCTTTTTCTTTGTATTATTTTTAAAAAAATCGCTTTCCACCCGCCTTATCTCGAAAAGTACTTCTGGAATATATATATATATATATATATATATATATATATATATATATATATATATATATATATATTATATATATATACAGTCCCTGGCCAAATTATTAGACGCACTGCAAGATTTCATGTAAAATATTAATTACCGAGTGATATTGTACCGTTTTATTATTTTAAATTGATTTGTTTTTTATTTTTATATTATCCAATCAATTACCTATTTATTTGACATAAATAAAACAACATTAATTTAGAAAAGCATAAGTTTATTAAGTTTTAAAGAAAAGTGAAATTAGTGTTAGTAAAAGTCAATATTTAGTTGAGCTACTATCAAAGCTTTAATTCTGCGCGGCATGCTATCAATGCAAGATTGTACTGTCTCCTGCATTTGAGGATGATGATTCCACACATGAATAATCTTTTCTAGGAGCTTGGTTTTGTTGGTAATCACATCTTTAGCCACTTCTCTTTTCATCAGCTCCCACACATTTTCAATGGGGTTCATACCCGGCCAATCCAACAGAGGGATATTTTTTTCTGCCAAAAAAGCTTTAACAGACCGAGCAGTGTGGCAGGGAGCTCCATCTTGCATGAAAGTGAATGGTTCCCCATTTGGAAACCATTCTCTGAGCTGCGGAATCAACCGATTTTGTAATACTTCTTTGTACTGATCTTGCCTCATTATTCCTTTGACGACGTACAGACGTCCAGTGCCCTTGCCGCTGATGACTGACCAAATCATCATTTTGGTGGGATGTTTAACCGTCGGGACGACACAATCAGGATGAAACTTTTCTCCATGACGACGACGCACATACTGAGCTTTATTCGGCATAATTTCGAATGTGCTTTCGTCACTGAAGCAGACCTGTCAAAAATAGGAAAAATATATAAACTTTCATGTTTATTTGCTTTATTTAACTGAAAATGATAATAATGTATCAATTATTGATTAAATTGCTGTATCTTATCGATCTCCAGAAGTCCACATCTTTGTCTTGCCATTGTTTGGCCCACTTCAGGCGCTTTGCTTTCATTGCAGCTGTTAACTTGGGCTTCCTGGCGAGGCGACAGGCCTTAAAATCTAATTCTTTCAATTTTCTTCGAACAGTGCGCTCAGAAGCCTTTACGCTAGCATTCTGGAGTTGTGATTTTATTACCTTTGTGGTAGCAAATCTGTTTTCTACACAAATTTTCTTCAAACATCTCTCTGACCGTGGAGTGAAAATTGGTTTTCTACCGCATCTTTTCTTTCTTTCCGGGCTTAATTCCTTCCCTGACTCAATTTTCTTTTTTATGCGTCGTACACTAGCTTCAGAAACCTCCAATCTTCGTGATATTTCTCGGTTTGTAAATGTTTTCGCAATCACAAGGGCCTTCACTTCAGCTTTTTTACGTGGTGAAAGATCGCCTTTTCTACCCATAATGAAAATAGTCCAATTACTTTTTTAAAACACTACATACAAAATAAACTAATAACTGAGTAGTATAAAACTGTTAAACAAACAATCACAGTCCATAAAGCCACAGAAACACGTCCGTACCTGACTCGATTCCGATCGCGACTGATACAGGTTTGTACTTATTTACGTTCATGTATCACTTTGTCAACACAGTGTTGCCATATGTTAAAAATAAATACAAATATGTAGTCTACAACAATTCTTTTAAATAAAAATCAATAATATTGTAGTTTAAATATACCATTATTGCATAAAAACTCTTAAGAAACATAAAATTACTAAAAAAAATACAGTGCGTCTAATAATTTGGCCAGGAACTGTATATAATTCTGGAATGTAGATTGAACGAAAATTATCACGAGTGCATTACCTTTAATAATTTATCTGGTATATAAAAAAAAACTAAAATCATCAATTTTCAGTAAAGATTGGAAACAAAACTCATTTGGGGTGTGTTTTATGAAGTCACTGATTATTTTATACCTCCGTTACAAAATTTTTTATTTTAAAAGCATTCAACGTACGGAACACTAATTGCGCAAGTTCATTTTGCACTTGACCGGTTATTTGAAAATAGGAATTATGATTCACTTCGTTGGCACTTGCTCGTCGTCAAAAATCCTCTGAAAAAGATGTTTTATATTACTGACTAATGTCTCTCCCCCATATTTGATCAGTTCGTTTGGTATGGTATCGGGGCCAGAAGATTTTCTGTTCTTTAACTTTGTATCAAAATTGACAATCTGAAAACCTCCTGGAAAATATAACCCAATTTAGTTGTAGTAATCTTCACTAAAACCTTAATTTTTGTAAAAGAATTTCATGGTTAACCTAGTCATAAACCTTGTAATCTCAGCAAACAATAACAATAACTGCAGACAAAGGAAGCAAATAGAGCATATTTTATGTTTTTGACTGGCTTACATACATAAAATTTCAAAGAAGATAGATAGTATGTATTAAAGTTAACCGACTTCATTTACTTCATTTAAAAATTGACATTGATAAAAAAAAATTTGCGCCGACTTTAAAAGTTATCTTTTTATAAATAAATCATATTAATAAATAATAGCTGTTTTTTAATATTTGTAGGATTTGATTATAGGGAATTAATAATTGAATTGTCAAATTAAAGCCAGATGTATCTTACGAGTATTTCAAAAACATTATTTTTTACCTTGTAGTGGCAATATTTTGTGTGCTGTCTTTTTGAAGTATATTTTTTTGTTAAAAGCTTTTATCTGTCAGAGATTTAAAATTTTTATTATCCACCAATAGTGACGTATCATCGTCAAATTTTATTATGTGGTGGCGTAATGTAGAATCGTCTTATTTTTTCTTTATTATAGAACCAAAATCTAGTTACTTATTTACATCATAAAAATATATATATTTTGTTTGACCAATTACTCCAAAATTACTATCAAAAGGAATTTAAATCGAAGCGATTAACCTTCTAATTCACATATATATGTGTGCACATATTTAATCCATGGGCGGGTAAGAGGAAGCAGCGCGAGCCGCTGGCAACTTTATAGAAAGTGCAACACGACACACGTACCTATTAAGTAATATGTTTTTTTTTCACCGTAATTTTAATGAAAAATATTTCACTTGGCACCTTTGGATAGCAGGACTTGAAAATATTTAGGTATATGACAGTGGCGTTACAGAACAACTGTGTATAAATAATAATAGGTAATATCTTTTATTAAGTTAGCCGGTACCTAATGGAAATTCATTGCAAATTAATAAAACTATTTTTTTCCTTTAAAATTATTTCAACACGACACAAGATATTTATATATATATATATATATATATATATATATATATATATATATGTATATATATATATATATATATATATATATATATATATATATATATATATATATAATACATTAAAATTACTGGTTTCAGTCCAAATTTTTTTTTTTTTATGGGTGTAGCACACGTGCTGCAGGGAACTCCCGAAAGCGCTACAGGAGCGACACGTGTGCGGAAAAAGCGATTCATGTTGTTCTTGAATCGCTGTAAATTGTAGTCGGTGGGAAACACAGTACTGGGCAAATTATTCCAAAGGGATGATGTTCTCCATATAAAAGACTGCTTGAAAAGCGTTGTACGAGGAGTAACACGCTAAACCTCATACTGATGTGAAGTATTAGCGAGACGTGTATTTCTAACATGCACCGCTCTGGGAGGAATTAAGCGTGCTACATCCTTCGAACACTTTCCATGAAAATATTTGTAGAACAGCCTTAAGTCGCCAACCGTTCTTTGATGTTCCAGGGAATCAAGGCCGCCGGTCAGTTCCGGATCTCCAATCAGACGAACAGCTCTTCTCTGAATAGAATCCAACAACTCTAACATTTGCACCACGTTTCGCCAAAACCTCATTTGGCATTTTCAAGTACTCTTGCTGCTGTTGCCACTCGATACTGTGATCTTGCTGCTGCTGCCGCTCGAAGCTAACTCATCATCACAGATCACCGTATCGGGCGGCAGCAGCAGCAAGAGCACTTGAAAATGTCAAATGAGATTTTGGCGAAACGTCGTGTAAATTCATTGTTGGACGAACTGATGGAAATCCGGAATTTTAATGTATTACACTCCACCACCGTGAAAACCTCTATTGTAACATATATATATATATAATATATATATATATATATATATATATATATATATATATATATGTATATATATATATATATATATATATATATTCAGGAATAACCCAATTAAGTGCATCTGAATTAGAGTAAATATGTATATCCAAAATATCCAAATACATATATGTATCATTTATTTCGAATATCTTCCGTCTGATGAAGACACTGTCGTGTTGAAACTAACGTAACGGAAAAAATAATAAAGTGGAAATTGTGGAACATATCAGTGTTTAATTTTGTTAAATAATAAGTAAGATGCAAAACTTTGCAATCTTACCTTTTTAAGGCCACAGACCGACAGGGAAATTGTTCTGCGAGTTGCTAAAAATTACTACTAGGCAGCACTTAGGTCAGGGTTTTATCCTGCCTCTATGAAAATCAATATCAACTACTAAAATTGAACTAAGTTCATATTTCAGCAGATATTTACTGTTCTTTTTCCTGTCAGTACATCTCGCTACGCTTTTTTCCTTATCGCTGTTTAATTGCTATACTAGTTTCTCTTGTTTTCTGCGATGATTTAACAGTATGGTTATCTAATACTGAACATGCGTAAGTTATTTAAATTGCTATGATACTTCACTTATAATCTCAAACCTTCTGCAGACATAATATATTCAAATGATATTGCAAATTAGTGTGGATTTAATAAACAGTTATTAAACCCTAAAAAATTGGTCCTATCAAATTTTCATAATCGGTGAAGTGCAAGTTGGACTGGCGCAATTAGTGTTCCGTACGTTGATTACTTTTAAAATAAAAATTTTTGTTACGGAGGTATAAAATGATCAATGACTTCACAAAACCTACCCTAAATGAGTTTTCAACAAAATATTTTCCGATCTTTACTGAAAACTGATGACCATGAAATTTTTATTTTTTTTTTATATACCCGATATATTATTAAAGGTAATGTGCTCGTGATAATTTTTGGTCAATCTACACCCTGTGGAGAATTTTTTCTAAATTTTTTGACCAGTACTTTTCGAGGTAAGAGGGGGGGGACAGCGATTTTTTGCGATTTTTTGCGATTTTTTTTAAAAATAATACAAAGAAAAGTGTGCGCAAGTTTTTACAATACATAAATTTTTGAACTCGTGTTTTTACACGCTTTCATTTGACACCCCACTCGGTGACTTGGTAAAAAATTTTTTTTCACTTCCAATTTCACCCCCAGAACCCCCCCCCTAAAATTTAACTTTCAAAACTACACAGCTTTGATGATATATTAGTACTAAGTTTCAACTTTCTACGCCAAATAGTTTCGGAGAAAATTTGGTGTGATAGACAAACGGATATGCGGACAGACAGACGGACGGACAGACACTGTATGAAACACTAAAAATGCTACTCCTATCCTTAAAGTATATTGGTTAAAATTAATCGTATTACCAGTTGAATGATTTGAGGACTAAATTGTCAGGCTCTGTGTTATTCTTGTCAGAATATATAGATTATTTAGCAGGAAAACTACCCTTATCCTTGTTTTAAATAATAATCTCAAAATATATAAGTTAATACAAATTTATAACTCAAATGATGACAACTCAACGGTTTAGAAGGCGAAATAACTTCAAACGCGCCTCATTTATTAGCATTTTTCCCAGTATGTAGCGCTTTGGGAGGAATTAACCGGCCTACAGCTATCAAAGACTCCATAAAAATACTTGAATACGAAAGCTGAAACGTTTTTGGTCTAACACATAGCTGTAGTCCTTTTCAAAAAATTCATGTGATTTTTAAAAAGTACCAACCTTTAAACTGTACGTGTCAAAATTTCATGACATTTCAAAGATTAGTTTAGTGGTTAAACACTGTTTTTTTGATGATGATTAGAACCTTTACATTGGAACGTAATTTGTCCAAGATATTTTCAAAATTTTCTGGTATATCCACATCTCAAAGGTCCATCTCTGCCCTGGAAAATCACTCATCATTTACTGGTATGCTGACTTTAAACACGGTCGTACAGATACAAATGATGCTGAATGCTCTGGATGCCCAAATGAGGTGGTTACACCGGAAAACATAAATCCACAAAATTATTTTGGATCACGGTAAAGTGAAATTGCGTGAGATAGCTGACATCCTAAAGATATAAAGATATATTTTGCATGAACATTTGGGCATGAGAAAGCTCTGTCCGAAATAGGTACCACGTTTGCTCACAGTGGACCAAAAACAACAACGTGTTGATGATTCTCAGCGCTGTTTGGACCTGTTTAAGCACAATAAAAAGAATTTTTTCATGCAATATGTGACAATGGATGAAACATGGATCTACCGTTGCACACCGGAATCAAATCGGCAGTCACCTGAGTCGGCAGCCGGTGAAAGCCGCCCGAAACGACCAAAGACCCAACAGTCGGCTGGGGGAAGGTTTTGGCCTCTATATTTTGGGATGTGCATCGAATAATTTTCATCGACTACGCTGAGAAGGGAATAACCATCAATAGCGAATATTACATAAAGTTATTGGTGCGTTTGAAGGCAGAAATCGCAAAGAAACGGCCCCAAATGAACAAAAAAAAAGTGTTCTTTCATCAAGAAAATGCACCGTCTCACAAGTCAATGATTAGGATGGCAAAATTGCACGAATTGAAGTTCGAATTGCTTCCTCATCCAGAGTATTCTCCAGATTTGGCCCCCAGCGACTATTATCTATTCGGAGATCTCAAAAAAATGCGGGAAAGAGATTTGGCTCCAATGAAGACGTCATCGCCGAAACTGAGGCCAGGCCTATTTTGAAGGCAAAGACAAATCCTTATACAAAAAAGGTACAGAAATATTAGAAAAACTTTGAACTGATTGTATCGCTCTTGAAGGAGACTACTTTGATTGATAAAGTCGAATTTTATAAGAATAAATGTGTTTTAAGTAGCTAAACAAAAAACTTTTCAGCCTACGTGTTAGAATAGACTTAGTCGCCTTGAGGTTTCAAGGAATCAAGGTTTGTGGTTGGTTCCAGCGAAAAGCTCTTTTTCTGAATAGAATTCAACGAGTACAGTGTATGTTTGGGAGCAGAGCCCCAAACATGGAAGCAATATTCCATCGTTGGACGAACTTGAGCTCTGTACCGAATTAACAGTTCTCGTGGAGTGTAAGTTCGAAATAATATTCCCAGCTCTTTGCTATCATTTCAACATGTTCATGCCAAGACATCTTTGCTCCCAAATTAACGCCCAGTAAATTGAGTGACGATCCTAGAGAATGGAGCACCCTTACATAACTATATTTGGTTCAGCAACGTTACCTTTTTTTAGGAAAAATTGCCGCCTGGGTTTTCGTAACGTTAAATTCTATTTGGTTACTGTCACTCCAAGCTAGAATTTTTTCCAGGTCTTTGTTAAGTTGAATGACTTCCTGCTGTCTGCGGGTATTTGCATGAGTAGCAGATGTTCGAGAGTTCAAAGCGAATGAAGAAATAAGCGTACTGTCATTTGCAAAGCTGTAGATTGAATTCTTGGTCTTTTCCCGCACATCATTAAGGCAAATGATAAAGAGAATAGGAGACAGTATGGAGTCTTGGCACATGGCAGTGATAGTTAAGGTGTTTGAAAGTTTATAGTCGTATTCTCTAATTTTATAATGTGGAATGTTCATTTATCTCATGTGAGTAAGGAAAACATAGAAACATCAAATCGTAATGAGAAATCATGATTCTTGGAATTAGACCGTGTCAACTGAGTGTTACTTGCAGTGCTTAACTTTGAAGAGTGAGAGTAAGATCTTTGAAGACATAGCGTGCAAGAGTAGGTGAAACGTCGGAAAGTTATCCCAAATTGTTATGGTCTAATCCCAAGGACAACGATTTCTCATCTAATCAAAAACGTGATTTCTTTCGTTTCAAGTTAAATTGGTAATGTAAAAAAAAATGGGAAGAGTAGATGCTCTAGGGTACATTGACGTTGATAAAGATGGTGGAAGGAAATAAATCAAAGCAAGAACAATTAAAAAATATTTTTTCGCCTTGTGTGTATATATTTTAAATTCTTTTGACAGCATAGTATATAAGGAGTGTGAATTAATTTTGAGCGATTTCTAAGATAGGGTAACTTGTATTATATCGCATCGGGGCATACTGTTATATTCTGATGAAGCACCATCATTAGACTTTAATTTTTAGTGTATGTCATTTTGTCGAAATGAAAACAACCTATGTTTTTTAGTGTTCCGTACGGAACACTTATAAGATCACTTCGGTGTCTGTCCGTCTGTCCGTCTGTCACACCCGATTTTCTCCGAAACTATTCGTCATAGAAAGTTGAAATTTGGTAGTAATATAGGAATTGATTGCCTCATCAGAGCCATGTAGTTTTGAAAGTTAAATTTTGACTTAAGGGGTTAGTTTTGGGGGGAAATCGGAAGTGAAAAAAAAATTTTTTTACTAGGTAATCGAGTGTGGTGTCAAATGAAAGTTTGTGAAAACACGAGTAAAAAATATATATATATAATGTAATACTTGCGCGCACTTTTCTTTGTATTATTTTTAAAAAATCGCGAAAAATCGCTGTCCACCCGCCTTATCTCGGAAAGTACTTATCAAAAAATTTTGAACAAATTCTGGAATATTCTCCACGGGGTGTAGATTGAACGAAAATTATCACGAGTGCATTACCTGTAATAATTTATCTGATATATAAAAAAAACAGAAATTTCAAGGTCATCAATTTTCAGTAAAGATTGGAAATAAACTTTGTTGAAACTTATTTGGGGTGTATTTTGTGAAGTCACTGATCATTTTATATCACCGTAACATAAATTTTCACTTAAGGGATTCGTTTTGAGGGGTGAAATCGGAAGTGAAAAAAAAAATTTTTTACTAAATCATCGAGTGTGGTGTCAAATGAAAGCTCGTGAAAACACGAGTAAAAAATATATATATAATGTAATACTTGCGCACACTTTTCTTCGTATTACTTTTAAAAAATCGTGAAAAATCGCTGTCCCCCTACCTTATCTCGAAAAGTACTGATCAAAAAATTTTGAAAAAATCCTGGAATATTCTCCACGGGGTATAGATTGAACGAAAATTATCATTACCTTTAATAATTTATCTGGTATAGAAAAAAACAAAATTTCAAGGTCATCAGTTTTCAGTAAAGATTGGAAATAAACTTTGTTGAAAACTTATTTGGGTGTGTTTTGTGAAGCCACTGATCATTTTATATTACCGTAACATAAATTTTGACTTAAGGGATTCGTTTTGAGGGGTGAAATCGGAAGTGAAAAAAAAAATTTTTTACTAGGTCATCGAGTGTGGTGTCAAATGAAAGCTTGTGAAAACACGAGTAAAAAATATATATATAATGTAGTACTTGCGCACACTTTTCTTCGTATTACTTTTAAAAAATCGTGAAAAATAATTTATCTGGTATAGACATAGAAAACAAAATTTCGAGGTCACCAGTTTTCAGTAAAGATTGGAAACAAACTTTGTTGAAAACTCATTTGGGGTCTGTTTTGTGAAGTCACTGATCATTTTATACCACCCTAACAAAATTTTTTATTTTAGAAACAATCAACGTACGGAACACTAATTGTGCAAGTTCAACTTGCACTTGACCGGTTTTATTTAACATTGAATCTGTCGAATTACGTGCCAACAAAACACCATTTGTAGGAAGCTTTACGTTTCTTGTTTAATTCAAAGAAAAGCGATTCGTGAATAGCTTTAAAAGATGAGTCTTTCTTTCAACGTGGGGTTCATATGCTGCCACAAAAATGGGAGACAATACTTTGGATAATCAATTTGTAAACTTTTTTTACAATAGAGCGATATTTTTACCGAAAAATCTCTCAAAATTAATTCACACACCCAATAGTAATTGTGGTGATTCAAATGGAAAAAAGTGAAAATTAACTCTCGGCTAAGAGTAAGTAGTAGCTCAATAATAAGTCCCAATAATTGATAGGAATAAATCATATATCTTTTTTTTCTACGCCTCTGTTAAGTATGCCTTAGGTTATTCTTCGTCACAACAGCAGCAGCACTGTAACCAGTTTGGTTGGTCATCTGTCCTATCGTAATGGTCACTGGGAGCTCCAAAGTCGACTTCTCCAATTACGCCGGTACAATTAAAACCACTTTACCAAAAACAAACAATATTTTTTTAATCTAATTTGTTATCTGTGCTATAATATGTAGTCTGTTTTGTAGCACTATTTTTACTTGACTACAGTACTGACTATCTTCGCTGAATATAGCCTATATAAAAATATTCCAAAAAAACTTCTTAATAAGAAAAAACTACCCTACATTTGTATTTCATTTCATTCTGCCAGGTAAATTCTTTGAGAACTATCTCCTCTTATTGACTACTGATGGTATTTCAACATCATCATTGCCATATTCGTCCTATGCGGAAATGGAAATTTTAAAGTAGGTTTTTGCAACATACGGGGTATAAACTCGAATATAAATTCAGTGTACCAACATCCGCAATCAAATAAACCTCCTATACTCACGTGTGAAACTTAGGTCAGTTTATTGACCAGTACAGTCAACTTTCTCTATCCTGTGTACGACTTGGCGCCGTTAAACATTCCGGCAATCCTGGACGAGAGATAAACGTAAATAAATCAAAATTAACTGTCAACGGTGATTGTTGGCAAAGTGTGACTTTGTCGTAGCCAAGAATTCCTTGGACGGTTGTGACGATTGCCGGCAGAGGGCAGGTATGCAACAGTTACTAAATGCTGTCTTGTTAAACTGTGAATAAGTTTGGATATTACGAACTCATAAAATTAGAAACGCCAACTGATCAATCAAGAGATTTCCATTCAAAGCCGTTTTGGCAACCTCGCTTTATCCCCGCACAGGTGTGCCTCGCCAAGAGTCACGTGTGGGGGCCCGTGTGTGAATTCGGACAGACAGATCGAGCCCTGTTGGTGGTCGGGCCTAAGAAATGTTACTTTATATCTTTTCCATTGTTCATCGGACAGATGCAGTGAAAAAGCCACAATGGCCTATCTTTTGTATCTGGAGTGGAAGTCGAGGATTATAGGTTAATAAATAATCGACATGGTTTTTGGGGGCTGGTAAGTATCTGGTTACGTTATTATTTACGTATTCAGAAGCATATAAATTAATTGGACAGAATGGGAAAAGTAAACATGGAATGAATATTTTTGTATTAAATTAAAGAGTTTTAAAAATTCTTGTTAATTAAATTGTTTATTTGTATTAATGAAAATACTTAATGAGAACTTATATTTAAAGATGGATTTGATCTTTTAAATAATATATAAAAGCGCACCCAACCTTCGAGCTAGATGAGGGCAGATTCGAACTTGCAAGAGAAGCGTACCTGGAGCCTGGGAAAACTACATTACTTTACGGTTATAACATTAGCCTTTGTTTGCCGATCGATGGCAAATTTGTCAACGACTTTCTTCAGAAAACCTTTATACTTTTTGAAGAATTTTAAATGGACGCGCTTCACAGCAAGTCTGACCAAGCCATCATTTCTCATTGTGCTTTGAAGCTAAATCTTGGTTCTTTTGAGGCTTCTGAAAGCACTGCACACAGCACTAATGTCCGTTTGTTTTGAGCTGATAGCACATACTATGGGTTATAAACATCAAAATGTCATAAGCATCCGAAATTTCTCTACCAATTATTTGTATTTTTAGTTTTAATAGCCTTTATTATCTATCTTTATACAACAGTGCGACCTTTTTCTAAAAAATATTTTATTACATGCCTTCTAAACTTTTCAATAAGCTATATAAATCAACGCATTTCAAAGTTTATTTTAATTAGTAAATGATTAAACTAAAAATATTATTTGTATGATAAAGGTCTAAACGAGTACAATTAACAATTCTTAAGAACTAGAAATCTACAGTGTTATAAAGCATAATGATAATAAGTACAATACAATTATTTGGGATTAGAATATAATTAACCAAAGTACTTATCGGTAGGTAGGTGCCTAAGTACCTAAGTATGCAATAAAAATATTCTGTGTAAGTATAAAAATAAAGCAAAAACCTAAAATATGCATAGTTCAAATCAGAACAGCGATGGCTTCAACTTTTAGTTTTGTCCCGGTCAAACTTCGCGGGATCTGTAAATCTGCAATTTCTCTGCGAGAAAAAACAATGATACTTAACGTCCACGATGCCCTAGTGCATCAACAGCCAACAAGTCAAGTCTGTGAAATTGTGGAAACCTATGCCAACATGATGGGAGTTGGTTCAGCAACTATTTATAGATTTCTAAAAGAAAGAAAACGTTGTTCTTGCAACGAACGTCAGAATTACAAAGGAAAGGAGCCCTTAGAGATCGATGAAGACTGTAAAAATGCAATAAGAAGAAAAGTACACCATTTTATTTATTAAGAAAGAAATACCATAAAACATAAAGTTTTGCAAGAAATCAGAGACGACTACCTGAATTTTCCTTCCATCTGTTCTTATGGTTAAAACAGAAATAATTTGTTGAAGAAGAGAATATCTACGAGCAATCAGAAAATTTCCAGCCGAAGAAAGAAATATTTAGATGAGACTTGGGTTAATGAGGGGCACACAGTGAAAAAATTCTGGATTGACAAAAACAGTAAGAGTTCCAAACAAGCTTTTATGGAAGATTGGTCATCTGGATTACAACCCCCATCAGGAAAAGGTCGTAGGCTAATTATAGCACATATTGGTAGTGAAAACGAAAAGATTACCATGAGGAGATGACGGCTGATGTTTTTGAAGAGTACTTCCAACAAATGATTGAATGTATAGAATCAGTTATAGTATTAGACAATGCCCCATACCATTCTCGATTATTAGAACGACTCCCGACAAATTCATGGAAGAAAGCGGATATTCTTCAATGGCTAAGAGACAAAAATCTCAAATATAAAGACGGTATGTTAAAAGCGGAACTTCTCAAAATTGCGAAACAAAATAAGGCACAGTTCGAGAAATACGCAGTCGATGAGATGGCATGACAGTGCTCAGATTACTTCCATATCATTGCGAATTGAATCCTATAGAGCTAATTTGGGCACAAATGAAAGGTTTCTTTGCAAGGGAAAACACCACGTTCAAAGACGTAAGACAATTATTACTCGGAGGAATAGAGAGGATCAAAGAAGATAATTGGAAAAATGCCATTCGACATGTTATAGAAGAAGAAAGTACAATGTGGAAACTTGACGAATACATCGAAGAAACTGTGGAAATAGAATCCTTAATTATCAATTTAAGAGAAGTCGTGTCTTCAGATTTTGAAGATGATTGTTTTTGATTGTAATTAAGGTACTTATATATCGTGAATTGTGAATTTGTATATATACATAGAACTATAAATTAAAAAAATATTGATAATAAATCTTATATTTCTATAACTTTATTTTTAAGATAATTTTATTTATTAAACACTAAAAGCAGGTTACGCTCGGACGGCGATGCTACCGACGAACCCTCATTTACATTTTATGGTTCTTTGTATAGCAGGGTTTTCTGCCTAAATCCTTAAAAATAATTTAACACAGGTAGCAAAATCCAGTAAAATGCATAAGAAATCTCTTTTTTTTTGGGCGCACCCCAACATTTATTTGCATCTACAATGGGAGACTTCTGCTATCAACTGCAAACAAATATACTTTAGTCATGCATAGAGGCGCCAACAGTACCAAGAGAGTTTTCTCTGCCATAAGGGAAAAATAGTCAACCTTTTTTATCACTTCTGAGGCGTCGAGATCTTTTAGCATACTTTCTATTAATTTCTTGTCCATCCATATATTGTACCGGATTTCCACTTCAGCATCTAATCCATTCAAATAATAAAAATTTGTAAAATAATTAGTTTTTTACTTCAACTCGTTGACGTTCATAGCATAGCATGTGCGAAGGATGCAGGTAGGTAAGCGCATAGGCCAATGAGCTCTCATTGAAAAATCGTAATTTTTAAAATGTAATTGTCCAAGTACGGTAAGACAAAGAATTTCCCTCAGAGTTCCGACATATTTGATATGGGAGGGTTGGAGGGTGGACCCTGTGCTGTTGCTTTTCTAAAGTCGTCGAAATAGTCAGTTCCATTTCCAGCTGCTCCGTCAGTTGATTGGTACCATTCAGTAGTTCATTTGCAATTGTTTCTGCTTAAACACGATGATATTTTAACAAACCTACACTACTATGAATATGCTCCAAGGCTGCAGAATATTTTAAGAAAAAAAAACGAAAAGCCACTACAAATGATGATCTGCTGGCTGCTGAGTGACGCTAGAAGGCGCTTTTGCGAGTGTTCGCGTTTCCTTGCACATAAATTGTTTTCAAGGATTTCGTTCAGTATTTGGAACTGATTCTCTAAAAAATTTGATGATGCCGGGTTTCAAATTCAGATCATTCACTATTAGATTAAATCGGTGTGACAAATAATGAAAAAATATAACGGTTATAATTTTTTTTTAGAAGGGCCTGACCTCACTTTTGTTATCAGGCATTGTGAAGCAGGCAACGAAATATAAAGCCACTCATTACTCCGGTTCAGTAACAAAAACATCTATCGTCTTTGCAAGTGCTTCTACCTCCACGAAATCAACAAACTTCTCTCTCTTTCTACATATATATATATATATATATATATATATATATATATATATATATATATATATATATATATATATATATATATATATATACATATATCCGGTAGGTATAGGTTCATCCGATGACGAGCTTCTCTCTGCACTAATCGCGATGAAACTCCAAACTCTTAAAATCACCCCTAAAAAAGGGAGACTCACTATGGACGAGCATACTATAGCTAGTGTTCTCAAATGTACACCTCCACCTATTGTTCAAAATGCTGAGATCCCTGATGAACTGTGGAAGGCAGTAAAAATCTGGATTCGTCAACTCTGTCAGCAGACTTATAAAATAAAACACCAATAACCAGAACACGCCAGTACTGGATGACAAATGCAACACTCGATATTGTAGAGCAACACACGAAGTTAAAAAAGTCTTCTGACTTAAACAAGTCATCTAATATGCAAATGCTTAATTTAGACATCCACTTTCTTGTAGACAAGATAAAAATCTTCACATTCAGAACATCTGTAAAGAAATTGAGGAACACTCGCTACAACAACAAACTGAGACCTTTTCAACAAAATGAAATATCTCAGTCGCGACTTTAAACCCAAAACTGTGGCTATAAGAAATAGTAATAATGAGGTTCTTACAGAAACAGATCGTATTGCAGACGTCTGGAAACAATACTGCCAGAATCTTTTTGCTGGTACCGCGGCTTCTGTCCAAATCCGGTGAAATTCTGAATTGTCTGAATTATCGATTTTAAGGTCCGAGGTACCATATGCTATCCATCAACTTAGAAATGGTAAAATACCGGGGACGGATGGCATTACTAGCGAAGTAATAAGATATCTGGGTGAAGTGTGGTGCTCTTACATGACATATGCAAAAAAATTTGAAAGACAGGGTGCTGGCCAGCAGCTTGGTGCGAATCCATCTTTGTTTAACTACACAAAAAAGGATCTACTTCCGAGTGTACAAACTATCGTCTCATTGCACTCATAAGTTATGTAAGCAAAGTAATGTACATACTAAACGAAAGACTGAGACCCTATCTTTCCTCACAAATAGGCGAAGAACAAACGTAAAAGGTGTGAGTATATATGGAGAATATATAATGAGAATAAGTACGGAAAACTGCGATGGGGGCATTCTAGTAAATGGAACGCGTATAAGCAACCTGAGGTACGCTGATGACACTGCTATCTTCGCTGAAGCCATCGAAGATCTTGAACGAATCATGCTACAGTTACGAAGGGAAAGCGTCATGCTAGGTCTTCGGATAAATCAAGCTGAAACCAAGGTTATGATCATAGATAGCGCCAACAATAACCAACCCAATGTCACGAAAGTTTTTAATTGTGAAGTAGAAAATTTATATATATGGGCTCTTTAATTACAAATTCTGGAAATTGTGAGCCAGAAATACGCCGAAGGATAGAGACTGCCCGTCATGCTGTCGTGAAATTAACAAAAATTTGGCTCGATCGCAATATCTCTAACAACAAACTTCGACTCCTGCATTCTCTAATTTTTTTTTTATTTTACTGTATCCCGTAGAGACATGGACTACTGTGTATACCATAGATTGCGCACAGAACCAATATTTCGATTATGGAAAATCTAGGAGTAGCTAAAACAATACCTGACACCATGCATGAAAAAATTTTGCGACACTTTGGCCACATAGCTAGGCGAAATAACGATATGGCGCTGCTAGTCATAGAAGGAAAAGTAAACGGCCATAGATCCAGAGGCCTGTCTCCACGTTGCTAGTCGGATTAGGTTCGGGAGCTGACCGGAATTGGAGAGCATGATGCAATTCATTTTGCTGACGATAAGAAGTGGAAGGATTTAGTGTCATTGGCAATCACCACACCTCTGCTAAAAGGTTCGGACTGAGGAGGATATATATATATATATATATATATATATATATATATATATATATATATATATATATATATATATATATATATATATATATAACATATATATATATATATATATATATATATATATATATATATATATATATATATATATATATATATATTCTCAATCAATTGCAAAGGGAATAAATTATTTTCTTACTGAACCCGAGAAATGCGTGTGCTTAGGTTCATCATTCATTGTATTTATATTTAATTAATCATTGTGCTTATTGTAAATTTAAACCATTGCGGTAAATTTTTCATAAAAAATCCCGAATGAACTCGTTTCTCCTTCACTTACAACTTAATGCGATGCAAGTCTCATCGTCTCACACTTTTTCTCCTTTTTCCATTCTTGCATGCCATATTAATATTAAACAATGTATCTCCAAGTAGGTATTTTATTTTACGAACCGTTCGTTGTAACTTGAGAACAAATTAGACATGGTTTGTGAGTATCGATACTAGAGGTAACGTTACTCAATTACATTTTATCAAAGAAATATTCATACCTAGAATCAACACTTCCAGTTACTGTCAATTTAGATGGCGTCATTTTTTTGACCAATTAAAGTGCATTATTTAAGTTAGTCTTAAAAGAGGTAACAATTTCTTAAGCACGCTTCGAGCGAAAAAATCAAATAAACCGGAACCTGAACTAACCAAAAGATTAACGATCTACGATGGGTGACTTGTCAAATTAATTTTTAAGTCATATTGCAATTAGAATTACGTTGTAACCGGGTTTCTAAACTACTTACTATATATCTTTACCTATAAAAAAATGTAAATTAGAGCTCTTAAAAATATTTAGGTTTTTATAATAGATGGCGGTATATGAAAACATGGTAGAGTTTTTAAGAAGTTTAAGAATCAATTTATATGGGAATCTGTGATTTTATGATTATTATTTAAACGTAGTTGTCTAATCTACAATGTGTCACATGCGCTGTAGATGACTTAAAAGGTAAATTTACATTTTCTACAGGAAAGATTGAGACTTTTCGATGTTATCGGGACCTAGGTCTCTGCATCTCTCACATTTCACATTTCATTTATTGGCAGCTAGCTAGTCTATAACTATAACTATTATACAATGATATGATAGAACATGATTAACCGTTTAGATCTTGATATATATATATATATATATATATATATATATATATATATATATATATATATATATATATATATATATATATATATGGCAGGGACCTAATGACCTAGGTAAAGAATTTTAAGAACTTAAGATATTTCCAAACGGAAGCCGACACGAAACAGGGCTGCTTTCTTTCCCCTATTCTATTTAATATACATACAGAAGATATAATGAGAAACGCCTTGGAAGAGTGGGAAGGGGGATTTCGGTGGGAGGCAAAAAGATCAGTAACTTAAGGTACGCTGATGACACCCTGAGAATAGCGGCTAGAGTTCCGGAACTCAAGACTATTATAGCAAGACTCACTCAAATCAGCACGAAATATGGACTCGAAATAAACAAGACCAAAACTAAAGTTATGATCATTGACAGACCTATCAATAACCAACCACAGAGGCGAGTGGTGGCTGGGAGTGAAGTTGTCAAGAGCTTTGTATACCTAGGCGTGTTAATCACCAACGTTGGAGAATGCTCAGATGAGATCAAGAGGAGAATAGTAATAGCCAAGACAGCAACCAAAAAATTGACAAAAATCTAGAAGGATCGCATAATAACGAAGACGACCAAATTACAACTCGTTAATGCGCTCATATTTTCCATTGCAATGTATGCAGCCGAAACCTGGACATTCAAACAAACTGACAGAAAAAGGGTCGAAAGTTTGGAGATGTGGGTATACAGACGAGTTCTTCGAATCTCCTGGACAGAGTACCGGACTAACACATTAGTATTAGAGGAGATCAACGTGAAAACTAGGTTACTCAAACGTGTAAACCAGGCCTAGCTCACATAATTTGGGCATATCGCCAGAAGAATCACCATGGAGACACTGGCGGTCGAAGGAAAAGTCAGCGGCCGAAGATCAATAGGCAGATTTTCTACAAGATGGATAGACCAACTGCAACCCCTTGTTGGAAAAACTCTGCATGAGGCGGGCCAAATGGCCCTAGATCGAGCGATCTGGAAGGCTCAAGTACGAAGAACCAGCTTATGAGTAGTCATCACGCCCTGCCAAGTACAATATGATAGAGGAGGAAGATATTTCATGAATATAAACTTAAAATTAAACTTAATAATAATTAAGATTAACTTGAGCTAATTCGGAAGCAAGGGTCGCTGGGTCATGGCAGGCGGTGGCGGGTATGGCGTGGAGGCGGGCAGTAAGAGGTCCGGACTGTAGGATTGGAGTGATGGATGGCTTTGTCGAATTTGATCTGGGAGTTGCTGACGAATTCACGAATTGTGGTCATCTGGAGGTCTCGGTGGAGTTGGGTGTTGTAGATGAACCATCGAGCTTTGGCGATGATGCGGAGAGCCTTGTTTTGGATGATCTGGAAGGTGGATCTGAGGGTGCGTAACATCTGGCACCATGCTGGGCTGGAGTAGGTCAGTCCGGCTCGGATGATCATCTTGTAGATTGTCAACTTGTTGCGAGTCGACAGTTTGCTAGACTTGAGTAGAGAGTAGAGCTTGCCTAGGAGTTGGTTCGCTTTTTTCGTGGAGGTGGTAATCTAGTCCTTCCATACTATTTCTCATAAATTGTCAGACAGTCTGCGTCATTGCAAGTGTTCGTTCTGCGTAGCTGTGTAAAAATGTTTATTAAGATTCAGAAGCTTGATATTGTTTGTGATAGCTGATTGTATAATATCATTTACGCGTGAGATTATGGGAATCGTTTGAATGTTACTCTTTTCAAAGTTAGCTTCCGGAGTGGATTTATAATTATTTGCTCGTAACAATTTATTTTTTTGTTAGCTGTGGGTGTGCTATTTTAGTAGCTACAGCCTGTAAGAAACCTTAATTCCATGTACTTTTGTCAATAATTTCTTGGGTTCTATTTTTAAGATGTAGTCCATGAAGAGGCCTAGCTAACCAAGCTTGTAGCTTTTGATCTGCACTATCATGAAGTGAAAAGTCCCGAGACCATCCAAGAGACGTCAGCACAAACAAAAAACATATGATATTCAGTTAGTGTTAACTCTCAGAAGATTCGTGTGAAATTATCTTGACATTTCTGTTACATTAGTTTCCTAGTTATAGCTGTTTTTGACGCTGCTTTTGATTTTTGCAAAACGATAGCACAAGAGAATTTCGCGTGTTGATTAAACAGTGCTTTTTGATGGGAAAAAATACAACCAGAAGCCAAGAATCGCGTGAGAAGTGTTATGGCACATCTATTCCGTCGAGAGCAACTATATTTTGATGGTGTAGTGAACGTAAATGAGGTCGTCCACCACTTTCAGGATGTCCATATGAGGCAATCACTTCACTCCAAGAAACACAAGAAATCCACCATATTGTTCTGAATAACCGCAATGTGAAAGTGAGACATAGCTTACATTGTGAAGATATTAAAAGAACGAGTAAGGCATACTTTGCATAAATATTTGCAGATGAAAAAGTTATGTGCCCGATGGGTGCCACGCACTGTCACGATTAATCAAAAACAGCAACGTGTCGAAGATTCAGAACGCTATTTGGTAGTGTTTCGGCGTAATCCAAAGGAGTTTTTACGTCGCTTCGTAACAATGGATAAAACATAGATCCACCACTACACGCCAGAGTCAAACACGCAGTCTGCAGAGGGGCTGAACCGCATGAAAGCCGACTGAAGCGTCCAAAACCAGAAACGTCAGGAAGGTTTTGGCAAGTATTGATGGATATGGAATAATACTGATCGACTATCATGAAAATGGGCCGAACAATCACCGGAGACTCTTATGTTGGTTTGTTGGACCGTTAGGAATTTAAAATCTAGAAAAAAATGACGCATAACGCGCCAGGTGACAAGTTCATAAAATCGATGGTGAAATTGGACCAAATGGGCTATGAATTGATTCCTCATCCGCCCTATTCACCAGATCTGCCCCCCAGCAATTATTACCTCTTTCAAAATTTCAAAAAGTGCAGCTCCACATATTTTTATATACATAGGGGCATGGGGGTATATGTCTTCCTGTTCCCTCTTGGCTCCCTCACAAAGATACTAAATATTTCAAAGATATATTTAACTGAAGTATCTAGAGCTAGAGCTTTTTTAGGTTTTTTATTTTCGGGCTTCATTTTACTGTTGTGAAGTGAATTTATTAAAGTGAAATTCGATCTCCGAAACGTTTATATCGATTTTGACCGATCCATTCCTAAAACATAGAAATGAGCTCGACCAGCAGTACGGGTGAGAAGAGAGGTTTTGAAACGCTGCACCTGTTGCATTAATGCTACCGCAAGAGACGTGCAGGCACCGTTTATATTGAAATCAAAATTCCACAGCTTTTCACAGCCGTTCTGTCTTGGTGCACGGCATATCTTTTTAATTTATTTATTCTCATTAATTTGGTTTTTTCTTTCGAATAATTACTGTACTATAAACTATAAAAAACGTAATTAAAATATAGTTTTAGTTTGTAACAAGCTTTCATTTCAATTTTTCTCAAAAATCAGTATAATAACACAAGTCTGCAATGAAAAAGTTTTTCGAATACTCTCACATGAAACATATAGATTTTGAGCTCATTATAGATATAAGCTCCGTTCTAATGTATCACATGACGATTTTTTTTTATATTTATATATACAGGTAGATATTATTTTTAAAATATGTCTATTAAAATTATTAAATACTTTTATCACTTTTAAAGCAGTAAATTCATATTTACTTTGATAATATAGTTTATTCTATGATCTTTGATAATCTCCACCACATATACGCATAATATATCCATCTCTCTCTAACTCAAACCAGTTACTATAGAACTTTCCAAGCAGTCTGCGCGCGTCATTAAGAGTGACAGGCGTACACGTGTCAGATTAAGGTTGTGTGTTTTCTTATCCACAATTATGGCCTCTCGGTCTTCCAGAAAATAGTCCAGATGTATTTTGTTACATTTGTGGACAATATACAACAGTCAAACAAAGGCAAAATATATCAGACTTTGTAAAAATGCATATTTTGCTTACTTCGGAATTAGGTTAGGTCACCAAGATAAACAGTGGGTTCCACATAAATCGTTTTTGTGTTGAGTATTAAGACAGTGGATTTATGGCAAACCAAAATCATTGTCATTCGGTATTCCTGTGTCGTGGCGGGAACAAACAAGTAAAACTTTTGTTTGAGTAATGTAGCAGGATCTGATTCCAAAAATCGCGTCAACAACCCATATCACGATATTCCTTCCATAACAAAGTCATTTCCACATGGGCTTGAATTCCCCATACCTGTTCCTACTAAGAATGAGAGCACCGATATGTCATAAATCAGCGATCATTCAAGTTGTGATGAAACTTTCAACCCCATGAATGGCCCCAACCTTTAAAACAGAAAGAACTGAACTACTTGGTAAGGGATCTGCATCTTTAGGTAATCCAAGATCCTTTGGATTACCTAAAGATGCAGCGGAACTTCTTGGTTCTCGTCTAAAGCAAAACAATTGGTTAGATCTTGACGCAAAATTTTATTGATATCGAAGCAGAGAAGAAGAATTCGTACGGTATTTCAAGAAAGAGTTAGTTTTTTGCTGTGATATTGGCGGTTTAATACGTACATTTGACATCGAATACAACGCACAAGAATGGTGACTTTTTGTAGATTCTTCAAAAATAAGCTTGGAAGCTGTCCTTTTGTACATTTGAAATAAATTTGCATCAATAACTATAGCACATTCAGTTTATCTTAAAGAAACTTACTTTAACTTAAAAAATGTTCTGGATCTCTGATTGTGTTAGCCGATACTTGTTGGAAATTCATAATAAAATTATTTAAAAACAACACTATGTTTTAATTTCCAATATATTTAAAGTAACTTGACAATTGTTTCACCACACAATGGCTTCTTCAAAAGTAAATAAGAACTACTTATTTCTGAAGACGCCATTGTATGATGAAACAATTGTTAAGTTACTTTAAATATATTGGAAATTAAAACATAGTGTTGTTTTTATATAAATGTTTTGGAGAAAATAAAGTACACAGGACACAAATGGCTAATTTGTGGTGACTTAAAAATCATATGCATGCTTCTTGATCAACAGCAAAGCTATACGAAATTTCCACGTTATATTTGAGTGGGATAGTAGGGCAAAGAATTTACATTGGGAAAAATTAGATTGGCCGATTATAAAAAAATTGGAAGTTCGAATAAATAATGTTATTAATCTGAACTTGATAGATCTCGAGAAAGTATTGCTTCCACCGCTTCACATCAAACTTGGTTTGCTCAATCAGTTTGTAAAGGCATTATTAAAAGATGGAAATATTTTCAAGTATCTCTGTTAATGTTTTCCTAGTTTATCTGATGCAAAGTTAAAGGAGGGCATATTCACAGGACCTGACATCAGGAAACTAATCAAGGATGCAGACTTTGAGAATGTTATGACAAACTCAGAAAAAAATGCCTGGAATTCTTTTAAAAATGTTGTTTTCAAATTTTTAGGCAATAGAAAAGATCCTAATTAGAAAGAAAATTGTCCAAGAAATGATACACAATTATAAAAACTGAATCTGAAAGTTCACTTTTTGAATTCGCACGTCCATCATTTCGCAAAAAATCTAGGAGACTACAGTGAGGAACAAGGCGAACGGTTCCATCTATAATATATATAAGATGCAACGTCTCTCTGTCTGTCTGTCTGTCCATTAGTGCGCTTATAACTGGAGAACCACTTATCCGATTTACGTACTTTTTTTTTTAAAACATACATATATTCTCTGGCCAGGTTATATGCTATATTTTATTACGATAGGTAGCATAACGAATGAGCAGTGACGATAATAGTGAATGGAGTCGGAAAAAAGTTTGCTGCTAGCGCGTTCCTTTTCAATACACAGCCTAAACCATTAAATATGGAACAATATTGTATATAAAATGTAATGTCTCTCTGTCTGTCTGTGTGTCAATGAGTGCGTTTATCACGCGAGAACCACTTATCCGATTTACGTGTCTTTTTTTAAATTCATACATATATTCTTCGGCCAGGTTATATAATAATAATAATAATAATAATCTATATCTATAATATATATAAAATGCAACGTCCGTCTGTCCGTGAGTGTGCTTAGCACTGGAGAACCACTTATCCGATTCACGTACTTTTTTTTTAAAACATACATATGTTCTCTGGCCAGGTTATCTATAATCTTATATCTATAATATATATAAAATGCAACGTATCTCTGTCTGTCTGTCTTCCTGTCTCTCTGCCTGTCTGTCTGTCTGTCCGTTAGTGCGCTTATCACTTGAGAACCACTTATTCGATTTACGTGTTTTTATAAATTTATACATATGTTCTATATAATTCGATATAAGCCTAGATAACGGGAGATAAGGTGAGATAATGGGAGATAAGTATAAATAATGGGAGATAAGGAGAAATAATGGGAGATAAGCGAAGATAAGTCTAGATAATGGGAGTTATGGTGAGATAATGGGAGATAAGGAGTAATAATGGGAGATAAGAAGAAATATTGCGAGAAAAGTCGAGATAAGCCTAGATAATAGGAGATAAGGTGAGATAATGGGAGATAAGGAGAAATAATGGGAGATAAGAAGAAATAATGGGAGATGAGCAGAGATAAGCCTAGATAATGGAAATTATGGAGAGATAATGGGAGGTAAGGAAAAATAATGGGAAATAAGGGAAAATAATGGCAGATATTTTATTAGGTTAGGTAACATAAGGAATAAGCAGTGCGGGCACGGCTAGTCAAAATATAAAAGAGATGGAAAGGAGTATGGTGGCGGACTATTATTGGTTGATCTATAGAGATGAAGATAAAGTTCATAAACGGAAATCAACGAAACGAAGCTTTTTCTCAAAAAAAAACAGCGATATCATCGATTCTTCGTATTTGGTATTTGTTTGTATTTTATTTTAATTTTAATTGAATAATTAAAACTTTAGATAATAGATAGTATTATTTCATTTAAACTGAAGTTTTCATCTATTCTCATTCAAACACCGTGTCATCTGAATCTGCTAAATGTGACGTAGTGTATAAGTGACGTATATCGTTTTATGCGAGGCTGGTTTGAAAAGTCCGAGAGATGGCACCACCGGCGCGTATCGAGGTCATGTTTAGTTAGCAGCATCTCTTGAATGAACGCACACCAACTTTCAGCCATATTGGTCTATTTCTTTGTGTTTGGCATTCGTGTGAATCAAGGAAGTCGAGTGATTTTCAAGAAATGGACGAAAAAGAATTTCGTGTGGTGATTAAACATTACTTTATGAAAGGCAAAATGCCCAAGGAGACTGTTCGATTAGAACAGTTTATAAGTGGTTTCAAAATTTTCGGACTGGCCATATGGGCACAAGTGACGCTGAACGTTCTGGACGGCCTGTGGAGGTTACGACTCCAGAAATTATTGATCAAATCCATGATATGGTGATGGATGACAGAAGAGTTAAGGTGCGTGAGATTGCTAGTGCTGTGGGCATCTCGACTGAACGGGTACATAATATTTTGCATAAACATTTGGACATGAGAAAGCTATCCGCAAGTTGGGTGCCGCGATTGCTCACGCTTGACCAAAAACGGAATCGTGTGAAGTGTTGCAAGGATGGTTTGCAGCTGTTCCAGAAGAATTCGGAGGACTTTAAGCGTCGTTTCGTCACTGTGGATGAAACATGGATACATTACTATACTCCTGAGACCAAACAACAATCTAAACAATGGGTTACCAAGGAGGAATCTGCACCAAAAAAGGCGAAGACCGTTCCTTCGGCCGGAAAGGTTATGGCGACTGTCTTTTGGGATTCGCAAGGGCTAATCCTCATCGACTATCTAGAAAAGGGTAAAACTATTACAGGCGAATATTATTCATCGTTATTGGACCGTTTGAAAACCGAGCTGCAAGAAAAAACGCCCGCGATTGGCCCACAAGAAAGTCCTTTTCCATCACGACAACGCACCAGCACACACCTCAGCAGTTGTGGTCGCAAAATTAATGGAAATAGGATTCCAACTCGTTTCACATCCCCCCTATTCTCCAGACTTGGCTCCCTCGGACTACTATTTGTTCCCCAATTTGAAGAAATGGCTGGCGGGACAAAGATTTTATTCAAACGAGGAGGTGATTGCAGACACTAATGGATATTTTGCAAACTTGGACAAATCCTATTATTGGGAAGGGATCAACAAACTAGAACATCGTTGGACGAAGTGTATAAGCCTAAAAGGAGACTATGTCGAAAAATAAAAAATGTTTACCCCAAACACATAAGTAGTTTTTATTTTTGCACGGACTTTTCAAACCAGCCTCGTATTGCTGTCAGGACTACTATTACGAATTTTAACAGTTTATTAAAAAACTATTAAAAAAATTTTATTTCGCAGACCTGTATAATTGGTCTTAAACAGCCCACGACAGAGGGCAGTTTTGCCTTCAAAACTATGCTTATCGTAGCCAGAAATGCAAATGTTATAAATGTATTTTTAAATTTTAGCAACGTTGCTTTGCCGCAGTAGTTTCGGTAAAGAATTCTGGAAAACGTAATTAGTAGTCAACATAAAATAACATTTTTCTCAGTATAATCCTCACAAAAATATTAGGTAGTTGAACAAAGAGAGTTTAAATAAAATAAACCAAACATTATATACTTTCCTGAACAAAAAGCAGAAGCACCTGTGACCTCTTCCTTTTCAAGTTTGAATAGGATTAAAATTATTGTGGTACTTGAAAGTGACAGACCTTTTCTAGGAAACTAAGTACCTTTCAGACACTCAGGCACCGGTACTAATAACAGGTAAACAATCTACGCTTTCCTGTTATTATTTCGCCACGATTTTATATGGTTATTATTATGTTGAAGGAGGAGATTTTAAGAAGGTTTAGATGGATTAACATTCTTACAATCTCTTCTTGAATTTAAAGTGAGCAAGGGACGAGAAGTAACTATTAAAAATTAGTGTTATTTAGCCCCTATAATTTTGATTTAATTATTTATTGAAACGAAAGGATTCGCAGAATTACAGTGGCTTCGTTGCCACTTTGTAACTTAACGGGTCGTTGGGGAGGATATTACAAAACGGTTAAGGGAGGATATCTGTGGCCTGATTGGAGAGGATCAAAGCGATGTTATACTAGAACTCTTTTGTATTGACAATCCACTCTCACTGCAATAACCGTGTGAAAAAAATTTTTGTGTATGTATGTTTACGCTGAAGAAAATCCACATGCTGTGCAACAAAGACAGTTTTAATGGAAATTCAGTATTAATGTCTGGATGGGATTTGTCGCCAACTATTTGATCGGGCCGTTTAGATTACCAGATCGACTTGATGGTGACATTTACTTGAAATTCATCCGTGAAACTATTCCTCAATTATTGCATTCTTCTTGTTATAGTGCCATCTCCATAACTGAAGTTGGCAATTCTTAATAAAGTATGGGTATCCAGACCTGTCCAATCTCATATATTTTTCACCCAGGAACATTTTCGAGGCCCCGCATCTCTTTTCTCTTCAATTTTCCCTTCCATCAACGACCGGAGCAGTGAGTAACGTGGACCCCTATAAATATGTCCCAAGTAACGAGTTTTTTGTCTTTTAATAGATGACAATAGTTCTCTTTCTCTACCCATTCGATGAAGTACATCTTCATTAGTAACACGCTCTGTGCAAGAGATCTTCAATATTCTGCGCATGACCCATAATTCGAAAGACTCCACAGGATTCATTGATCGAACTCCCAAGGTCCAGGCCTCAACTCCATATAAAAGCACTGGATATATATAGACCTTTACAAAATGATAACGAGTATCCAAAGAAATGGTTGAGTCTGTGAGGAGGTGTCTCATTTTGGGAAAAGCCGCTCTAGCCATTTCAATGCGAACTCGTACCTCAACCTCAGGATTCAAATCATTAGTTACCCAACACCCTAGGTATTTAAATTTGTTTACTTGTTCTATCAATTGATCGTAAACACGAATATCTGTTTGCAACCCGGGTGTTCTTGAAATTACCATTACTTTCGTTTTGTTAACGTTTACTTTCATGCCTAAAACGTCGCCTTCCCTAGATACGAGGCTGGTTTGAAAAGTCTGTGCAAAAATAAAAACTACTTATGTGTTTGGGGTAAACCTTTTTTATTTTTCGACATAGTCTCCTTTTAGGCTTATACACTTCGTCCAACGATGTTCTAGTTTGTTGATCCCTTCCGAATAATAGGATTTGTCCAAGTCTGCAAAATATCCATTAGTGTCTGCAATCACCTCCTAGTTTGAATAAAATCTTTGTTCCGCCAGCCATTTCTTCAAATTGGGGAACAAATAGTAGTCCGAGGGAGCCAAGTCTGGAGAATAGGGGGGATGTGAAACGAGTTGGAATCCTATTTCCATTAATTTTGCGACCACAACTGCTGAGGTGTGTGCTGGTGCGTTGTTGTGATGGAAAAGGACTTTCTTGTGGGCCAATCGCGGGCGTTTTTCTTGCAGCTCGGTTTTCAAACGGTCCAATAACGATGAGTAATATTCACCTGTAATAGTTTTACCCTTTTCCAGATAGTCGATGAGGATTATCCCTTGCGAATCCCAAAAGACAGTCGCCATAACCTTTCCGGCCGCCGAAGGAACGGTCTTCGCCTTTTTTGGTGCAGATTGCCCCTTGGTAACCCATTGTTTAGATTGTTGTTTGGTCTCAGGAGTGTAGTAATGTATCCATGTTTCATCCACAGTGACGAAACGACGCTTAAAGTCCTCCGGATTCTTCTGGAACAGCTGCAAACACTTCACACGATTCCGTTTTTGGTCAAGCGTGAACAATCGCGGCACCCATCTTGCGGATAGCTTTCTCATGTCCAAATGTTTATGCAAAATATTATGTACCCGTTCAGTCGAGATGCCCACAGCACTAGCAATCTCACGCACCTTAACTCTTCGGTCATCCATCACCATAACATGGATTTGATCAATGATTTCTGGAGTCGTAACCTCCACAGGCCGTCCAGAACGTTCAGCGTCACTTGTGCCCATATGGCCAGTCCGAAAATTTTGAAACCACTTATAAACTATTCTAATCGAAGGTGCAGAGTCACCATAATGTTTATCAAGCTTCTCTTTAGTCTCCTGAGGCGTTTTGCCTTTCATAAAGTAATGTTTAATCACCACATGAAATTCTTTTTTGTCCATTTCTTGAAAATCACTCGACTTCCTTGATTCACACGAATGCCAAACACAAAGAAATAGACCAATATGGCTGAAACTTGGTGTGCGTTCATTCAAGAGATGCTACTAACTAAACATGACCTCGATACGCGCCGGTGGTGCCATCTCTCGGACTTTGCACGGACTTTTCAAACCAGCCTCGTATATTGTTCATAAGACGCTGAAGTCTATTCCCTGTAACTGCTATAATAACGGTATCATCAGCGTACCTTATTGTATTATTTTACATTATTTTCATGCATGATGGTGCACCACCCAATTTCCTGCGACGTATTAATTTATGTATAAACGAAAGTGGCGGCCCTATTGAACATTTATTGTGACACCAAAACCTTCTCAGTTGAGCGAAAAATTTTTTTCAAATTTATCAATTTGTGGGTAATCCTTTATGCTCTTAGTCAGTTGGTTTTTACATTCTTACTGTTGTTGGCCAGTTGGTCTTTAAATTCATTACTTTCCTGCTTGCCTTTAAGCATGCCCCAAGTTTCAAAGACTATTCTTTTAGACCTGTCCTAAGCTTGGATGAAGTGTGAAGGAACGCATTTGCGGATTTGACAATGGAATTAAAAAATGGAAACAAACATCTCATTATCTTAGAAACTGTTGCTCGGAGCAACACTTACCAAGAGAGCTTTTTTAGACAGGAGAAGGCGGAAAAAACAAATAATTAATGAAAAATATCATCCAGGCTGGTATAAAAAAAGTTATGACAATTTGTTTGCAAGTGCAATAAGTGGCGCTTCCTACGATTTACAACAAAACTGTGACCTGATTTCGATTTCTCATCTCAGAAAACCCGTTAGCACCGAATCTTGTACGAATAGTAAAATTATTAGTACTTCAAAAACTAAAATAAAAGTAAAACTTTTACACCCTGTATCTCAAAAATTGGGTTAAATGGCCATATTTTCATCCCAGAAATCCATAGTAACTCTATGTACACGGAATATTGGGACACCCTATATATATATATATATATATATATATATATATATATATATATATATATATACTAGCCGTGCCCGCGGCTCCGCTCGCCTGGACTTGATTCATTATTATCGTCACTGCTTATTCCTTATGTTACCTAACGTAATAAAATATATCCTATAACCTGGCCAGAGAACATCTGTATGTTTAAAAAAAAAAGCACGTAAATCGGATAAGTGGTTCTCGAGTGATAAGCGGACTAACGGACAGACAAACAGACAGGGAGACTTTGCATTTTATATATATTATAGATGCAACGTCTCTCTGTCTGTCTGTCCGTTACTGCGCCTATCACTTGAGAACCACTTATCCGATTTACCTGTTTTTTTTTTTTTAATTTATACACCTGTCCTCTGGCCAGGTTACAGGATATATTTTATTACGTTAGGTAATATAAAAAATAAGCAGTGATGATAATAGTGAATCAATTCGGAAAAAAGTTTACCGCTACCTCTTGTAATACGTTGCCTAAACCGTAAATATGGAACAATATCATGTAACAAAGAATACAATATGCATACATATATAAAACGCAACATCTCTCTGCCTGACTGTTAGTACGTTTATTACTCGAGAACCACTTATCCGATTTACGTGTTTTTTCTTTTAATTTTTAACTTAATATTTGTCAAAAAAAATCTACAATATATAAAAAATGCAACGTCTCTCTGTCTGTCTGCCCGTTAGTGCGCTTAGCACGCAAGAACCACTTATCCAATTCACGTGTTTTTTATCAAATACTTATGCTCTCTGGCCAGGTTATAGGACATATTTTATTACGTTAGGTAACATAAGGAATAAGCAGTGACGATAATAGTAAATCAAGTCTACGTGAGCGGAGCCGCGGGCATGGCTAGTAATATATATAAAATGCAATGTCTCTCTGTCTGTCTGTCCGTTATATCCTATAACCTGGCCAGAGAGCATATATATTTTATAAAAAAACACGTAAATTGGATAAGTGCTAAGCGCACTAACGGACAGACAGAGAGATGTTGCGTTTTATATATATTATAGATTTTCTTTTGATAAATATTAAGTTAAAAATTAAAAAAAAACACGTAAATCGGATAACTGGTTCTCGAGCGATAAGCGCACTAACAGACAGACAGACGCTGCATTTTATATATATTATAGAAGATTATAGATAGCCTGGCCAGAGAACAAATGTATGAATTAAAAAAAAAACACGTAGATCAGATAAGTAGTTCTCGAGTGATAAGCGCACTAACGGACAAACAGACAGACAGCTAGAGAGACGTTGCATTTTATATATTATAGAAGATTGTAGATAGCCTGTCCAAAGAACAAATGTATGAATTAAAAAAAACACGTTAATCGGATAAGTGGTTCTCGAGTGACAAGCGCACTAACGGACAAACAGACAGATAGACAGACAGATAGACATAGAGACGTTGCATTTTATACATATTATAGATTTTATATATATTACAGAAGATTGTAGTTAACCTGACCAGAGAACAAATGTGTGAATTAAAAAAAAACACGTAAATCGGATAAGTGGTTCTCGACTGATAAGCACACTAACGGACAAACAGATAAATAAACAGAGAGATGTTGCATTTTGTATATATTATATTATAGAAAATTATAGATAACCTGGCCAGAGAACAAATGTGATGAATTAAAAAAAAAGTAGTTCTCAAGTCATAAGAGCATTAACGGACAGACAGACCGACAGACCAACAGAGAGATGTTGCATTTTATATATATATATATATATATATATATATATATATATATATATATATATATATATTATATTCTTTGCTACATGATATTGTTCCATATTTAATGGTTCTAGGCAGTGTATACGCGCTAGCGGCAAACTTTTTTCCGACTTGATTCTCTATTATCGTCACTGCTTATTCCTTATCTTACTTAATGTAATAAAATATATCCTATAACCTGGCCAGAGAACATCTGTATGTTTAAAAAAAAAGCACGTAAATCGAATAAGTGGTTCTCGAGTGATAAGCGCACTAACGGACAGACAGACAGAGAGACGTTGCATTTTATATATTATATATATATATGTATATACATATATATATATATATATATATATATATATATATATATATATATATATATATATATATATATATATAAGTAAATAGCGTCCGTGAAAAATATATAGAACAGAAAAGATGTATATCGGTTTTAGTGGGCGAAAACTGCATTAAAAATATCAAAGCTATGGACTATCCAGGCTAGCCTAGGTGACGAGGGAATTCGCAAACACCCAATGTTGGTAGAAAAAATTTAAACGGCATACACCCTAAAGTACTAGTAGCCAACAAACCTCAGCTCCGTCCGATGTGAAACCATCAAACCTTTTAATTCAAGAACAAAACGCATAGGTAAAATAAGATTTAGTACCTTGGTTTTTTTTGTGTATTATAAGCAAATAGGGTACTAATACTTCTGTTAAGTGATGAGATATTCAGAAGTAACTTTATTGATCTTTATTTTTTAGAATTGTCACTGAACATCCAGTAATGGTATTAGTACTCCATTTTTACAGTTACTGCTATTAATTTAATAGAGGTAGTATGGTAGTAGAATAGTATCCTTTTCACTTATGACAAAGGTACTGTATCTTATTTTATATATGCCTTTTGCGCTTGAATTAAGACTTTGGCGGTTTCATACGGGATGGTGCTGAGGTTTGTTGGCTACTGACACTTTTGGGTTTATGTCTTTTAAATCCCTTTTGCTGATACTGTGTGTTTGCGATTTGCTTCTTCAACTAGACTGGCTAACAAGCTCTGATATGGAGCGGGTGTCATAGTTTGACGTCTCACAGATGGTTCGTCCAGGTAGTATCAATGTGTACAATTACTATATTTTTCAAATATATCGATATCGCAAATCGATATATCGACAAAATATCGATATTTTGATATGTTGGTTTCTTTTGCAATATTGAGGTGTTATTTAAATAAATGATATATTATTTTAATTACGTTTATTAAGTAAAAAAATACAAAAAATTAATTAAACCAGTATTTTTCTACAACAGTTTTAAGGAAAACTTCTTCTTTCTTGTGCTTTCCTGGCAATCTGCTACGAGTATTAAGAACCACGATATTTATTACAGTAATTGTCATTATTATCTTATATATATATATATATATATATATATATATATATATATATATATATATATATATATATATATATATATATATATATATATACAGTCCCTGGCCAAATTATTAGACGCACTGCAAGATTTCATGTAAAATATTAATTACCGAGTGATATTGTACCGTTTTATTATTTTAAATTGATTTGTTTTTTATTTTTATATTATCCAATCAATTACCTATTTATTTGACATAAATAAAACAGCATTAATTTAGAAAAGCATAAGTTTATTAAGTTTTAAAGAAAAGTGAAATTAATGTTAGTAAAAGTCAATATTTAGTTGAGCCACCTTTAGCCGCTATCAAAGCTTTAATTCTGCGCGGCATGCTATCAATGCAAGATTGTACTGTCTCCTGCATTTGAGGATGATGATTCCACACATGAATAATCTTTTCTAGGAGCTGGGTTTTGTTGGTAATCACATCTTTAGCCACTTCTCTTTTCATCAGCTCCCACACATTTTCAATGGGGTTCATACCCGGCCAATCCAACAGAGGGATATTTTTTTCTGCCAAAAAAGCTTTAACAGACCGAGCAGTGTGGCAGGGAGCTCCATCTTGCATGAAAGTGAATGGTTCCCCATTTGGAAACCATTCTCTGAGCTGGGGAATCAACCGATTTTGTAATACTTCTTTGTACTGATCTTGCCTCATTATTCCTTTGACGACGTACAGACGTCCAGTGCCCTTGCCGCTGATGACTGACCAAATCATCACTTTGGTGGGATGTTTAACCGTCGGGACGACACAATCAGGATGAAACTTTTCTCCATGACGACGACGCACATACTGAGCTTTATTCTGCAAAATTTCGAATGTGCTTTCGTCACTGAAGCAGACCTGTCAAAAATAGGAAAAATATATAAACTTCCATGTTTATTTGCTTTATTTAACTGAAAATGATAATAATGTATCAATTATTGATTAAATTGCTGCATCTTACCGATCTCCAGAAGTCCACATCTTTGTCTTGCCATTGTTTGGCCCACTTCAGGCGCTTTGCTTTCATTGCAGCTGTTAACTTGGGCTTCCTGGCGGGGCGACAGGCCTTAAAATCTAATTCTTTCAATTTTCTTCGAACAGTGCGCTCAGAAGCATTTACGCTTTGTGGTAGCAAATCTGTTTTCTACACAAATTTTCTTCAAACATCTTTCTGACCGTGGAGTGAAAATTGGTTTTCTATCGCATCTGTTCTTTCTTTTCGGGCTTAATTCCTTCCCTGACTCAATTTTCTTTTTTACGCGTCGTACACTAGCTTCAGAAACCTCCAATCTTCGTGATATTTCTCGGTTTGTAAATGTTTTCGCAATCACAAGGGCCTTCACTTCAGCTTTTTTACGTGGTGAAAGATCGCCTTTTCTACCCATAATGAAAATAGTCCAATTACTTTTTTCAAACACTGCATACAAAATAAACTAATAACTGAGTAGTATAAAACTGTTAAACAAACAATCACAGTCCATAAAGCCACAGAAACACGTCCGTACTTGACTCGATTCCGATCGCGACTGATACAGGTTTGTACTTGTTTACGTTCATGTATCACTTTGTCAACACAGTGTTGCCATATGTTAAAAATAAATACAAATATGTAGTCTACAACAATTATTTTAAATAAAAATCAATAATATTGTAGTTTAAAATATACCACTATTGCATAAAAACTCTTAAGAAACATAAAATTACTAAAAAAAATACAGTGCGTCTAATAATTTGGCCAGGGACTGTATATATATATATATATATATATATATATATATATATATATATATATATATATATATATATAAATATATATATATATATATATATATATATATATATATATATACATATATATATATATATATATATATATATATATATATATATATATATATATATATATATATATATATATATAGAAATTTGCAGACATTTCGTATTTCCGCACAATATTGGCAACATATTTTACATTTAGTTGAATTGTTTTTATTTCCAAAAATATAATATTTACGTCTTGTTGTCCGGATGTTTTTATCTTCAAAAGTAGTTTTGCCAATTCTACGCTTGGTATAATAATAGTAATAAAAAGCAAGTTGACTATTTAAGCGTTTTCTAAAATTACACATTCAATTATCGAACGTTTTCTTGTTTTCGTATAAAATTTTACACTGTTGGATGCAATCTTTCGTTATTGGAAAAACCTATAACGAGGGAAATTTATTGATTTAAGAAATTGCGCCTAATTTTGTTTCTAAATTAAATTGTCGATACAACACCTTTAGATTTACTTGCGAAATTGAGAACAACGAACAATTATCATTCGGATATTTTGGCTATTCAAAATAATAAGAAATTAGAATTTGACATCTATAGGAAAGATAACTAGTAGATAGATACAGTCCTACTCAGTTATTTCATTATAGACAATATAAACTTGTCGCATTATACTTTTTGGTTCATCGTTTAGTCACTTTACCGTTGAATGAAGTCAGATTTAGAAATGAAAGGAATCGTATTAAGAATGTAGCTAGAATTAACGATTATGATGAAATAGACAATAAATTGACATAAGTTTAGATTAAATATTCGTAATTCGACCTTTTTGACGCGTAAGCAGGATAAGACGAAATATGTCTCAATACCATATGATCTACAATATATCAGAGAATTTAATAAGGTTTTTAATAATGTAGACTCGACGTTAGTCTGTAAGTCATCAGACAACTTAAAAAATATCTTAGGAAGTCCGAACACAGGATTAAAATAACATTTAGCTAATTTAAAGTACGGTAGATTAGGAAAATTAAGTATTGTCGAACACGATCTTGAACAAAATCGTACAGTCCTATTAGATAATTTAAGGTTAATAAAAAATTTACCCGATAGGCAATTATTAAACCCATACAAAAGTATTGAAATAATAAAATGTAAAAATAACCTGTAGTGTAGTAAGGTTAATAAAAAAATTCACACGATAGGCAATTATTAAACCCATACGAAAGTATTGAAATAATAAAATATAAAAATAACCTAAATAAGGACCGAGAACTTATTCCTCACAGTTCTCCAGTCAGGCGAATAGTTCTCTTCTGAATAAAATCCTACAAAAGAGCCCCAAACATAGGAGCAGTATTCCAATGTTGGTCGTATTGGGGTTATACATGGAATTAATAGTTGTGGAGTGTAAAACTCTATGACCCGAAATAATATTCCCACCATTTGAGAACCTCTCCTTGCTATACAAGCAACATGTTCATGCCAACACATATTTGCTCCCAATTAATGCTCAGGAATAGAATATCCCATATTCAATAAATATTCAGGTTAAATATTCAGAACTTCACTCACAAATAAGACCAAGTATGTCTCCTTTCTATGTAATCCGAGATATAGCAGGGGATTCAATAAGGTATTTAATTAGTCAGGTCTCACCTTAGTCTGTAAGTCATCAGACAATTTGAGGAACATCTTAGAACATCCCAAGAAAAAGATTTCTATTTGTGAGAAAGTGGGATTTATGAAATTGGTTATAATGGTTGCGACAAAAAGTATATTAAGCAATTAAAACATAATTTAAAGAACATTTAGCCCATTTAAAATACAGTAGAAAAGTCTAGCATTGCCGAACATGCGCTTGAAGCTGATCATACTGTAACATTAGATAATCTAAGATTAATTAAAGATTTATCTGATAGGAGATTGTTGAACGCATACGAAAGAGGGCCTATTTCATATAATCCTCGCCCAGAACTGATGGCCTCGCCCATGTAGTTAGTTCCACTTGAGTAAGTCAGGTGTTAGGCTAAGTATAAATAAGGTAGATTTCTAGTTTAGCTCTAGTCAATTATCGCTCCCGATGAAGCTAACACGGTTAGAGAAACGCGCGTAGCGGACAAAAATAAAGTGTTTAGTGTAGTGGTGATATATACTGAGTGTGTCATTGTGTCAAACATAGAATATCCCGATGCAACTATGCTGGGTTCAACAACGTTAAGTCTATGTGATTGCTGTTACCCCAAGATAGAATTTCTTACATGTCTGTTAATTTGACCACTTTCTTCTGTTTGCCGATACTTACGTGAGTAGTTGATGAAATAAGCGTACTGTCATCTGCAAAGGTGTAGATTAGATTCTTGGCTCTTTCCAGGCAAACGTTAATGTGAACAAGAAAGAGAGTAAGCGATAGTATGGAGCCTGGGGGCATACCCGCACTGATACTGAAGGTATTAAAAAAAAACTCCGATGGCTGCTATTCGTAAAGAACGCTCTTTGAGGAAACACGAGAACTATAAACAAAACTTTTGAGACATTCCATAAGAGCGCAGTTTAGCCAACCAAGTGGTGATAAATATTGTGTAGTATCATTGTGCCAAAAATTCTAAAATGGTAACGTATCAAACAACTGATGTTTATAAGCTGAAGCATATACAATTAATCGAAATACTACAGAACACAGGAGTTGACAACAGGAACATCCGCTTAATCAGAGATTTAAAAAACGGCATCGGTGAAATTTAGAGAGACTAGGTCAGAAAATGTTGCCATCCAACGAGGAGTGAGACAGGGCTGCATACTTTCACCCTTGCTTTACTCCGACAAAATATTCAAAGCAGCTTTATATGAACAATCATATGGAGCTCATTAACAGTCAGATATGCGGACGATACTGTTATCTTGAGTGACAGGATTGAAGACCTTCAACGCCTGTTAGATAGAGTTGAGCAGGCAAGAGCAGATATGAACCTTAACATCAATATATCTAAAACCAAATTAATGGTCTTTAGCCGTAAACAATATGCAGATGTTGATCTCCATCTCAACGATCAAGCGATAGACAGATCTCATAATTTTAATTACCTTGGAAGCTCTATTACTAACCTGTTAGACCCTGACAAAGAAATTAAGTGCAGAATAGAAGCAGACAGAAAAACCTTTATTAAAATAAAGTCTCTCTTTTGTAATGATAGCATTAATCTGAAACTGCGTCAGAGAATGCTAAAATGCTATATTTGGTCGGTTTTGTTGTACGGCTCTGAGGTATAGACCTTGGAGGTTGCGACAGTTAACCGCTTGGAGGCTTTCGAGATATGGCTGCATAAAAGGTTTCTCCGTATTCCGCGGACAGCTTATGTCACCAATCAGGAATTACTGCAGAGAGATACTGCAGTCAGAAAGTTGTTTTTAACGGTAAAGTACAGAAAACTCGAGTATTTGAGACATGTTCTTCGAGTCAACGTCAGGGAGACCTGATATAGCACATAAAGGGTGTCCCAAAATTCACGCAAGATTTGAATTTGGTTCCATTTGTATGGTAAAGTGTTGCCAATAGAACAAACAACACATCGTGCCAGCTGACAGTTCAGGGTTATTAAAAATGAGCTCTACACGAAAGAACAACGTGTTTTCATTGTTGAGCAATATTTTAAAAATAATGTGGCAGCTACAGTTTGGAATTTTCGTACAAAATATGGTCGGAATAGTGATTTAACCTCATCAACTGTGAAGACATTAATTGAAAAATTCAGGGAGACTGGATCAATTAGTGATCTTAAACGCTCCTGCAATAAGTCTTTCGACACAAAACATTGAAGCAGTTTGTGAGAGTGTTCCTGAGACTCCAGCAACATCAATTCGGCAGCGTGGTCAAGAATTGAAGATTTCGAGAAGCTCTCTACAGCGTATTCTCACGAAAGATTTGCATCTTTATGCTTACAAAGTTCAATTGACTCAAGAACTGAAGTCTACTGACCACGCACAACGAAGAGAGTTCGTTGAATGGATTATGGAACAACAAGTGGATGCTGATTTTTCGAAGAAAATCATCTTCAGCGATGAGGCTCATTTCCATCTTGATGGCTTCATTAATCGACAAAATTGTCGCATTTGTGGTTCAAACAATCCACACGTGACTGTTCCGAAACAAATGCATCCACAACGTGTCACTGTTTGGGGTGGATTTTGGGCTGGAGGCATCATCGGACCATTTTTCTTCGAAAGTGCGGTTGGCCAGGCACTAACAGTTAATGGTGATCGTTATCGCGATATGATAATCCAGTTTTTTGTGCCTAAATTGCAAGATGTGGATATGGACGACATGTGGTTTCAACAAGACGGTGCTACATGCCATACAGCCCGAGAAACAATTCAATTATTGCATGAGTCACATTTCCTGGTCGTGTAATATCTCGTTTTGGTGATCAGAATTGGCCGCTCAAATCAAGCGATTTAACGCCGTTGGACTTTTTTCTTTGGGGTTTTTTAAAGTCTAAGGTTTAAGCCCACGACCATCCACGACTTGAAGGAGGAAATTAAGTGCTGCATCAACGAAATTCAGTCATATTTATGCAAAACGGTCATGGAAAATTTCGACAAAAGAGTGCGTATACGCCAGCAACGCCGGGAGGGCCATTTACCCTATATGTTATTCCATACATAACCCTATACTGTATACTTTATGAATCAATAAAAAACTTACAATAATTAAAAACCTGTGTTTTCTATCAAAATTACTTCTTGCGTGAATTTTGGGACACCCGTTATTAGAAAAAGAAGAAGCTGAAAATCATCTGACAACAGCAGATTCTTTCCGAAAAATGACATTTAATAAAAGAGTTTGTTGAGAGTTTAAAAAATCTTACATAACAAATTTTTCACTTAAACTTATATTTAAATCTAATAATAAATTCCAAGGAACGAACTCTGAGAAAATTTGAGAGCTATAAACAAAACCTCTTAGACATAACATGAGTAGCTCAGCCAATAATCCGCCATGCTTAACACGGTCAAATGCCTTGGTTAAATCAAGCGCGACCGCTCAGTATTCTCCATAATATTTAACATCATTATTACCAACATATGAGCCCTGAGTTTACGAAGGCCATTTTGGTTTAAAAACGGTTATTTCAAAAATTATAATAACTATTCTTTCTTTCTTACTTGCCAAAATGCTAGTGTTAATATTAAATTTATTATTTGTTATAACTCTTTGCAATCTCAAAAGATTTTTAGATAAAGGCGTAACATCAAACCTACGTTAATTTCTATTACTGAGAATTCATATAGTATGCAAGAAATGCTTTATTTTTGATTGTTTGAGTATAACGAGAAAGCATTTTTGACGGTACCAATAGATAGACAGGAGGTTAAAACATTAAATTTTACAATCTAAAATATATTTTTTTGGGGAATCTCAAAATAAAGCAAGTTCTCGCATGACGTGTACTTAATTAGTGACACGGTATATCATCAAATTACATATTTATGAAGCTGTTAAATATCTCTCAAGAAATGCGACATTTTAAATTGGTCAAATACATTATTTGGATGCAAATCACGCATTTTCAATATGCATAGTAATTAAAGGCCGATGACGAGACATGCATATATTACGTAGTCATAATTAAAGAATTTATAAGGGATCCCCCGACTACCCAATGAAAAGATATAATACGAAACAAATACGGAATATCTTATATTTTTATATATTACTAATTTATTTTTTTATTTTAAACTTCTGCACATTATTGGCGCCAAAAAAAGTTTATAATATATAATAACAGTATTAGTAAGTTTTCAAAAAGTCAACTCTTATTATAGACATGTACAATCTGTCAAGTAAGAACGTATTTTTGGTAGATGCGATCTAGCAATTCAACAAAAAATCGGTAGAGGGAACGTTTGTCTACGATGCATTTTAGTGAAAGTATCAGTCGATTCAGGATTTTCGTCGAAATCACGTAAAATCCAAAATGAGTCGCTTGTTTACCCGTCGGTTCGAGGCGGTCTTCTTTGTTTCTATCCGAAGGAGCCTAAAATGACACATTCTGCGGCCACTAATTATATTAAAAAGTCGGTGTCGTTTGTGAAGAAGTGGATAAATCATTTTAACGAGACGAAAAATGTCGACGATTTGCCAAAACGTGGCTCGGTAGGCAAAGTTACTCCGAAAGTCGAAAAACGAATCTTGTCGTGTTTTCACGGAACCTGAAATTGACGCTGCGTCAAGAAACGGCAAAATTAAGGTAATCGGGTTTGAATGTGTCCCATGAGACCTTTCGACAACATCTTCGTGCTCATGATGTAAAATTTCGAAGCACATTGAAGAAACCTTTTCTGAGCGAAAACCACGTCGCGAAGCGGCTCGCTTGTGCCCACGATATGATACTAGAGTGGCCCTCACAATCGCCGGACTCCAACCCTATTATAACGAGAAAGCTCAGAGGAAAGACTCTGAAGACTTTAACTCAGTTGTCTCTCAAGATTTGAAAAATTTGGAGACCATTACCGCGTTATTATTTTTATGTAGAAAATCTCGTCGACAGCATGCCTTGAAGATGCCAGGCGATTATTGATGCAGGAGGCGATTGGGACAACTTACTAAGGTAGTTGTGCCGTTGTTAGCACACCAAAGAATACACTGATGGCAAAAAATGTTCTCAAAACAAATTTTTTCAAGAATACGAGAGGTTACGTTCTTATTTAACAGACTGTATATACTAGAGATATTTACTAATTTATTTTTTATTTTAAACTCCTGCACACTACTGGTGCCAAAGAAAGTTTATCCGTTAGTAAAAGTCAATGGTATCAACTTTTATTATAGAGATGTAAACCGCGGTTGCTCCGATCCGTTCCACTTAGACTTAGAAAAAGTATTTGACAGTGTGTCGAGAAATAAAGTGTGGAAAAGCTTGGAAAATAAGGGAATAAACAAAAAGACAATAAGAATCATAAAGGGAATATACAGCAACAATGTGCAGTATGTAATAAAAAACAACATGAAGCCGGAGGGATTTACAACATAGAAAGGTTTGAGGCAGGGAGGAAGTTTGAGCCCAACATTGTTCACTGTATACATGGATGAAATAATCAAGAAATGCGAAATAAAAGTGAAAAGAATGACAATTGGATACTGGAAGCGGCTTTTGCTGATGATATTGTGCTAGTGGGGGAAAATGAGAGACATTTACAAGGAAACCTCAATATTTGGAATAAAGCGTCCATAGAAGAAGGTATGAAAATTAATATAGATAAAACAAAAGTAATGACAATGGAAAACCAACAAACGAATATTTACATAGAAGGGAATAAAATACAACAAGTGGAACAGTATAAGTATTTGGGAGTGATAATGGATGAAAGTGGAAAACAAGACAAAGAAATTAATGAAAGAATCGAAAAACGAACAAACTTTACTATGCTGTAAGTAATAAATTCATTAGGAGGAAAGAAGTAACGAAATAAACAAAAATAAAAGTGTTCAAAGCAATTTATAGGACAATCCTAACATATGGATGTGAATCATGGACCCTAACAGACAGGCAAAAAAACAAGATACAAGCCGTCGAAATGAAATACCTGAGAGCAGCACAAGGAGTTACACGGAAGGACAGAATAAGGAATATAGAAATAAGGAGAAGGCTGAGAGTACAAGCAATTATGGAATATATACAACAAAGACAGTTGGGATGGTAGGGACATATACAGAGAATGAAGGATGATAGACAGGTGAAACAAGTGTATGAAACCCGAATACAGGGAAAACAGAAGCGAGGAAGACCTAGACAGACCTGGAATAGGAGTATTGGAGGTATACTTAAGGAGAAGGGAAAATCTTGGAAAGAAGCAGTGAAAATGGCAAAGAGTAGAGACGGATGGAAGAAATTTATATGTGGAGATTGAGAGGAAAAAAAAGGAGAATGTATAACTGCCCTATACCATATGGTAGAAGGGAAAACGATTATATATATATATATATATATATATATATATATATATATATATATATATATACATATATATATATATATATAATATATATATATATATATATATATATATATATATATATATATATATATTCTTTAATTTTAGAAGTGTCTTTTTGACATATACAGGTAAGAATTAATTTGCGATTCAACGTATCTCCTTGGTTAGGTTTATTCAGAACGTTGATGTTTCAGTATCCTATGTGAGAATGAAGACGTTAATCCTCACAAAAAATAAAGCTTAAACGTATCTTAATAATCAACGAAGAAAAACTCAAAATAATGGGTTAGGAATCGACCATGTATCCCACAAATCAATAAAACACAGTCGGTCTCGTTTCTCGATGCTCGACACAGTGAAGATGAATTGTATGGCAAGGCTCTTTTGGAGTGTAATGCAGGAAAATAACTGCCAATTTTTACATCTGCTCAGTCGGCAAACGTCAGGTTTATCGAAATATCAAAAGTTCGACAATGGAAGGGGACTGACCTTGTAACACTTCAACTGCCTAAAAACTGTTCCTCATTTTCATGTGACGCCATATATACATCTAGGTTCGATTATACAATCATACAACTATAGGTTGCCTTCCCAATCCCAGTCTCCATGTGTCTCTTTCGTACACCATGCTCTCTTCCACGTCTCGATCTCTCATGCTCTCCGAATTCCATCATTCCAGGAACGTTGGGGTCTTCCTTTTTTGTTCTTCCCTTCTGGTTTCCACTTAAAAACGCGTTTTGGTCATCTGTTTCGTTCATACGAAGTAAGTCTCCAAACCACTTTAAACTTATCTTTTCAATTCTATCCAGTACTGTTTCTGTTGTGTTCACATGCTCGTTTCCAGTTTTTAAGTGTTATTTCTACGTAAATGTTAAAAAGTAGGGGAGATAAGCTATATCCCTGTCGGAGTCCTTTAGTTGTATTGATACGTTGTGATAGCATATTCTGTTGTTTAACGTACGAAACATTGTCTCTGTATAGTTCTTATATATATATATATATATATATATATATATATATATATATATATATATATATATATATATATCAAATAAGATAGTTATTTAAACCAATCGTTTTTAGGGCTTCCCATAGTTTGTTTCTTGGTACATTGTCGTAAGCTTTTTTTAAATTTATAAATGTAATATGAATTTCATCTCCCTTAGTAGTCTTCTTTTCTATAAGCTGTTGTATAGTAAATAAATTATCAGGGCACGAGCGTCCTGGAGTGAAGCCAGTTTGATCTTCTCCTACCTTATCACCAACTTCTTGCCTTACTCGTTTCTGTATTATCTTTCCCCACAGTCTGCTAAATGTACTTGTTACATTCAACCCTCTATAGTTACTTGGGTCTTTCCTATTTCCTTTTTTATGTACAGACGAGATATAGCAGATCTTCCATTCACGAGGTATTTTTTGTTGTAGGATACACTGGTTTATAAGATTCGCAATATCCTCCCATATTTTAAAAGCTCTGCGTAAATGGCTCCAGGTCCAGGTGATCTACGATTCTTCATTTCTTTATTATTTTTGACTACTTCGTTTACTGTTATTAAAGTGAGTTCTTCTTCCTTTTCGATGTGAATATTGTTATTCACAAAAGTTTCCCTTGTCTATGTTAATAATGACTCATAATATGTTTTCCATTGTGATGTACCAATTAATTGAATTGAATTCGTCTTTTGGTTTGTTTTAATGTTTTTTATAATTTTCCATACCTCAGTGGATTGTGCACCATCAATATATATATTTATTTGTAGACGTTTTTGTTCTTAAAATTTATTCTTCTCAGTCTTTATTTGTTTTCGTAGCTCTATATTTTTTTCTCTATATCTATGTTTAGTTTCTTCTGATTTGTGTGTTAAGAATTTCTTGTATAGTTTATTTAATTCCACGATGAGCTCTTTAATCGTCTAGGTTAACCATGCTGGCTGCTTCTTTTTATTAGTCTTTCTGTGTTCTCTTAGCGTTTCTCCTGCAATTTTTTGTATTATATTCTTAAAAGCTGTATACTCCTTCTCAACCCCTTGTGCACGTCTTCTATTTTTAATTCCCTTTGTAATCTCCCTTCGCACATATCTCTGAT
>CM032449.1:169197001-169214501 GCA_019049505.1 Pachyrhynchus sulphureomaculatus | reverse complement strand
ATAAGTGGTTTTCCAGTGATAAGCGCACTAACGGTCAGACAGACAGACAGACAGACAGACAGAGAGACGTTGTATTTTATATATATTATAGATAGATCAGGGGTGCTCAAACTTGATCTGCTGGCGATCTACCTCAATATTGTTAGACTACGATCGATCGACTCTGAGAGGTTGCAAGTAAGTGTGATGCAGGATTGTCGTCTAGGTAGGGTGTATCGTGGCATAGATATTAGTTTTCTGCACAATATGCATTTTTTTTAGTCAAGGTAAGTGTAGGTCTGCTCTAAAATGTCAATGAAAAAACTCATAATTATTCAAAATTGCGAGTTTATTGGTTCTTACAAAACAAACGAGTTCTAGTGTCTAAACTTAACTAAAGAGTGACTTTGGCTGTTGAAGCGTGGCACTGCATGTCCTCAGCATACTTTTCATAAGATGGTACGTAATTACCGAGTGCTAATCGCAAGCATGATGACATATGTTCGTCAGTTAGTCGATTGCGATATTTTGACTTAATTATCTTCATTTCAGAAAATGCAGACTCGCACAAGTAAGTTGACCCAAACATTGCCGTCAGTTGAAGGGCGATTTGCCTTAGATTCGGATATTTATCTTCAGATATAAAACACTCGAATTTTGTATCAGATGCTGTGGCTTTGAGATGTATATCTGATATAATCTGCACTAACTCATTTTCAACAGAACATGAGTCCATGTTAAACTGACTTGCTATTTCAGTAGCTAATTCCTCAATGTTTTTACACGAAAAAGGATAACTCATAAATGATGCGATATTTGCCAATTTACTGAAATCATAAAAACGTATATATAATTCTTGAAACCTTTCTAGGAATTTTCCGCGACTCAACCACCTGACGTCCGTGTGAAGAACTAAATCAGTGTGTTCAGCTGACTCACTATCTTCCAACTGCAATTTAAAGAGCCGTCGTTGCAAGCTACGTGCACGGATAGAATTCACAATTTTTTATTGCAATGCCCATAATCTCCTCCACGTTTAGAACTTTTGAACACAAAACTTGTTGATGTATAATGCAATGGAAGGAGAAAAATGAAGGGAAATCATCATTAGCTCGACACAATGCGCCACGAAACCGTTTTTGTTTCCAGTCATTGCTGGTGCTCCATCGGTTGTAATGCACACTAGTTTATATATTGGTAGCTTGCAGTTTGTTACAAAATTGAAGAAAACGTCATATATATCTTCGCCACGGGTATTTCCTTTCAGAGGAATCATTGTCAAAAACTCTTCCTTAGCCGACATGTTATTGAATACCATTCGAATAAAAATACACAGCTGGGCAGTGTCTGTCATATCGGTGGATTCGTCGAACTGTAAAGAAAAGTATGTACATTCCATGATATGATGTTTTAGTTTATCTGCCATGTCCTGACTCATGACTTCAACACGCCTTGTGACAGTCGGACGAGATAACTGAAGTTCTCTAATAGCAGACATAATCTCTGTTTTATTTTTAAAAGCTCCAAATAAAGTCTCACCAGCTTCAATAAATGCTTCCTTCACAACAAATCCATCATCAAATGGTTTCTTGTGTTTCGCCAATATATGAGATATTTTAAATGACGCGATCGTTGCTTTGGCTGGTCTTGTGAACATGGTTTGTTCTTTCTTCAAACAAGTTATCAAATCACGTACTTTTCGTTTTCTTAATTCACTCTGTGACGGAAAATCCTTTTCATAGTTTTTATGAACCGTTTTATGATGCCTCTCTATGTTCCCACGCTTAGGTATTGCAACTGACGCACGGCAAATGAGACAAATGCACTTATCCTTTCCCATACAAAAGAAAAATTCGTCCTCCCAATCGTTATTAAAATAAGTTTTACTTTTCTTCGCCGCACTCATTTTGGACTATTTATTAATAAACTTTGTATCGATGTATCGCCTTCAAGTTACAACTCAGACTGACTCCTATTCCTACAGGCGCAACATTTATATCGGCGCGAACGAAGTCTCGAATGTTCCCATCAAACACGCCGCCCGAAGTTTCTAGAAAAATCGGCGGGAATCAAAAACGCGGCTTTTCTTTGACAAGTACCGCGCGAACAAGATATACGTGTATAATACGTTACAAAGCAAGCAAGCCCTCTAATTTCCTACCCTACTCGTTTAACCTATTATACGAAATGTGTTTATTACTTCAAAAAAAAAATAGAAAAAATCTTCATAATACTTTTAGAAGCATGTAAAATTGGATGACCTTTTACCCCCTCCTGAAGCCATATTGCTCAAAAATTTTAAGTTTCATTCTTACTTCAAATATTATATGTGTAGCAAATTTAGAATTGATTCCAGACAATGAACCTAGGCCGTCGAACAACTGGACTGAGTTAAGTTAGCATTCAAAAGGTGCATGATTTCATCAAAGCACATCAGAAACTGTCCATGAGATTGATTGATGACGCATTTTGGATTTCACAACTAACTAAACATAACATTGTGACCGAAAAAATTGTGATATACTCATGTAAATTTCGTAAATCTCAGATGTACGTCACAATAAACTATTTAAGTACTTAATTCACTACGGTATTTAGTAGGACAATAAGTACGTATTTATATTAAACTATCAAATTTTATTGCGAGAACTTAAACTCTTTGTTAGCTTATGTTTTGAATTTAGTAGTAGGTAAGATCTTGTAGAATTGGTTCTTATGACTCTATGCTGATAAAGCCGCCCTTTGCCGCTAGCAGGGGGTTATTACGATAAAAGAAAGTGATGAGGGGGTTATTCTGGCCTAATTGTGGATCGAATAAATTTTAGTAGTTTATTCATTGCATTTTGTTTTAGTTACCTAAAACAAAATCTGTGAATAGTTCTATATCGGAATTTTTTTCTCGAGATCGACTCAAAAAGCACTCGCGATTGACTTGTCGGTCGCGATCGACCGTTTGAGCACCCCTGTATAGATAATGTTATTGATTTCGGCTTACTTGTTATTTATTTTAAAGTACTATACGTATATAAATTAAAATAAACCAAACGGATACATGAGAACATCACATGGAATATTTTGCATGGACGGTTACATTTGAATTTGGTATTAGCATTAAGGTCATACAAAATTCTTTATATGTGATAAGTTTTCTTTGTTTCCTTCCCTTAGTTTTTTTTTATATTATTATTCAGTATATATTACCACAACACCAAATACTTTATTTTTGCGCACGACGCACGTTTCGCTCACATGTTAGCTTCATCAGGAGCGATGATTGACTAAAGCTAAACTATAAATCTACCTTATTTGTACTTAACCTAACATCTGAATTACTCAAGCGGAACTAATTACATGGACGAGACCATCAGTTCTGGTCAAGTAACCAGTAGAGGGGACTATAAAGAATAGGCTCTCTGTCTTTATTTAAATTACTTTTACAATTTATAATTTCCATATTTTCGTATGCGTTCAACAATCTCCTATCAGATATATATTTAAATAATCTTAGATTATCTGATGTTACAGTATGATCAGCTTCAAGAGCATGTCCGGCAATGCTAGACTTTTCTATTCTACGGTATTTTAAATGGGCTAAATGTTTTTTAAATTGTCCAACATACTTTTTGTCGCAATCATTGCACCTAATTTCATAAATGCCACTTTTCTCACAATTAGGAATCTTGTCTTTGGGATTTCCTATGATATTCCTCAAATTGTCTGATGACTTATAAATTAAGGTGAGGCCTACCTTATTAACTTCTCTGCTATATTTCGGATTATATGGTAAGGAGACATACTTCTCTGAATATCCACCCACATTCCCAACATAATTATTATTATCTTTGTTTGATTTAATTTTTTAATTTAATTAGGAATATCAATGCATTTATGGTAGTATAGCCATGGGTTTATTTTGTTTTATTATATGCCGGTGTAGCAACGTGTAAATAGGGACAATACAGCATAACTAAAAAAAAATATTGTGGATTAAACAACTGATGAAGACCAGAATGTATGGTCGTAACGTTTTGTCACAAATATGTATTATGATATAAAACAAGTCTTTTAATTTCATAAACATTAATCCCAAGAAAATTATAAAAATAATATAGTTGTTACGTGTTCAAGAAAAAAAGGGAAAACATTTCTTTTCAAATATCAAACTGACAGCTGCAACACGCGGTTTTAGGCTATGAAGCAAAAAAAGCCATTTTTATCCAAGAAAATACAAACAAAACATTAATTTTGACAATTTGGTAGGTTTCTAGGACTTGAGAATTTAATATTTCCGTTATGTCGATGCTGGCAGAGCGTAAAAGGAAACAAAAATGGTAACTAAACTCCAGGGGTAAATTCGGTCAAAAAATGCTTGAAAGATGAGCTGGGCTTGTGGAAAAGGGCTTGGAGCAAATGGAGATGGTATGATAGAACGCATTAAGGCTTCCTACAAGGATGACAACAAAGGAATATGGTATACAGACAGAGACGATCAGTGGACAAGTCACGAACTTTTCCGCTCTGCCTTAGGTGGAGGCGAGTTCAAATCTAACTAATATTAAGTTAAATTCTCAGGACTCACGTGCCAGGGAGCATTATAAAAAATTTACAAGAGGAAAGGATCTGAAGAAATATTCAGAATGGGACCGTGCATATATATATATATATATATATATATATATATATATATATATATATATATAGTAATGATTTTTTCTTGGCTTTAAGGTTATGTGAATTAAAACTTCAATTTACATGTATGTTTACGTTTCGATCAACCTAGTGATCTTTTTCAAAATCATTCATGATTTTCGTTCTTTAAAGTATAATGATAAAGTAACACCGTTTTAATAATTTTTAAATGTGTGTAGAGTTTTAAAATGTAAAAAGTTTGTTGTGTATATGACTCTTGTAATGTTTTGATTATTGACAAGAAAATAAAAATCTTTCAAAGTCTACATCCTAAGGATACCCGATACATATGAACATTGGTACTGGTTGTATTCATGTTTTGAAAAAGATCACTAGGTTGATAGAAACGTAAACATACATGTAAATTGAAGTTTTAATTCACATAACCTTAAAGCCGTTTTTTTTCTGACCTGGCTTTCAAGTTGTGAACAGCTCGAAAGAAAATCTAAGAAAATCCGGATTTACTAACTACATCCTCTGTAAGATTATACCTTTTTTTTTTACTGTTTATAATATTTGATTTATTTCTGTCATATATTGTTTGGATATATAGGATTTGGAAAATTTTCAATTAAGATTATAGGTTAGGTCCCAAGAGGGTCGGTTTCATATGAAACCCCAAGCCGGGGGAGCTAAGGAAGCTCCCCCAGGCAATCTGTCAGTTCATGAGAATGTTTCAGGGAATGATAATGTTATGGAGACAGAAAATAGAGGAATGAAGAGGGTAAATAAGTATAAGGAGAATAGTTTAGGGCCATTTTCGGTCATTGTCCAAGGTAGACAGGAAGACAATTTGGGAAACTACCACCCCATGGCTATAGCTAGAGAAATACTCAAAACAAATATTCCCCATATAAAGGGTCCGTTGAGAAAAGGAAGAAATCGGATTTCCATTGAGTTTGACTCCCCCCAAGCAGCTAACAATTTCTTAGATAATGATGATCTTAAGAACAAAGGGTTTGAAATGTTCATTCCCTCAATTAATGTCAGTTGTAGAGCGGTCATAAGAGGTATATATAAAAACATTTCGTTAGATGAAATCAAACTCAACTCGGAATCTCCATGCGAAATCTTGGAGGTCAGAAGACTAAAGAGGAAGGTTACTATTGAAGATAAAACAGAATTTGTACCCACAGGTTCATGTTTATTTACTTTTGAAGGGAAAATGGTTCCAAATGCTATCAGAATCTTTGGTATTGAAATGAAAACCGAGTTATATCTACTTAGGGTTACTCAATGTTACAATTGTCTATTATACGGTCATGTAAAATCTCAATGCAGAGGGAAGGCTAAGTGCCAGAATTGCTCAAGGACGCACGAGGGGGAATGCAGATTCCCAATGTTTTGTATGCATTGCAGAAGTTCTTTTCACAAGACTATAGATAGAGACAATTGTTCTGAGTTCCAAAGGCAAAAACAAATAAGGTACTACATGTCTAGGAATGGAATCTCATTTCAGGAAGCTAATCAATTTGTAGCCCCAATAAGGCAGAATCTTGATGTTCAACCTCAAGACGAAAGAGAATTCCCAAGGCTAAATGCAAGAAAAGAGGAGAATAGGGTTCCAGAGGTGGGTTCAAGTAAATCTTTCTTGACATATTCAATAGAAAGGAATCAGGCACCTACGTACAGTAGAATTACTTCGAACAAAAGGCAGAAAACTAGGTCACCATCTCCACAACCAGGGTTCAGTAGAGAAGAAACGAGGGATTGTCTCTTCTGGCCAGAGTCCAGAACGAAATCAACTCCCTTATTTTCTTGCTCACCCTCAAGCAGTCAGACTGGGAAAACGTCACAGGTTAGATTTAGTCAAAATTATGAAGAGAGTCAGTCATCAGCATATGAGGGTTATGGGGAGAAGTATGGGTTAAATCAGTCTCAATGGAGGGACATTGAAAAGTATATAGAGAAATACATAGAAGGTGTGAAGAACAGTTCAAGGTTAGGTAAAGGCCCGTTAAGTCAAGACAAGAAAAACGTAGGAAGGGGGTATTTAACATATCCATCTAAGTAATCAATGGTATTAGAAGAAGAGGAGGAAGTACGGTGTATTAGAGCAATACACTGGAACATCAGAAGTTTACCGGCTAACAGACAAAATCTACAAATAATAATAAAGGATTGCAATCCGGACTTCATAGCGCTTGAAGAGACTTGGCTAAATCCCAACATAGGTGCGAAGTTTAAAGGGTATTCTGAAGTAAGGGAGGATAGAGATGATGGGAAAGGAGGCATTCTCATGCTAATTAGGAACAATATAGAGTTTGAGATCATCACTCTCAATACTTCGCACTTGCCAGATAGCTTGCAAATTCAGGCTGTAAAATTAAAAACTCAAGATTTTTACATAGTCAACTGCTATGTTCCTCCATACGTCAGACTGGATGAGAGACAATGGTTATGGATTGTAAAAGCGGTTCCAAATCCGAAGATCATCGTAGGGGATTTTAATGCTAACCACACAGCATGGGGAAGTTCAAGACCCAATCATAATGGTGAAGTAATTTTCAGTCTCTTGGAAGATTTCTGACCTAGTGATTCTAAATAGGGGTCACCCAACAAGAATTACCTCACCGGAGCAAGGTTCTTCGGCGGTGGATATTTCCTTTTGCAGTCAAGACTGGCAGGCTGAAATAGAGTGGAATCTGTACAATGACTGTGGTAACAGTGATCATTTTCCTATCACGTTAGAGATAAAACACCAAAGAAGGGGGTATAGAAGAAATAATAAAAGGAACTTTAGAAACATAAATTGGTGTGAGTATCAGGACAAAGTTTTAAGTTTATTTCCTCAAAGTGGCGTTCTCGAATATGATCAAATAGTAGAAATTATACAACAAGTTGCAGATGAGGTAATTCCAAGGAATTCAGGAATTCAAAAAAGATTTACAGTACCCTGGTGGGACGAGGAATGCAAGGCAGCCATTAAGAATAGAAGAAGACTTATACGGGAATATAAGGAATCACCAAGTATGGTCAATTTTATCAGGGTTAAGCAGGTTATGGCTGAGACAAGGAGAACCCTAAGGAGTAAGAAAAGGGGTAGCTTTAGGAATTTTTGCTCAAAACTAGACAGAAATTCCTCCATCAAAAATGTCTGGGCTAAATTCAAAAAGTTCGAGAACAAGAAGAGAAAGCATGACCTCAGTCTTCCAGATGGCGAAATTGCAAACCAAATACTAGTAAACCTATCTGCTTGCCAAATAGAACCAGAACCCAGGAGTGGAATTATAGAGGAGCGATTTGATAAATTTAGCATCCAAGAACTGGAGTTTGCAATCAAAGGCAAAAAAGAATCTGCAACAGGATTTGACGATATATCCTATGCAATGATATCCAATCTTCCGGTAAGGACAAAGAAAATTCTATTAAACTGTTACAATGAGATTGTTGAGAGGGGTTATATTCCAGAAGAATGGAGGAAGGTGCTAATTATCCCAATCCTAAAACCTGGAAAACCAAGGAACTTAGCTAATAACTTTAGACCAATTGCCCTCAGCTCATGCATGGGGAAAGTTCTAGAGAAGATTCTTAAAAAATAGGATTGAATGGGAATTGGAGAATAAAAGGCTTCTTCCGAAGCTACAGTTCGGATTCAGGCAAGGGAAAGGGTGCCTAGACTGCTTAGTATATTTAACATCAATAATCAGAAACTCATTCTCTAAAAATGAATTTTCCATTGCGGTTTTCCTAGACTTGAAATCGGCCTATGATAGAGTCAATATAGGGATCTTATCAAAAATTCTATCAAAATTAAAGCTTAATGACTTCTTTGTGGAAATAATCCACAACATGTTAAAGTCCAAGCATATTTATATAAAGGATAGAAATAACATTCTTCAAGGCCCAGTTAATTCATCAGTCGGGTTGTGTCAGGGGTCCCCTCTTAGCCCGTTGTTGTTTAACATATATACCAGGGAGCTACATAATATACTACTGGATAGGATTAAGATTGTTCAATATGCAGATGATTTAGTCTTATTAGCGAGTGGAAAGAAAGTAGAAGACTTAGTGCAAGAGCTAAATTCAGGGCTAGGAGTTATGAAGGAGTGGCTGGATACCCACAAGATGGAATTAGCATCTTCAAAATCTAAAGCGATATTATTCAGATCAGGGAATGGAAAGAAAATAGTGCCTGATATAATATTTAACAAAGAAGTCATACCATGGGTTACGGAAGCAAAATACCTGGGTGTTTCATTTCATCAAAACCTAAAATGGGCCAAGCACGTTAGTGAGATTCAGGAGAGGGCCAAGAAAGGACTTTCGGTAATGAAGGCAGTAACCAGAGTTTGGTGGGGAGCAGACCCCCTAACCCTGCTTCACATTTATAAGGGGTTAGTACGTTCACACATTGAATATGGGAGTATTATCTTTAATCCAGAGGGGCTCAAACTAAAGGAGAAGCTGAACTCTTTACAAAACGAAGCGTTAAGAATTATCACTGGGTGTATGAAATCTACCCCAATTAATGCTTTGCTATGTGAATGCAGCGAGATGTCGATAGATATGAGAAGATTTGATCAAGCAAGGAAGTTTATCATGAAGAACGGGGTAATAATCGGTAATCCGATAATTGACATCATAAAAGAATTAAGTATTAACATTTCTAAAAGGGTGAACAAGTATTGGGGAAAAAAAGCTTTACCAGACACAGTCACTGCATTTAGATCTGTCCAGGAAAGATTATCGTCAATTGAGAGGCAGGAAGTTTATCCATGCTTCTCCTATGATTTTATTTCATTAATCTCTAAAGTCACAATTCTGGATCTTGGCATGAAGAAGGACTGCTTCGGCAATAGTGAATTCCTTGAAAAGGCGAATAGGAAAGCAAAATACCATACATGGGTGTTTACGGACGCTTCAAAAGACTTAGCATCTAACTCTGTAGGATTTGGGGTGTATTGCCCTGCTAAGAACTTCAGTTTTTCACAAAAACTCCCAAGGGAGATGCAAATCTGTTCAGCTGAGATAGTCGCAATCAACAAAGCAATCTCCTTTTGTGTGGAGAAAAACATAGCAAAAGCAATCATCTTTTCTGATTCCAGGAGTGCTATCATGAAAATTAACAGACTAGAAGTTTCCAGGGAGGTAGACTACATTTCTTTTTTGACTAAACAGTTCTTGCTGGACGCAAAAAGGAATCAATTTGACATTAGAATTGCTTGGGTCCCAGGACACTCAGGGATCAGAGGCAACGAAAGGGCGGACGTGTTGGCGAACATAGGTAGGAACCTAAGGGTTCCAATGGACATTAAGGTTTCATGGAATGAGCTCATTCCTGAGTTAAAGCAGGAAACATACAACGAGTGGAGTAAGAAGTGGAAAGAAGTCTCTCTGACAAAAGGCAGATGGTATAGTCAAATTCAGGGTGAATTTTTGGATAGACCATGGTTCAAAAATATCGAATATAGAAATAGAAGAAATGTGACGACCATCATAAGAATGAGAACTGGACATTGCCTGACCCGGAACATATGTTCAGATTGGGAATATGTGACAATCAAAGATGTGAGTGCAATACTGGAATTGGCAACTTGGAGCACATATTATTCAGTTGTCCATTGATGGAGAAAGACCTATATGCAGACCTAACCAGAATGGGTTTTGCAAATCCTATTTCAGTTCAATCACTATTATCTAGCATAAATGACAAAGTAATCTCAGTCATAATGAAATTTCTGAATCATAACAAAATGAAACTGTAAATAATCATTGTTTTAGCTTCCTCCCGTTCCTTCCTGTTCCTTAGACTTATCCGAGGCAACATAGTGGGGTGTGATAGCTCCTCAGTTGCCCGGGAGCGTGAAGAGTTTAGTCCTGTGTTGTGATTGTCTTTTAACAACTCTAAAGTTTCTAAAGTATATAAGAGAAGACTCACTTCATCAAAATGCAGTAGAATAGTCAGGTCATACTCAAGAACAAAACGAGGAGCTGATGGTGAGGTGGAAAATATAGAAAGGGGAAGAAGTCAAATTATAGAAGGCGAGCCAGATAGAGTTTGTCTAAGACATCTCTGGGTTCAGGGCTCTGTCTAAACTCTTGAAGGATCATCATATATATTTTGATTAGCTGGAAGTTAAGGACAAACATTCAGTATCTCCGTGAAATATTCAATGAAGAGGATCATGACTCTAGTCAGATGCCTTGACAAGGCGATCCAAACAAAGAATTAAACTAGTAGCTGGGTAAATGCAAAGAAATGCGATGCCCATTATTCTAATCAGCAGCAGCAGCATAACCTTAAAGCCAAGAAAAAATCATTACCATATAAATATAAAAAGAGTGTTAAAGAAAAAATTATTTTTAAATAAAAAAAGAAATAATAATAAAAATTAAATATATATATATATATATATATATATATATATATATATATATATATATATATATATACCATATATCTATCTATCTATATATAGATATATATATATATATATATATATATATATATATATATATATATATATATATATATATATATATATATATATATATATATATATATATATATATATATATATATATATATATATATATATATATATATATATATATATTACCATATATATATATTGGGTGATTGCAAAAGTTAGTGCCCGATTAGAAAACAATTAAATACAACACATTTTCATGAAAAATAGTATTTATTAATCAATAAGGTACATCATTTTCTATAACTGTCTCCTATCGTTTTACAAGTTTTTGAATTCCTTCTTTGAAGAAACTGCATGGTTTTTCTTCAAAGAAAGTCGTAAGGTAGTTTTTAACTTCTTCCACAGAATCAAATTTTTTGCCATTCAAATTATTCTGCAGAGAACAAAATAGATGAAAATCTAAAGGGGCAAGCTCAGGGGAATATGACGGGTGCTGGAGGATTTCCCATTTTAACTCTCTAAGTTTTTACAGTGTCCGTTGAGCGACATGTGGTCTAGCGTTGTCATGGTGAAAGAGGATGCCTTTTCGATTGACCAAATTTCAACATTGAGTTGTTCACAGTACTTCTCCGCAGTTATTGTTTGGCCATGTGGAAGAAGCTCGTAAAAAATTATTCCTCTGCAATCCCACCAGACACATAACAATACTTTCAACTGCAATTCAGCCTTTACCAGAGATTGACTCTTTCACTTCCATGTTTCTAGTTTTTTTCTTATTATGTTGATATATACGATCCATTTATGATTTGATGCAAGAAAGGTTCATTTTGTTGACGGGCGAAGAGAGAAACGACTGTGGAAACACGGTTCAGTATGTTCCGTTCTGTCAAAACGTGCGGAACCCATATATCGAGTTTCGAACTGTATCCAAGTTACTTTAAATGACGAAATGCAGTCGAATTGTCAACATCGCTTCGGTGGTAATACGTGAATTATCATTTACTAAGTCACGAATAAAGTCATTATCAATGCCGGAAGATCGCCCAGAGCGAAGTTTACCTTTTAGATTGAAGTTACCATTTCGAAATCGATCAAATCACTTTTTAACTGTTCTAAGAGCAGACGCGCGAGCCAACTAAACGTCTTGAATATTTTTTGTTGCAGTTCCAACACTCACTCCTTTTTTAAATTCATATAGCATAATATGACGAAATGTAACTTTTCATTTTCCATTTTGAATATTAACCTTGCACACAAATTAATTTAAATAAACTTTTTTTTAAGGTTATGTTAACTCACGACGCATTTAGACAACTGTCAGTTAATAATATAATTATAAAAGAAACATTAGCACAGTTAAAAGTGCATGCTTCTGCCATCTATGAAAATCGGACACGAACTTTTGCAAATACCCAATACATATATACATATATATATATATATATATATATATATATATATATATATATATATATATATATATTTATATATATATATATATATATATATATATATATATATATATATATACATATATGTGTATACATATATATATATATATATATATATATATATATATATATATATATATATATATATATATAATGGGTCTTGAAAAAATATAACATTATAGTTTGCTATAAAACTCAAAATAAACTAAGTTCATTATTTACAAACTTAAAAAGCCATATCCCCACAATGAATGAATCTAATGTTGTGTATGCAATACCGTGTGCGAATTGTCCGAAGAAATATATTGGCATGACTTCTCAGTTACTAAAAAACAGACTAAATGGACACAAATATACTAGGAATGCTTCCACTGCCCTTAGTAAACACGAAGCAAAAGAAAAACATGACTTTAAATTCAATGAAACCAAGGTCCTCTGCAAAGAGCGGAATTATGCCAAACTACAAATCAAAGAGATGATTGAAATAAAAAAAAAATGAAAACACTGTGAATGATAGGACTGACATAAAAGGAATTAGTCATATCTACACAAATTTAATTAAAAAATAAACATGCTGGCATGCATATCCTCTTAATAATACAAAATGGTATATATACTTAACATCAATAATAGTTATTTCGTTAAGACACCCATTATAGATAATAAAATTTTTAAAAAATCAGTAAAAAATACGAGACACGATATGCTGAAAGAAATACAGAATTTGAAATTCACAAACACACAAATAGTTGACTTTCAGGGTATATACACGTTAGTAAATTGTTTTATATTTTTGTTATGGTGTAATATTTTAAATGTCCGAGTGTGCGTAAAAATGCTATATGTTTGTTGCGTAAAAATGCTTGTGTTTTCTAATTTTAGAATGAATATTAAAAAATAAAGAATTTTTGAAAATGCCTAAAAAAAATAAGGCGAAACGTCAAATAAACTAGTTTGTGTTTTCCAAAAGAACCTAAGTACTCAAGAAAAACCAATCAAGTTTATATATATATATATATATATATATATATACATATATATATATATATATATATATATATATATATATATATATATATATATATATATATTGAATTTCGTGTGTTGATTAAACACTGTTTTTTGATGGGAAAAAAATACTGTTCAAGCAAAGCAATGGCTTGATAAGTGTTTACAGGGACTCTGCCCCTGGAAAATCACTCGTCATGCTCGATATGCTGAATTTAAACGCAGTCGTATAGACACAAATGATGCTGAATGCTCTGGACGCCCAAATGAGGTGGTTACACCGGAAAACATTTAAAAAATCCACAAAATTGTTTTGGATGACCGTAAAGTGAAATTGCGTGAGACAGCTGACACCCTAAAGATATCAAAAGAACGTTTGGTTATATTTTGCATGAACATTTAGGCATGAGAAAGCTCTGCCCGAAATGGGTGCCATGTTTGCTCATAGTGGACCAAAAACAGCAACGTGTTGATGATTCTGAGCGTTGTTTGGCCTGTTTAAAAGCAATAAAAAAGATTTTTTCATGCGATATGTGACAATGGATGAAACATGGATCCACAACTACACACCGGAATTAAATCGGCAGTCAGCTGAGTGGGCAGCAGCCGGTGAAAGCCACCCGAAGCGACCAAAGACACAACAGTCGGCTGGGAAGGTCTCTGTATTTCATCGACTATGTTGAGAAGGGAAAAACCATCAATAGCTAATATTATATAAAGTTATTGGTGCGTTTGAAGGCACAAATTGGAAAGAAACGGTCCCAAATGAACAAGAAAAAAGTACTTTTTCATCAAGACAATGCACCGTATCACAAATCAATGGTTACAATGGCAAAATTGCAAAAATTTAATTTCGAATTACTTCCTCATCAACCGTATTCTCGAAATTTGGCCCCCAGCGACTATCGCAGATTTCAAAGAAATGCTTGCGGGAAAGAGATTTAGCTGCAATGTAGAAGTTATCTCCGAAAAACGCCTATTTTGAGGGCAAAGACAAATCCTTCTACAAGAAAGGTATAGAAATGTTAGAAAAGCGTTGGACTGATTGTATCGCTCTTGAAGGAGACTATATTGATGAATAAAGTAGAATTTTGAAAAAAAAAATGTGTTTTAAGTAGGTAGACCAAAAACTTTTCAGCCTACGTGTTTAGATGTTCGGAAGAAAGGTTGAATAAATCCAAAAGCTTAACAGTTAAATAAAGAGTTTCAATGGCCAACTGTTTTTGACTACACTCTCACAAATTACTTTTTTTTCTCACGAGTCAGTCATGACTACTTCCAAATATATATATATATATATATATATATATATATATATATATATATATATATATATATATATATATATATATATATATATATAAATATATACATATATATATATATATATATATATATATATATATATATATATATATATATATATATATATATTTATATTTATTATTATATTTATAGTACAAAATAAAAATAAAAAAATACATATAGGGTCAAAGAAAAATAACAAAATCATACATACATATATATATATATATATATATATATATATATATATATATATATATATATATAATAATTTTTTTTGTTGAACCTTTTGTTTACATAAACTTGATTGGTTTTTCTTGGGTACTTAGGTTCTTTTGGAAAACACAAACTTGTTTATTTGACGTTTCGCCTTATTTTTTTTTAGGCATTTTCAAAAATTCTTTATTTTTTAATATTCATTCTAAAATTAGAAAACATAAGGTTAAAATCTTTTAAGTCAAATTACACTTTTAAAAACATATAGCATTTTTACGCACACTCGGACATTTAAAATATTACACCATAACAAAAATATAAAACAATTTACTAACGTGTATATACCCTGAAAGGCAACTATTTGTGTGTTTGTGAATTTTAAATTCTATATTTCTTTCAGCATATCATGTCTCGTACTTTTTACTGATTTTTTTAAAATTTTATTATCTATAATGGGTGTCTTAACGAAAAAACTATTATTGATGTTAAGTATATATACCATTTTGTATTATTAAGAGGATATGCATGCCAGCATGTTTATTTTTTAATTAAATTTGTGTAGATATGACTGATTCCTTTTATGTCAGTCCTATCATTCACAGTGTTTTCATCTTTTTTTTATTTCGATCATCTCTTTGATTTGTAGTTTGGCATAATTCCGCTCTTTGCAGAGGACCTTGGTTTCATTGAATTTAAAGTCATGTTTTTCTTCTGCTTCATGTTTACTGAGGGCAGTGGAAGCATTTCTAGTATATTTGTGTCCATTCAGTCTGTTTTTTAGTAACTGAGAAGTCACATATATATATATATATATATATATATATATATATATATATATATATATATATATATATATGTATGTATGATTTTGTTATTTTTCTTTGACCCTGTATGTATTTTTTTATTTTTATTTTGTACTATAAATGCAGTCTACATGTTGTGTTTGTCCCAATTTTTGCATTAAAATAAAATAAATGACAATAAAAACTAATTAACATATGGTTCGTGTAACGAAAAATGAAAAAAGAGTACGTTGTGATTCAGTGAAATGGGCAAAGATAAATATTAACTTAAACATCCACGTCCAAGTCAAATTTTGAGAAAGGCAAATTGTGCCGAAACGTCAATAAAAGGAAAGGATCACAATAAAATTTAGGAAGTTTCATTCTATAATTGACCTCTAAACCCAAGAAAATTGAAAAATAAAAATAAATATGTATATATATATATATATATATATATATATATATATATATATATATATATAACATATATTAACATAGCCGGCCTACGTGTTATGTTGTTCGTGTTTAATTGTCGTGTTTTCGTAAAATTTTTACTCAGTTAATATGTATGTTTGGTAATCCCTCATCTAATGAAGTCTGCTCTAGTTGGTACTGCTTTTAATTTTAGTTTTACACTCCTGATGAAGCTGAAAAATATTAGCGAAATATAGAGTTATTATAACAACAAATAAGTATTTTTCTTATAGACCGGTATCCTGACATATTCACATTCTATTTTATATATATATATATATATATATATATATATATATATATATATATATATATATACATATATATATATATATATATATATATATATATATATATATATATATATATATATATATATATATATATATATATATATATATATATATATATATATATATATATATATATATATATATATATATATTAAACACACTTTAATTTTGGGATTCATCTTATAATAATTGTTATAAAATATGTTCAAATTACTCTATTCATAAACGTATTTTTAAAATTTTGGATAAATCCTACACAAAATATTCTGATCAACAATCGATGACTCAATAATTTTAAAATTACGTTTTTTTTTTCATTTTAAGGTAATTGAGCCTACACATTCTACACATTATATTTATCCAGTTATTTTTTAATGTTTTTATAAAACTTAATATTTCTTCAAAAGACAGATCGGTGTGAAGGTTAGAAAGAAGATTTGGAACATAAATGTTCCTTGACCTCTATCGCTCGCAATCTATTCAGGACAACTATAAAATCCTTTGAAAAATATACTAAAAGGGCGGTGTAAAAAAGTATAAAAATTAAGAAAAAAACAAATTCCAACCAATACCCTTCGATCTAATCCACAAAATCCAAGAAATAACCGTTCGGTGGGTGGTTACCTTTACAAAATCAAACCCACCCAATTAGTACTGCATATAAAACAAAATCTTGACTGCATAACAACCAAAGCACACTCTAGTAAAAAAGCATAATAGTAGTCAAGTCAAACACTGGAGCTTTTGTGTGTATAGTTGTAACCACGTGTCAAAACCGAATCGCGCCTCCCGATTGGTCAGCGCGTCCCCACAAAACCTTACTCGAACACCTGAACTCAGGTAGAGGGTGGTCAACAAGTCTACGATCTTCAAATGTTTCAGTGGTTTCAGTACACTCAGTGATCTGTTAGCCATTGGATCGA